>JAQQZR010000005.1:671052-682683 GCA_030068235.1 Notoglanidium macrostoma
CCCCGCCTCTCGCCCGAAGATGCTGGGATTGGCTCCAGCTTCCCCGCCACCCAGACGGATAAAGCGCTATAGATAATTAATGGACGGATGGATGGAATATCAGACACACAGTGAAAATAACTTAAAAAAACCCAATCAAATTTATATATTTATATGTTTCTCCATCCGTCCTTTCCATCCGTTATCTATAGCGCTTATCCATTAAGGATCGCAGGAAGCTTTAGGCAGGCCCAGCTGACTTCGGGCACGACTCATGGTACACCATGTTGCCAGTGTATTGCAGGGCTTTTATATGTTTCTATGCATTATTTATTCCATACATTCATTTCTATCCGACATCCTGTTGTTTAAGGTCACATAACTGGGCAGGTTTTCTAAGCAGCTCTGCCTGTTCATGTCTCTTTAGCCGTCTGTTTGTTGTAGCGGAAAATGAAACGTTATTTATAAAATTACAAAATGACACAGACTGTCCTCAAACCCCAAAACTAATATTATATAAGAGCTATTAATATACACTATGATATTTTATATAAGGACTATTGTAGCTCTTCACATGCACAAATCCATTCTATGGTTTCAGTCTTCTGTTAGACTGAATAATCCAAAGAGGAAGAGAGAAGTGCAGGAGGGCAGGAGGGGGAAATCGAGGCAGAGAGAGAGAGAGAGAGAGAGAGAGAGAGAGTGAGAGAGAGAGAAGGCTCATAACTGCAGGCTCCAGCCAATCTGCAGTCTTAATTAACTAATGCATTAGGGGAAAGCAGGAGAAGGTGTGTGTGTGTGTGGACTTAATGTCTTTCCCCATGCAAAAGATCCCTGCTCGATCTGTGTGTGTTTTCATCCTGTCCTCTCATCTTCTCTCCTCTCCTCACCTCACCTCTTCTCCCTTCCCCTTTTTGTCTCCTTGTCCTCTCTTCTGCGTTTCTCTCGTCTCTTCTCCTTTTCTCTCCTCTACCCTTTTGTTTCATCTCTCTTTTCGTCTGCTCTCATCTCCTCCCTCTTGTCTCCTCTCCTTCATTCCCCACCCCATTTTGTCTCCTGTCCTCCTTTCTCTCCCACATCCTTTTTGTGTTATTTCGCCTCTTCTTTATTCGTCCCTTCTCCTTTTCTCTCCTCTTGTCTTCTCTTTCTTCTCTGCTTTGATCTGATCACGTCTTATCTTTTTTATGTGTGTCCTCTCCTGTCTTTTTTTTTTGCCTCCTGTCCTCGTTTCTGCTGTCCCTTTGTCTCATCTCAATTTGTCTCCTTTTCCCCCTCTTCTACTCCTTTGTTTCATTTCTCCTTTTGTCTGATCTCCTCTCCTCTTCTTCTGGTCTCCCGTTCCGTCTTCTGCTTTCCTTTAGTCTCGGGTTGTTTCCTTTTGTTTCCTCTGGACGTCTCTCATTCATTCTCCACGTCTTTTTTCTTTTTTCTTAGTCTCCACCCTGTAGTTCCACCCTTTTGTTTCTTCTCTCCTCTTGTCCGAGCTCCTCTCCTCTTATTTTGTCATGTTTCATCTCTTCAAGTCTAATCTTGTCTCATGTCCTTGAATCTTCTTTTCTCTACACCCTTCTCCTCCCATTTCATCTGCTCTCCAATCTTCTCGTCTCCTTTTATTCGTCTTCTTCCCTCTCCTTTCCTCTCCTGTGTTGTCTCCTTCTGCTCTGTTGCCTCATACTGTTTCTTTTCCAGTTCTCTTCACTTCTTTTATCTCCTCTTGGCTTCAGGTCTTTTGTTTTTTCTCTCATCTCCACTTTTTTTTTTTTTGTCTTGTTCTGTCTTCTCAAGTCTAACCTTGTCACATGTACTCTTCTCTCCTGTTGTCCAATCCTCTCTGCTCTTCCCATTTTGTCTCATCTCCTACGCTCACCTCTTCCATTGTCTCACCTCCCTCTTCTTTACTCTTATTTCATCGTGTCTAATCCGTCTCAAACTTCCTCTTAACTTCTTTCCTCTCGTCTCTTTTGTCGGTTTCATCTCCGTTTCTCGTCTTCTCCTGTTCTTCTCCTCTCCACTCATCTCTCCTGGTCTCGTCTTATCTCCTCCAGTCCTTTCCTGTGCTCTGGGATTCAGCTGTCCACTCTCAGCAGTTCCTCTGATGCACACTGAATGAGCCTTTGCCTGCTAAATGCATCGCTGTCATGGAGGAGATGAAAAATAAAGCCACTCAGGTGCACCATTCTCCCCCTCGAGGGAGATGAGCGGGATGGTACGGTCCGCGCCTTCACCTTCCCAGACCCATTTCTAATCAGTCAGCAGCATAGCGCAACACTGCCAGCGCTCCCTCTGGCTGTCGCAAGGCTGAAATTACATCTGCTTTTGAAGCTGGGCCCACTGTTAGCGTCACCATAGCAACGGCCGAGACCGGGGAACCGGTCTTGTTTGAGTGTGTGTGTGTGTGTGTGCGTATGTGTGAGCACGACAATGAATTGTCCTGATGCCATTACAGTCCTGTTATTATTGCCTCTCCCATCAGAGCAGATATTACTTGTTTGGTTATTAGCACTCGAGAAAATGATCAGCCTCCTGCGCAACTTATTTGACATTTTCTTTTAGATGTGTTGAGCCCACGGCACTGTGTGAATGTCACCGCGTTCGTCCGATGAGGAATGTCGGTTCTGCTAAAAATATTCTGCAAGCGCATAGTACATCTTGCCATTAATGAAACCAGCGGCTTCAGCATTTTTAGAACGATTTATTATTGGATTTGAACACTCTCTGGCTTGGAATATTGATGGATTTTGTTTGTTTCTTTGATAACAAGATTACTTTCTGAAGGAGAACAGGGCCTTCTGAAGTAGATCCTTGTCTTTGGAGAACTCGGTGGTCATTTAACGTTGGTATGCCTGATATGGTCACTGATACGCGCTGGTTGAGCAGAGCTGTATGGGATTTGGTGGCCATAAACCCTCCATTAGCGATTAAAACAACAGACGCTGAAGGGAGAGAGATTGCACGGTTAAGATGCTGTGAGATGTCAAATGATGCTCTCTTTCTTTCCATGAAATCTCTGCGCTGAATCATTAAGCATAGCCTTCGCACAGCCCCCCTTATTATCTACATATTAGCATTAGATAACCATTCCATGGATTCGCGTATGCTTAATAAGCCATCTGCATTTCCTTAAAACCATGTGAACCCCAGTAAATTGCATTGCATAGCTTAAAGCTAATTGGTTAAATGGCAATTAATGGGAGTATTATGATTTATAATATTTCACATGGGTGCACTCAGGCCAGGAAAATTACAGCTATTCGACAGGTGATTAGAACCGTTTCACTCGCACTAATTGTTTACAAAGGATGTCCACGACGCTTGCAATAAAACGCTCTCCTTCTTTTAATGACCAATAGCGCCATAATTACACTGCGGCTCTTTTACTAGTTGGATAAAAGTCATACAGTGTTTAAAGTCACTCGACTTTATAATAATATATAAAGCAGGCAAGTGTTATTGCGTTATAAAATAGAAGTGCCACATTGTCACACGCCATTTATTATTCAATATAGAGAAAAAGAACATCGTCAATGAAGAAAGGATTAGCAAGAAACAAAGGCTTGGAATTTAGAAATGTTTCCATTAAGCACACCGTCCTCTATAAGATCATACACAAAGTATAACTGTATATCGGAGTTTCCAAAAACATGTTAAGTAGGAAGTTTTACATCGCGTGTTTATCGTTTTATCAATGGATATGCGTGTTTATGGGTTACTGCATGTGCGGCATATACTAATTATTTCTTCGCAAAATAGGTTATGCGTAGTATCTGTTTCTTGTGGTCTTTCTGTTTTCTAACAAGCTCACCAGTTTAAAAAAACTTGAACACTTAATTGAAGGATTTGTTAGTTTAGGTGATTTTTTAGATCAGTTAAGAGCAGAGCGAAGCATCAAAAGAGAGAAGGTCGTGCCAGGAATAACCCTTAACATGGCAAATGCAATCTGATCATGAGTGAAGTGCAAATACATACACATAAACCCAACCACTCATTTCAAATATTTTTAATCTGCTTGACCCAGAAAGCACTGATATTGTTGCTATTCGGTTTTGTTCTTTTTGTTGTTATGAATGTAATAGATGTTCTTTAACCCCACTATGTTGTGTTGTTTCTGATGCGTATATTTTGTTTAAGAAGAAAAAAAAACCTAATCCTTTTTTTAAATTTTATTTTATTTATTTATCTATTTATTTGTAACAAAAATGCAGTATATATACACGTGTGTATATAAATACATAAACGTGTGTGTTCTTAAAAATGTCTGTCCTTATTCGTGGTTCCTTATTTAACAATAAAAAAAAAAAATGATTCTCTTAAATTCTATACGGTATGTATACACATATATTTCACTCCATCAGCAACTGGTTTTCATGTTAGAAGCTCCTGATACACTGTTACAGCAAAAGAAAGGGAGAAAGAGAGTGATTGTAAGTGTGTGTGTGGGGGGGGGGGGGGTGAAAGAGAAGGAACTGGAATAGAGAGAGTAATGGTCCACTAAGACAGGGCCTGGCTCTACAGGAAGTAAGCTCATATCTGCATTTCCCTGCAGTCTCTCAGCATTATACATTTTTCATGACCGCTGAGCGGGAATTAGCCACGAATCCCAGCAGCAAATCTCTCATCTCTGAGCCAACTAGAGAACGAGAGAGCGAAGGAGAGAGGGCTCATGGGAGCGGTGAAGAAGCACTGTTCCTCCACTGCACCTACAGGGTCTGCCTAGTGCATACAGGGCCCCTGTCTGAAATGCGAATTAGTTTGGGGTGTGTGCGTGTTTGTGTGTGTGCGTGTGCGTGTCTGTGTGTGTGTGTGTGTGCGTGCGTGTGTGCTAGGGCTGACAGCAATCTTAAAAGGTTACATTAGAATTTTAATTAATTAAAGTCTTTAGTACCTGAATGCATTTATATATTAATGAGCTGATAAGCCACAGACCGAGAGAACATTCACTACAGGTCTTCTGTCGCATACACCACGCAAAATCCTATTGTTTTTTTAAGCAAATAAATTATGGTTTTCGTAGTTATTTATGTTGTTTATCCGGTATTGTTTTCTTGTTATAGATATTTCTCTCATTTTTATATTTTCTGTGCTAGCTGCTGGGAAAATCATCTTTTACGGTCAGGCTGAATCCTAAATGACTTCCTGTTCACTATATATGCTCACTATATAGGGTATAACATGTAAGAGTGAACTACAGAATCTCCACGAAATGTTGGAAATGACCAATATTACCAAAATGTAATATCGCTTATAGGACACGTGTTGTTGATTTTCATATTGACTTGTAAATTTTGTATTTATATATAAGTTATAAACTATAACTATAATGTTTCTCACCCAGACTCAGGTGGGATTGACTCAGGCTTCGCCTGCAATCCTGACGGATAAGCGGTAGAGATAATGGATGGATGGATGGATGAATGGATATGACTGTAATATGCTATAAATTCTGTTTCATCAAGCAAAGAAGGGCAGCGCGAACTTTAGATGATGCTACGCTGCACTGCATATCAATTCTTTGTCCAGAGTTTGGAAGTATTCTGAACATGGAGCTATTCGTAATGAAGAGAAGAGTTTGTAATCATTAGACACTCTGCAATGACGAATTAATGTTTTGGAAACATACAATGATTTTTTTTTCCCCTAACAGCACGAGGCTTTAAAAAAAAGGAGAATTGAGTTAACAGTCATGATAAGAACCCGGAGAGGGGTTTTTCCTGGGCTCCGCCCCCTCTTTAGTCGTACAGCCAATCAAACTTTCCGTGGCACTCTTTAGGTGTGTGTATGTGTGTGTTTGCGTTGTATCCAGGTGAGTGTGTGCTGACATGTGAACTGATGCTCGTTAAAGGCCCAATTACAGCATGTTCATGCGATGTCACTTTGCCTTACACCCTAAGGGTTGTACTGAAGACGACCTGCTGTGTCACTGTGTGTGTGTGTGTGTGTGTGCTTCTTTCGCAGCTCCTCCTGACCTTTCGAGTGTGACCATCATCTTAGTTGCCACTAGTGCAAGACAACTTTAGACAAAGCGACATGATGAAGAAAATGCAAGCGCACACACGTATATACACATCAAGGCTGCCAGGGTCTGTTTCATCACTCTGAATTGACCCTGGTCTCTCTCTCTCCCTCTCTCCCTCTCTCTCTCACACACACACGCACACACGCACACACGCACACAGCTCTTTCTGCCTTTGTTTCCCAAACCGTCGCGCTCCCATCCAGAGGGAAATCTGCTTTTGATGTGGCGGCCGCAGCTCCTCGGCCCTCACTAGCTACAATTTGATTTGGGCCAGATTACAAATGTTTGGCCCGGGTTGTGTATATTGCAGCTTTATAAAGCAATAAGTCGGGGGTCCGTGCGGCGGCGCGAAAGAAAGCCCCCCTGATTCGGCTCTAATCTCCTCTCTGCCTGGCCGCTGATATTAGAGCTATTCAGGTGCTGCGCTGGGCCTTTATAGAGAGACGTGTTATTAACAACAAGCCGCAATGCTGGACTGCTGCCAGCTCCCTTTCTCTGTGTGTGCGTGCGTGTGTGTGTGCGTGCGTACGTGTGTTTGAGAGTCTGCAGGCCCGTTTTTATTTGTAAGCCTGTTGAGCAGCATTTAATTGTTTTTGTAGCGTGTAGAGAGCCTGGTCTCCAGGGCCCAGTCGTGTGGCCCGGCTCTGTATACATGTTCAAACACACACATACACACCTAAACACAGTACATGTTATTAAAGCGCAACAATAAAATGTACACAATTTTCCTCTTACAAATACAGTCGATCAGCCATGACATGTTTGCGCACTTGTACCAGAGCTATAAGGCTAATATAGCAAATAAAAGAGGTTTATAGGCTCCGGTTTAGCATTTTGGAGTTTAGACTGCAAGCACACGCTCACCTGCGTCAGTAATGCTACTTGGACGTAAACGAAATAGAAGAAGAAGCCCATATTAAAATATATGTGTGTGTGTGTGTGTGTGTGTGTGTGTGTGTGTGTGTGTGAATTTTTGTAGTTTTGTTTTATTCCATAAACTACTGGTCAGCTGGTCAAAATCACAAAACAAAGATGCAGTGTTTCCAGACACTTGAATAATGCGTAGAAATCAAGATCTTATTCAAGTTTAAGTGACACAATACTAATGATTGAACTTAGGAAGAGTTAAATCAATATTTGTTGGCATAACATTTAATCACAGCTTTAATGCGTCTTGGCATGCTCTCCACCAGTCTTTCACATTGCTCTTGGGTGACTTTATGTCACTCCTGGTGCAAAAATTCACTCAGCTCAGCTTTGTTTCGTGGCTTGTGGCCATCCGTCTCCCTCTCGATCACATTCCAGATGTTTTCAATGGGGTTCAAATCTGGACCTTGGGCTGGCCTGGCCATCTCCTAGTCCTCCATCCATACCTTGATTGACCTGGCTGTGTTGCGTTGAGCATTGTCCTGCTGAAAAACCCAATCCTCAGAGTTAGGGAGCATTGTCAGAGCAACAGGAAGCAAGTTTTCATGCAGGATAACCTTGTACATGGCCTGATCCATGCGTCCTTCACAAACAAAAATCTGCCCTATCCAGCCTTGCTGAAACACCCGCAGATCACCACCGATCCTCCACCAAATTTCACAGTGGGTGCGAGACAGGTCTTACCATCAAACGACCAGGTGACGGAAACAAGCTGAAAATTGGACTCATCAGAGATGATGACCTTACTCCAGTCCTCTACAGTCCAATAGTTATGGTCTTTAGCAAACCTCAGCCTGGCTCATCTTTGCTTCTCATTGATGAAGGGCTTTTTTCTAGCTTTGCATGACTTCAGCCCCGCCCAGAGGAACCTGTTTTTCGAACCGTCCTTGTCGTGTACTTAACCCCAACTGCCATTTGCCTTTCTTTTCGTAGGTCACTTGATGTCATCCTACAGTTGTTAAGTGACATTCAAAGGAGTTCATGATCGTCCCGGTCAGTGAAGAGACGTTTTTCGCCCTCTGTCAGTCTGTAACTTTGTTGTTCCCAATGTCGTCTGCTTGACCTTGTCCTTATGAACTGCCGTCTTTGAAATTTCGAGGACCTGACGCTGAAGGTATCCCTCTGCTAATAAAGCTAGAATTGACCCCTTCTTTTTTTCTCACTCAAAACTATTCTTTTTGACTCTTTGGCATGATGAATAGATATTTGTGTATTCCAATTCAATTTACTAGCACTGTTTTTGCCATCCAACCTGGACCTATTGCAAGAGGATAGAGATGACCACTGCAGTGGTTTTTATACTTTTCCCTGTTAAATAAGATGTGGTTCAGGTGATTACGTAATCATTAAGGAAAATGAGATCATTCCACCACAGATACTCGAATGAAATGGCTGTCATAAACATTTTTTAACAAAAAATTGAAGTGGTCTCTTAATTTGTTTCAGTACAGTACTGCGCAAAAGTATTTGGCACCCTATTTATTTATTTTTTTGTTATAGATATTTATGTTATGAATTCTGCATCACACGAGTGCGTACAAAAACATTTTAGATTTCCAAACTTTTACTTTTCCCCGACAATAAGCATAATGTATAAAGCCTGCTGGGTTTAAAGCAAGTGTGACAAAGTCTCCAGAAGAGAACTGTGGCAGATTCGCCAAGATGCTCAGTAAAACCTATAACTCATTTCTTTATCAAACTGTACACATTGTACCCGGGATTACTATATATGAAAAAATAAATAAATAAAGCGAAAGGTCATCACAGCCCAGAATTACCTTTGTTTAGTTTATTGCTGTTTACCGCACGCTGCGGAATTTTATTTAAGTAGAAAGATTTAATTTCATTAAATTATATTCTATATTTATATATAATCCAACCATATTATCATCTGAATGCTTTGTAATGTACAGTACATGTACACCTGATTATTCCTACATCATCTCCGTCATCGTGTTATTTTTTAGTTGCTACCAAAATTATTTATTTGTCATGGATAAAGGAGGGAAAGTGTTTTTGGGTTTTTTTTTCTGAACATACAATCAACTACTTTTTGTGAGTAATAATGTAGTTAAACAGTTTCATATCGTACTGATGATTTCTCAGAAAAAAAATATATTGTATGTAATTTATCATGGTATCAATGTGATCTTTTCATAATATTTTGTTTATATTGTCCTAGTCTGTCTAAGATAATTGAATGATGCTGCACATTTTGACGTGAGCGATTCTGATGATTTAGGTGTGTAGTTTGCGCAATGCTAATCTCTGCCTTTAGCATCCGGTACTCGTTAGCAACATTATCCTCATAACTCCGGGACTCAAAAAAAGGTCTTCAAACATATCCAGACTGATCAACTTCATAGGTGGAATGTCTTTCAGAATGACCCGGATGACTGGTGGTCTTAGATGTTCGGCCCAGGATGTGAGACTGACATGTTAGTGGCGCGGACGCGCCGCTCCAGCGTTGCTGGAGATTTCAAACACTTCAATGTCACTACTGGGTTGATAACTTGCCAAGTCAAAACTCTTGCCACAGTGCTCCTGCGGTGAGAAACTGACACTGATGAAGGGCTAGAGGACGATTAACACGCACTGTTCAAGGTTTTCATGCTGTGCAATACTGCTGCACAAGTACTAGCCAGATGATCAAGTCAAGTCATGACGTCACTAAGCTAATATTTTTAAATATGAATATACCTGAAAGCATGTGAGATATGATATTAATCCAAAAGCAATGTTAGGAAACTCTGATTACGCTGCTATGTTTTGATAGCACCTGGTGCTGAGTTTTAGATTTAAGACGTTATAGCATTTGAACCGAGTGAGAGCGTGAGGGCAGATGACCTGTGTGTGCAGAGCAGTATCAGCGAGCATGTCATTAAAAGTGAGTGCAAGCTTCCATGAATTGTATCTCGACTCGTAAGCTCATAAGCATAGACCCTGACGAGTATGTGTGTGCGTGTGTGTGTGCGCGTGTGTCTGTGGGCTCAGTGCTCTCAGAACTGAAGTGCTGTCTTTCGCACGTGACAGTTTCTCTGCGCACTTGCGTCGCAAAAGCTGTTGTGTACATGTATCATTTTTAATCAGTGCATAGAGTCTTTATTAACTCTTTTCACCAGATAAATTTTTTTACATAGCCTAAGTTTCAATGGTATTGTGGCAGTTGCATATGGTGTTTTACTTGCAAAAAAACTCTCGCTCTCTGCTTTTATCTCTTTCCCCATGTTATTATGGAGAAGTGTGAGGTGTTTGCCCAGCACGAGGCTTAAACCCCTCCCTTTTCCCATCACCCTGCTCACCAGCAGCTAAACACAGAGATACTCTGCACACAGAAACCCGACAGTGTCCTGACTAATCTTGTAACAGACTGGGAGTGATAAATAATGCATTTGTTTATATTTACTGGAAACGTCCGATGGAACGGTGACATGGAATGCCTGTGTACTGTGAGAAAGGAATGATGATACTATTGAAATGCCTTGAATGAAGGGTGTTTATAAGCGGTTACTTGTATTTTAGGAAAATTCCTCCTCTTGATATTTTCACAGAGCAGCTTGCAATCCACTTTGCTTCGATTGCCGTTATTAATTACGAAGCATGACAATGTACGACTGAGCGTCACGTGGTATTGGACCATTTTTTATGGTCATGCAAGCAAATAAATGAGCACAGTATCAGAGCAATGTTCGATACCAGTAGTGGTATTAATGCCTGCCTAGTCCTTGGTCCACTCTATGGTCTATGCCTATTGGTTTTGACTTCCACAATTATTATGGAGACAATTAAACAAATTAAAAAGCTGGATTAAAGAAATAGTATTTAGTGCCAGTGTAGTTGAAGGACACCTACACTGGGCTATAGCACATTCACAAGCAAGGCTTACATATTTTATGAAGCAGTAAGTATGATATGTCAAAACCCGTGTAAAAGTTTTTTTTACGAAGACTTTGAAGTGCGTTGTCTTTATATGAAATAGAGACGAAACCTCAATGAACACGAACATGACCGTTACGGGTCGACTGTGATTTTCTTATCTTCGTAAAGTTATTATTTTATCTTTAAATAACAGCACGTTGAAAGATCTATAAAGTGTCAACCTGCCCTCCTACCTTCTCAAAGTAATAGCTGATGTATCCACTTCCTGTAGGAGCGAAGATCCGAGCGCTCATCAGATGAAGTGCTGGTGGTATGCATTCGCATTCAAAACTATTACGAAGCACAATTCAAATACAACCGCACTTATTTATGAAAGCCATGTGCCAGCAATAGAAGGATTTTATCACCCTCAAACCGAAGCGGTAATCAAATTTGCATTTATAACTCCGTTATGAAGCACTATGTGTTCCGTTTATACCGTCTAATAAGTGACGTGAATGTGCTGTTAGTGAAAACTGGCAGTATCAGGATATATAAAAAAAAAAAAAAAAAAACAGTGGTAACACTTACTCTTTTTCCATTCTTTTTTTCATGGAAGAACCAAAAAAATGTCATAAGTCATTGCTTTATGCCGTCGTCATGATGGTGTGATAAATGCTCTATGTAGCTTCCTGTCAAATAATGGTTTACTGAATATTGACAGTGTTCATATCTAGGAGCTGTACTTATCTATCTATCTATCTATCTTTCTATCTATCTGCTCTTTCTAGTGTATTTTACTTTTCTTTTCTTTTTTTTTTTTTTTGCCAATTTGCTTTTGTTGATGTTCAAAC
>JAQQZR010000005.1:683155-701454 GCA_030068235.1 Notoglanidium macrostoma
TATATAAATACAGTGATATAATAAATAGCATGATATATATATACTGTATATATATATATATATATAATGCTCTTTCTTATATCACTGTATTTATTTATCACCATACCTGCTTTTCTTTCTTTATTTTTAAATTTTTCTCTTTGTGAAGCTCGCTCTGAGATGTAAAGCATTATATTATTAAAGTCAGCCATTACAGTGATTCACAGTATATGGTGTAAGATGATGCAGGTTATCTTCTGTGCACATGTGTACAGTTTAAAGCAGGTTTCATTCTCACTCGACTCGAGTGTGTGCTGCCTTGTGAACTGGTGCTCATTAAGCCCCCAATTATGAGATGTCACCTCAGCTTACACCCTGAGGACCGTGAGGATGACACGCTTTAGATAGAGCCGGAGCAGCCCTCGTTTTCGAGGCAGCGTGTACTAGGTAGGAACGATTTCCTGTAGAACTGGCGTTGTGTTTCACATGTCTACGAAAACACAGCGAATCAGATTATTGGCAGCAGGCCCAACAGGTACATGCTGACTTTTATGCACACACTGTTCCTTTGAGTGTGTTTTCCGTTGTATGTACACGCACACACACATACACACACTACTTTGATCACAGTGTTTCTGTTTCTCTGCCCGCTACTGTGTCCCCTGTATGTGTGTGTGCGCGTGTGTGTGTGTGTGTGTGTGCATATGTGTGTATGTGTGTGCGTGTGTGTGTCGCCCTGGGCGCTCGTTTTAGCCACGCTCTGCCAATCGAGGCCCCTATTGCCGTGGCAACAGGCCGCTCGAAGTCTGCGTCCATCTGTTGGGCCTGGGACAGATAAAGCCCTCTAACAGCTGCCCTTCACTCTTTCTCTCATTCTTTCTTCTTTTTTCTCTACCTCATTCCCCTTGTTTTCTGTTTCTCTCTCTCTCTCTCTCTCTCTGTCTCACTTTCTCTCCCATTGTGTTTATTTTCAGAGATTTCCATCAATCCAAATGATTGCAGTTTCTGATTAAGGGTTTACACAGCATTATATATCATTTTATATGGCAGTTAAATGTGATAAAAACAAATATATTTGTAGTTTCAGTATTACCACAATCACCTCGCTTGCGTTTTCAGGTCGTACATGATGTAAGTCTTAGCAAAACATCCAGTGCCTGTTGAACAGACGAATTTGTGCACCACGTTAGTTGGTTTCCAGATGTCACATGCACATTCCACCTCTCAATCCTGATTGGCCAGACGGTGTTGATGCATTCTCTATAACGGCAGCTCTGACAGTCGTGCTGGATGTCACAGGTTAATATCAGTGCACTGGTTCTAATACATGATCGTTTCTATAGTAACGGCTTACACTTGAATGACAGACGCTCCAATTTATATAAGTGGACGTAAGTGCCTGATAATAAAGAATAATAATAACAATAATAAAAATTAAAACTATAGATCGTTATTTAACAAAGTAAAAAGCACTGATTTGGTGAAGTCTATTTAGCATTTTTGGAAGGAGTCGCCAGTTCCAGTGCTTTATTATTCCGAGAAGGTTTTGCGGTTTCTCGGTAGCAAAACAAGCTGTGTATTTTTGTCTGATTAACTTCAGGAGAGAGGAGCGTGAGGGAACAGCTGTTTATAGCTGCTATAAAATAAGTGATAACAGGAACTACCGTGTCTTATGGATGTTCCACAGTATTAAATGTAACTATAAACGGATGATCATTATAAAACTATGATGTACTTTAACCTCACGAGACCCCACTGGGGTCCTATTTTCTCCCAGCTTCACCGTGTGTACATCCTTGTAAGATCCTCATATGAGGACCATCGCGTATTACTGTTTAGCCGAACATCTTCCTGTTTGAAGACATCGCTGAAGTTCAATAGTTATCAATAGAAACAATGAGGAGACATTACAAGGCACGCAACATTAGAGTTTGGGTCTGAAGAGGCTTCTAAGTAAACAATGACAAATGCTGTAAGAAATTTCTTTCTTTGCAGTCAATGTGAGTGATAAACACATACACATATACAGTACACATAAACATTCTGCTTGTGAACATAATCAGACGCAGAAGTTTACATGATGATAATTCTTCTGTTTAAAGGTGCATTAGGTAAGATTAGTTAGTTTGTTTGTTTTTTCAGGTTTAGGTCTCAAATGCTTAGGTGGGTTTTGCATGGGAATGATTCGAATGATGCATTTGAATGATTTGAATGTTCATTAAGCTCCACCCCCAAAATCTTAAGGAGGCCCATATAGTGTCTATAAAATAACGTACCAGCATTCCAGGCCATTTCCAAATGACTTTTTTATTTGTTGTTATTTTCAATATTATCTTTTACATATCTTCCAGGTTGTTCGTACAAGTAAGAAATTGACCATTAACAGATTAGTAATCTCCTAACCTCAGCAGTTCCAGACTACTGTAATTACTAAATAATGCAAAATAGTTACTGAGTAATGATGGATAAGTGAATGCTAAGTTTAGACTTTAAGGGGCTACACAGACCACCTGCATGACTTGGAACCGAGAGAAATTATATTTACGTTAGCGTTATTCAATTGTAAGTCATTCTGATTTAGAAACGTTATTTTAGTTCAAGCTCTTAAGTGTTCAAGTATGATTAAACATGCATTCAGGCATTTGCGTGCGCTCTGTGTATTACTTTTTTTTTATGTTTGTATGCTTCTTTCTGTCTGTCTGTCTGTCCGTGTGTGTGTGTGTGTGTGTGTGTCCTACAGTTTATAATCTATTTAACTCAATAAACTATCACACGGTCATATTTATCCCTGTTTGTGGCTAAAGCCGGTTCCGGATATTCAATACTTTTGATGGGTTATTTATTACAGTGCCTGTGGAAACTTGTGCAATCTTTGAAAATCGTGTTAACAAATCTTTTAACTGACAGTCATTCAGTCCTGTTTGTTAATGCTGATTTATTAATAACAACGTTCAGAATTATGCGCCTGTATAGGGAATTGCTATGCTAATAATGTGTTATCACTACTTGTTATATTTATTCCTGGAATATTAAGCTGCACTTAACGGTAGTTGCTATGGACTGGATGTTAATTGTATGCAGGCTTGTAGCGGAGCATATATATGGAAATCTTTAAGTAGGAAGAAAACATTTATTAGCATTAATTCGTACACACGTGCTTTCTCTATCTGCCATATTCTCCGCAGTCGGTTCACCTGCCAATTCTGTCATATGACAGGCTAATGTGCTTCCTTCAGGATACGTGAAGCCAGCCAACTTCAAGCGTAGCAAGCTTGGAGGAAAGCACTCTTACTCCGAGCTCTTATCAAGTATAGGAGCTCACAGACACCCTCGACTGGCTGGTGTTGCTGTGATTGACAGGGGTGAGATTTTATGCCCCTCCCATCAAATGAGCACAGTCAGTTTTGCTCCGTTGCGTCACAACCATTGTCAGAATTCGATCTTGTGATCTCTGGACAATAGAGCCAACAGTGTTCGGCTTGCCTAGGCTTTATTACAGATTTGATTTGCCAGCTAGTTACCGTGGGCTAACCCGACAGGAGTTCTGAGAGAACTTTACACGGTGTTAACAGTTGGAACTGTGGGAGTTTTTGCATAGTATGAAAACACAAACAGTTGAAATGGTCGTACCGGATCCTTCTGGTATCAGAATTCATGTGCACGACTTGAGTACAGATCACTAGGGAGGCAGAGAATGAGAATGACCACTCAATTTAGATAATGCCGGTTTGTTAGAGCTAGATTAAAATCTGTGTAGTTGTTGAATCTGGATAATTAAAAAAAAAAAGTGTGTGAGAGCTCAGTATGTCATTTTGATTCCTGTGCATTTTAAAAAGTGCAGTGTTATGCACTTCTGTACCTGTGTCTGAGCTTGTAGTGGGGTGTGTGTGTGTGTGTGTGTGTGTGTGTGTGTGTGTGTGTGTGTGTGGGAGCATATGGTTGATGGGAATTAGCCCTGCGCCTAGTGAGTGGCGTCTCTCATTGCTTTGTGCAGCCAGAGGGCTCTAGCTGCTAATCCAATCGAGAAAGGTGAGCTTGTCTCTTCCTCTGACATCGCCTCTCACTCTTCCTAAATTATCCTTTCAGCAGGAAGCAAATTTGCATTGTATTACTCCTTCAGCCTGCGTCATCAAATATGCACCTCAGCCCCGTGATTGCATTTAACCAGAGGAGGCTAGCACGTTGCGCCTTTCGAACACGCATTTTTATGCACACAGACTTGAGCTTTTCTTTCTATAGTATGTACTGGACTGAGTGAGTGACTGGACAGCGTCTATAGGATTTTGTAACGTTCTAAAGTGAAATTGATATCAGCATGGCGTGTGTACGGGAGTGTGGGTCTATCGCATGTTTCGGATGGCATTCTGCTACGGAGGAGGGCCGGACGTTATGTTGTTATTTTAATTGTTGTGGCAATATTAAGCTTTGAATTCAAATCATTTTCTGAGGTCCTCTCTGGGTGTTTTCGGTATGTCATGGCATCGGCAAGCTCGACAAAGAAAGCCCTTCGTTTTGGTCAAATGAATGTGGGTTGATGTTTACACATAAACACATTACCATTCAAGTGTTTGCTTTTAATACATTGCCAGAAATATTGTCATCCCAATCTGTAGCCGTCCATATTTAGCAGAGCTTTTGTAGACTAGTAGAAAGGCCACATTACCAGGCTGAAGTAACTCAGATTATTATTTTTTTTTTTTGCCTTAATGTGACACAGATCTGATGTTTTCAGGGCTGTTTGGAAACAGAAATCCAACCTCTTCGAATCAGATTTGAGTCCCTTTCGTATGTGGTCTTAGAGCTGATATGTATCCGATTCGTTGCCATGAGAACGGTCAGATCGGAATTCATGTGGCTTTTTCGCCGGGTTCGGTATTACCATACTTTCTCGCACACGCACATCTCTTGGTGCAGCAGTGCCAACAATAGCTGCAAAAACAGCAAAGGCTAGCCATCTGGGTTGGGTTTTTTTTTTCGCCTTCTCGACTTGTATGTACAGCTGACAAACTGTTCGCCGTACTCCAGAGCAAAACGCGATGCATACGTTAGCTACCAGGTAATTCCGTCAGTTTTAACACCGTGAATCAGCTCACAATTATGACATTTTTTGTTGTCGTTGACGCAGATGTTGTTGGCGTTGATGGCACATGCCATTTCGGAGATCAGATGCATTCATATTACAGTTGGACACAGGTAATTATGAACGTGAACCGTCATTTTGCGGAATTTAATCGCATAAAATCGGAATTGCGCAATGAGGCTCGTAATGTGAACGTAGCCAAAACCAATATATACACAACTTATTCATTCATCTTTATCCTCTTCAGAGTTGTGCTGGATCTAGAACCTGTTTTGGGATGGCAGGAAAATTCATGGAAAATTTCAGGCCTTTATTAATGATGATAGTACAATTAGGCTAATGGAGACATTGTAATATAAACCTCACTTTGCTCGAAAAATCACATTTTCTGATAAATAAATTTATTAGTCCAAAAAATACAGTCCAGCTTTTCGCCCCGTCTTTTCCTTCTCCAGGCATGGACCTGGAATTAAATGCTGTCTGTCGTTTTAATGAAGTTGCCATAAACGGACAGGTAGAAAGGCAGCGACTGAGTGGAAACTACAGGGGACTTCTAGCCGTCTAACAAATTAAATCACGTCATTTCCAGTTACGTACGAAGCCTCTGAGTTTCTACCTCATGTCATATCAAATTGGTGACAATGAAGGATGGATGGATCTTTTCTTTTTGGATGTCTGCTTGTGCGTGTGTGTATACGTGAACGTTTACTCGGCGGAGAAAGTTTGCCGCTACCCCCGGAAAAACTTTCCAGGCTTCGTAACGCAGGAAAGCTGTTGTTTTTTCGGTGTTCAGAGGGAAATGTGGGACTGTTTTGTTGAACGTGGCTGCAAGGCATTTCTGCAGTGTTTAGTGTTAAGTGTCTGATTATTTCTTTTCAGTCAGGACGGATTTGTTGAATGTTTTTCGATGTCATAGGAAAGCGAATAAAAAATGCACATCATTTTAGTTAGGTATGTCGTCCCTGAATTACCAGACATATCTGGAATACGATATTATGTCATGTACCTATCTGTGTGTGCGCATTTGCTAAAGCTTCATCTCAATTTTTTTTTCCAACTCTCTCTTTGCCTAAGACGAGCACACAAACACAGTGTGCCCATTTATGAAGGCAGTAGAACAAACAAACCGCCTTTAAGCACAGGCGTTATTAGGATATGTAAATTTCCACCATTTGGGGAACAAGGCTCAGAATAATTCTTAAGGAGGTGCTGATAGGGACAGCGCACATAGTTAATGGCATGCTGCTGCTTTCACTGGCACTGCATCCATTACGCATCGTTATTATTGCCACATAATGGCTTATTTGTTGGCTGGGAAAAATTGCCAAGGCGCGCGGATGAAAGAGCGTGAAAGTGACAGGAAGAAAAGGCAGGAGAAGAAGAAAGGCACTCCTTGTATAAACTCGGATCATTCAGAATTGAATTACCGAAGTTATGATTAGTCCTTCACTATTTTCCCTCTTTGATTCATCTTTCTTCTAGCTATGGTGAGGTTTCATTTCGCACAGACATGTCTAACGACGCTGCTGCTCGTCTGCTTCTTTCGCTTTGCTCGAGCTCATTTGTTTTGTGTGAAAGAGAAGATCTGTCATCCGTCATCAGCAGCCCGTCTTTGATTCCACCGAGGCCTCGGATCCCCGCTGTTCCTGTCTCTCCCGCTGATTTCTGGACGTGATTCACAGTGGCCTCGATCCCGGAGCTGAAAGCAAGCTCAAGCCTTGGCTCTGGCTTAACGCTCCCCACGCTCGGCATTGTGGGTGGCCCGTTCTGCCACTGTGTCCTCGCTAATGGCATGGGGAAGAAAGCGTGAGTGGGATAAAAGGGCGAGTGGCACCTGAGCCAAACAGGGCTTTGCTTCTCGTTCCAAGTGTCCATTCAGGACTGTGTGTAAGAGTGCAGATCAGAGTTTCTGCTTACCACACGCTCAGCTGAGAAGCGCAGCCAAGTGGCTTTGCCAGGAGACTTCACTCAGGCCCACAAAAAAAGCGAGTGTGTATGAGAACCGGTGGCACAGGCCAAGCCTGCTCGCACATCCTGCACTTCACATTTAAACAGGACACGGCCATCTGAACTTATAATTATAGAAATTATCAACAGTTAATTCATTATAATTAACTTATAATTCCTACTTACCCCAAATGTAGTCAATCAATCATGTCTAAGAAGTTTGCGTCCTTAAATTATACAAGAGCTATTATAGAGCAATAATATAATCTAACAAGCTTGAAGCAGGAAGTCTCCGTCGGGACGTAGATTCTTAACATCCCGCGCAAGCATCAGCAACGTCGAACCGAACTCCGAAGGCAAGAAAACCTTAAATTACCCAGCGCCCCATGCCTTGACACGACGATCACATGGGAAAAAGGACCAATGCAAGACGTTCCTGTTTCCTTTTGGCCAGACTGTCCCTGTAAATATCCTTTTAATCAAAAAGTCATTATTTTTTAAAAGGAATGCATGTTTTCATGATGAATAACTTGTTTTTAAGTAGGACGTAACATGCATCTATATCAGCGCCTTTTAAACGTTTTGTTTGCCAGGGATTGTAAATTCAGCACAGATTCACTTCATTAAACCAGCTAATCAATAATAAATATAGGAACTTATTTTCTTAGGTTGTGATTTCCACCATTGTAACTGTACCCTCTGGCAATTCTTCATGTTTGAGAACCACTTATCTATATTATGCGTAGCTACATCTAAGAACTAATTACTATAACAACAGAAAGCCAAAAAAACAAAATCAAAGTCTGAATAAATATAGCCGTAAATAGGATAATGAGCAAATTGAGCCGGTCTTAATTTTATTAGTTGCTTTTCTTTCATTAAAATGAACAATAGCTTGACCAAAGGGTCACTATGGTATAAATTTCCACAACTCATAATTATTCCATTCATCACAGGGTATCGGATATTGTTTTTTAATTCGTAGTCACATTTCATTAATGAAGTAGTAAATCGGGTTCACGACTGTATTACCCAGAGTTTTTGTCTGGACACGTGACCAAAACACCAATTCGTGTAGATGGGGTCTGTCTGATCTTGTCTGATCTCCCTTACATATTTCATTAGTAGTCTCAGGTGGCGTGGCGTGGACTCTAAGCTGGCACACTTTACTTTGACTTTCTCAGCAAGTTGGCAAAACAGTTGGCCAGAATTTACTGCTGTATCACTACAAAGGCCAGCATGTGTTACAGTATAATAGATTCTGAGCCATAACTCAGTTTATCCTGAATTATATATCAGGCACTCAATTCCATTGCTTACGTTACTAATAAAATAATCACGTATGATATATAGCGGGATTCAAAAGGTGGCGTCAAGCCTTGACACGCATCACAAAAGGTAAGCAATATATACTCCATAGGAAAGAGTAGAAGCAGATTAGTTTTCCATCACACACCACCGCACGTGAGCGCCGTGAGCAGGAACTTTTTTTCCGTCTCACGTCCTCATGCGAGGACTTGAAAGAGAGGAAGGACAGCAGGCACATGGGATGTGTGTGCAACGTGGTGCAGGCGCTTCTCAAAGCGTGCGCTCGCTTGCTAGACGGGCGGGATAAATGATGTGGAAATCTAATTCACCTTGAAGTGTCCTCCTCTCTTTTCCTTTTTTTTTTTTTGTACTCCCCCGCTCTGTCGCGCTCCCTCTCTCAGCGATTTGCCTTCCTCCTGGCTTTGAACGAAGCGGAGCGAGAGGAGTTCAAAGGCAAGCGTCTCTCCGCCAGCGTGTGTGTGCGCTGAATGAGGAACGATGGCGGAGGCTTAGACAAGAGGGCCGCTGCGTCAGAACTTTAATACACACTTTGCTCATCAAAGACTGACGTGGCTTAGTCAGGTCTGCGTCCTTGCCATGCATGCACACGCCCCAATTAAAACAATGTGGGTTTAGTGTAGTGAAGAGATGTGTATATAGGAGGGCAGGTGATTTATCGTGAGTCTGCTGGACCTGTGCCGCTCGTGTGCTTGGTTGGACAGGTGAAGTCTCAGGACTGTCTGTATGCTATATTTATCTCCATGCTAATTTGGTAATAATGTGTAGAAGTTGTTTCTATAGATCTGGTTAGAATCCATTAGAGAAAGTGAGTCTCAGGTTACAGAAACTCTCGCTCATCTCTTTCACACACACACACACGCACGCACACACGCACACACACACACACACACACACACTGTTGGTCCGTGAAATAGCGATGCTACAGCATGAGGACACAGTAGGCTAAACCACTCAATATCTATACGATTCTCAGTGTTTGGTGCAAAAGGAAATTTCCACAAGATGGGTCAAGATGTGTTGCGTGTCCAAAGTTTGCTTCCCTAGTTTAGGCTAATATGGATACTTTTTGCTAACAAGTAAATAGAGCTTATAGCTAGCTATTAGCATTGTGGGAAAAATACGTCTTACTTATCACAGTCAACCTCAACGACATTTTGTCTGGAGAACTATTTGTAAACAGTTGTTCACTTCTAATAGATGACAGTGTGTGTTAAAGTGTCATAAACCACCAGGCTAAACTAGAAGCAATGTTTCCCGACTTTTGTTAGCTATATTAGCCTCCTAGCTGCAAAGCAACACAAAAGTAGCAAACTTTTCTTTGATTTGGGGTTAGGAGAAAATCAAGCAATTTTTTTTTTGTTTTGAAGTGTTCCCTTTAAAAAGAAATCAATATTAGCTGAAAATGAAGGAAGGCCATAAAGGCCACGGTAGCAACGCTAAAGAAAAATTGAGGAAAAGCAGAAAAGAGGACAGGAGAACTATAAATAGGACACTTTTATTTTCCAGACCTACCTACTGAACATTAAAGTATCTTCCTCATAGGTGGAACGTAAACTGTAAAACTAAATTACGTTGAATAAAGCATGAGGTTTGTCTCCGGCAGCTCTGCGTGCTGCAAATGTAGCGGACAGTGTGTAGCGGCGGTGTGTGTGAGTGTGCGCTGTTGGCTTGTGTGATAGCGGCCCTCCTATACGCGCTGTAATTATGAAACTGGGCCAGTGTGAGATTGATTATGAAGCTATGAGAGGGAAGACTGATTATTCGGCGGTGAAAGGTGGTCATAATTCCTCTCAGTCCCGCCGCCCACGGACACACTGCCATTCTTTCAGCCCAGCGTGAAGCGCAAGTCAAATCAGGCCCAAATACAATTAAAGAAAATGGTCCAACAAGGGGGGTGGGGGTGGCATACGTGCACTTATTTATTTATTTCTTATCCTGTTTCTGGTCTGATTTTCTTTCTGCCTTCATCTGTTTCTCTCAGGATTGGAAACACTTCCTCCTCCATTTTGTCTCGATGTCTATAATGTCAGATTTGTCTGGCCGTTCTTGCACATTCCTTTTATTCCCTATTTCTCCATGTCTTTTTCTGTCTTAATCCTTTCCACAACTTCAACATAGCGTACGATGGGCATGTGCGAGGTGAGCCTAGCTGTGTCTTGCTCAGGAGACTGACTGAAAGGTCACTCACTCCTGATATTTTCCCAGGCCCCATTGATTTTGCTCATTCCGTCTCTCTCTAGCCGTTCCCCCGAGAGCGTCTCTCCCCGCCGCTCCGAAGCCCTCGGCCGGACGAGAGCGTCCCTCTCAGGCTCCGCAGGTCAACAAGCTGTAAATAACTTTCTCCAGTTCACTCTGCTTTCCTCACATTCATTTAGAGCGGAGCTGGAGGACGTTCGCTCACTAGTTTTTAAGTATAGTTAAATATGGCATCCTGCCTGTGTATCGTGTGCACGTTTACTCGTTTAAAAAGGTGGATTTTATCGAAAGAGTCTGGATTTGTTGAGTTTGGGTTTTTAGCGCCTTCTGCTGCCTAAGAGGTGAATCGCAGTGAATTTTATTTTAACGCTACGTATTGTTCCACAGCAGGTTTACAGAAATCAGTGGCAACTGAGGCGCCAGGCTCACATTTCTATAAGAACAGAGCGAATATATCTAATGGAATTAAGAGAATATGAAGACGTGCTATATGCCATAACGTGCAAGGCAGACATCTGCATAAACATTAATTGTATTTGGCAGATGCCCTTATCCTGAGCGATTTGCATATGTGCTTAATTTATTAGGGCAAATAAGCTATAATAGTCCAGTAGAACAAACTATAAGGGAAATTAGACTCAATCCGGGACATCAGAATGTGGGCTTTTAAGTCTTTACACTTTTACATCTGTATAACATAAAGTCAGTCAGTACTAAGTGTTCTGAAAGGATATTCAGTGTGTGTATATCGTGAATAAGAGTCATGGAATGAGCACAGGAAGGTCTTTACGATTACAGTAAGCATACCTTCAAATGGTTTCTGTTTTTGCTGTTTAAGGAAAGTGATGGAGCTGGTGAGCCGGAGGCGGAGCTTATTTCAGGGCCTGAAAAACAGTGAAGAAACCAGTGCTTAAATACTAAAGGCTGCACATGCAGCTCCTACATGTCCACCATGGATGGTTCTTCAACAAAGAAGCGTCTTTAAAAATCCTTCTAAATGGTTTTTTGCCCATTTTTGTCGGAGCCAGAACAAATGGAAGCATCACTCCTGATCACAAAGAAGCTTTCACGCGGTGTAGACATTTGTAGTGGATATGATGGTGGCAGTATAAAAATGGTTTAAAAGATATTAAACCCAAAAAAGGTTCTTCCAGGACAGTGAAATCAGGAACCCGTTGTCCCACCTTAAACTATAGCATAACATATTAACTTAACAATTTGTACCGTTCAAAACATTGTTTCCGAATAATAAGCTTTAGGGTTTGTAAATATAAAGGGACATAGGACGGTTAGAGGCATCAAGCAATCCAGAGATTTGAACCCGCAACATGCAGTCACTAGTGGATTGTATTTATGTGTCGGGTCAGAAACGAATTGAACGAGTCCAAGTGGATTAGAGCGAGATGGGCTGAGGGAGCGAGTGAGCAGAATAATGAGGATGTTCTTTTGATCATTTATGCTAGCTTATGATGGTGGGCTTACCTTTGTAAAGGTGACATGGTTAGAAAGTAAAATTGCTGTCATTTCACTGTTTTTGTGCGTAATACATGCACGGGCCATTGTGTTTATGTGGTTTCCGAGCATGCGGGTTCGTACCTCGCCCTGGGCTCTACGTTCTCCTGCCTTCCACTGTCAGCGCACGTCCTCATGAGAGCCATGCTGCATAAAACGTCCAATATAAATACTGTAAACAAGCGAGCATCTCTCTGATATGATAATGCGCCAAGCAGCTTTTGTTGTTATGCAAATGGAGTGGACTGCATCAGTAATCACTTTCAAGCCTTCAGCGAGGAAAAAGACGAGAGGCGTTGGGGGGGGCGCTGAGCAGAGCGGCAAACAAAACAAAGGGGCCTCAGCATTCTTAGCATCGCTCGGGCTGTCAGCAGCATCACACTGACCCCGGATCAGCTTGACTGAAGGCGAGGTCTAAGGTCACGGTACTGAGCTTTGGGCAGGTTCAGACCTGGTAGACCTGTGGGAAACCTCTGTGGAGTGATGGAGTGAAGACTGCAGGATGTGCATGCCTTTACCACCTAAAATATGCACCCTATCTGAGTGATACAGAATGCGGGGGTTTCTGATCTGATGGTAGTCATATTGCCAGGTCAAAATATTTTCGATATGTATTGATTTATATTATATTACGAGGAGCCGTTGAACGCTGATGGCCTTTTTCAAGACTAGAAGGCTCTGGTTCGTACGCTGTACTGGAACGTTGTCTAGCTAGGTAAAAGCATTTACAAAGGTTGTTCTTCGATTATTTATTCATGGTCAGTAACCTCAATATCCTGGTCAGGGCTACTATACACTGGGAACTCTGGGCGTGAAGCGGGAGTACACTTTGTCCATCGCAGCGCATTATGTACACACACACCCAGTCACTCGTTCAAACACCAAGCATCATTTTTTTTCGCTTTGATACCTCAGGCCTTCTCTTCAGACATTATATCAATACAATAGTACCATTTATTTCAAAATCCTCATTCTTTCTTCGTCATTATCGGTTGACATATAGAATATGGATTTCACATGAAGACAAAAAAGTGCTTCTCATGTTGGAGAGTATAAAGAAAAGACACTAACATCAATCTGTTGTTCCGCACACGTTATTCAATACCTAATGATTTATGTGTATAGGTAGGTATGTTATTGTCTAACGCGCTGGAGAGCAGTAATTGGTGGAATAATTTATTGTAGTGTGTCGCTTTGATCAGCAGATATTTTCACTTCAATTCTATTTGAATAGCACTTTTGACAAAAGTCGCAAAGCAGCTTCACGGAAATCCAGATGTAGATTTAGATCCCTAATGAGCAACAACAACTTCCAAAAAAGTTTGATTTTGGAAGTCTTTCAAAAAGGTCTTTCAAAAAAAAAGACGAAAAGAGACAGAGAGACTCCTAAGAGAACCTCTTCTGGGTGAAACCAAATAGTGAAATTATATCTTTCACAACGTTATACTGTAAAGTGAAACTAGTGTGTGTATACGATGTTCAGTGTGACGGCGTATATTGTGAAGTAGATTCCTGGCTTGAGCACAGGACAGTGTTTATGAATACAGCAGTAGTTCTTGGGTACTGATGTACATTTTAGGAATACGGAAAATGTCTTAAACGTCTCTGTAATAGAACGACTGGTTTAGACACAGACTTTTCCTGTTCCCGAAGCTCATCCACCTTAACTCATAAACCATAAACCAATTGAAAATCGTTTGACGTTTGTCTCACTTTGGGTTACTCTGAGCCCAATGGAACATGGGATTTGTCGCTCTCCTGTCTCTCTCTCACTGCGTTCATGTAGTACACCAACAAAAGCTTATCCTTGTGACACACACTCACCATCGAGTGACAAAGCAGTTTGCTCCACTTCCATGAGCAAGGTTGTGCTACATTAATATGAGAGATGTTGTGAGGAGTTGTGGTTTATTGGTTTATGCCTGCCTCACTTTCTTTTATATCCATAAACACACACTCACACACTCATAATGCATACACAGACACATATAAATACCTCGTTTACGTCTCGTGAGTGAAACAAATTTCCGCGTAGGCCCAGGGTCTTATTTTCCCAGCTCCAGTTTGCTTAAAAGTCCAGCCACAGCGTTCACACACTCGATACTTTACAGCGTGTATAATGAGGCAGGTGTGCTTTCGAGCAGTTCAGCCAGGCCTTTTTTTGCGGAAGGCAGGAGATTAATGGGCTCGCAGACTGAATGTGATGGCGTAGGCCGGCTCTGATCACACTGCGTGTAAGGTCTTGAAGGTGCCGTGGCGAGAACATGTTCTGAAGTAGACAAGCTCGAGGCAAACTCCCTGAACCGGAGCTCGCCAGGCTTTTACAGCTAATTGTGTCATGCTGAGACGCACATAGACAGGTGATAGTGCTTTGGGTTCAGCGTTTGCAGAAAATCCTGTCTGAACACAGCTGGACTGATCACTGACGGTTAAAAAAACCCCGTGTAGTCTCAGGTTTGGTGTTAGTATCAGGAAACGTCCTTGTCCATTCATTTGCTTCTTATCTCTCATGGCTCCCTTGACCCTCATTTCAAAGCTTGAGCTTTATTTCCATTCGATGCAGAAGAGTTTTCAACTCACTTCCTCGTCACGAGTTTGTGCTCGGAGTCGTTTGTTGACCAGTTTGGAGTAAAGCTTTGAATTGACAGGTCAAGGTTTTGGTTGGTAAATTTAGGGATTCTTTAATGGCTTATTGGTTTATTAGGATTTTCAGGAATTTTAGGAATTATATTGTATCATATTATATTAGAACTTGCCATTAGAGGCACATAATGTATGACAGGGTGGTGCAAAGTGGAGTTCCAGTTACCACACAAAAGTTGATTAGTTTCTTACAACAAACAGCACATTCCGAAGTGATTTATTTCTCTTAGACCACAGCAATTTCCCAATTATTACATTTCATTCATTGAAATATGACACATTGTGTGATACTTTTAATCCATTTATAGTTACTTTTAATGTTTCGGAACGTCCATGAAACACGCTAGTCGTTCACCAGCCTTTCTTTTTTTTCTCTCTCTGGAAGATAATAAGTCACTTGTCACATCAACGAGAAACTGGATCGTTCAAAGTCACCCATGCTGAAGATTTTCCCGACAGCATTAACTGTTACAAAGTGCTGACACTGTAGACTCCTTTCATCCATCCATCCATCCGTTATCTATACCACTTATCCGTCAGGGTCATGGGGAAGCTGGAGCCAATCCCAGCTGACTTTGTTCAAGAGGCGAGGTGCATCCTGGGCAGGAATCTATCGCAGGGCTAACACAGAGACGGACAACCATTCACACTCACACATATGGGCAATTCTGTATAGCCAGTTCACCAATCTGTTCGTTTTGGGCTGTTGGAGGAAACCGGAAACCAGAGCGGAGACTCTTTGCATAAATAACAAATAAACACTTTCTTACAGAAAAAGATTTGTCAAATCACCGATGAAACGTTTCCTTTTAAATAACGACACATTTTTTGGATTTTTTTGTATAATGAGACTATGTTTACATGTAATATCTACCATCTGCAGTAATACTACAATTTGCAGTCAGTTAGCTGCTACCACAGAAACGATGACACATAGAAGCCGGGACTACTGTCCAACACCTTCTGATCAATTGGATTTGAGAATTTAACGACTTGTTGGATAATTTATATTAAATGTAATCACAGTTTTGGTTTCCTCGGTTCATTGAACAATATCATCAATTTAAGTCACTTTTTCCCCCATTCATGATTTCCTGAAATTACATTTCAGAGATTTAGTAATGTGAGGGAATAGATGACTATACATAACTATATATTATACGTGATAAGTGCAATAAAACGTATTTTATAAAGATTATAAAGAACTGCGATTTCAATATTGAGCAGTGCAATCATTATTGTTATTATATAATACAATATACAATAATGATAATGTAATTACAATATATACAGTACTTCTTGTTGTATAATGCTGTTATGTATATCCTTATGTGCTAACAGTAAGAATGTCGTTTCCTCTGTGTAGATAAATGTAGGAATGCACCACTTTGGCAAACCCAAACACATCTTGGAGGACACAAAGATATTTCTACTTCATGTCTAAGTACAAAAAAACAACAACAAAAAAAAAAAAACACATAAGCAACATCTTAGTGCCATCTCTGGCAGGTCAGTATCCACCTGGGAGTTTAGCAAAAAAACAAGACGAACTACTGAAATTGTTTTTTTCGCCCCTTTTGCTTTTTGTGATCACACCAGTCGTATTACCAGGGGCCATTTCGGCTGACCCAAAAAAGAGACAAAAGAAAAACAAAACCGTCAAACAGGTTACATTCTCCTTGATCCCCAGCCGAGATTACCAAGCCTTGTACGTGTCTGCTCGGACTGACTGTGTCTCTTTCTACGGGCCGAATCTCCTGGCAGCAGTGATTTAGTCTGGGCGCCGGAGCCTGCTGATAAGGGCACGAGAGAGCACGGCTCCTGTTTGCTGGAAACACAACACTGATTAACAGAGGGAGGGAAAAAAAACACGAGCTTGTCTCTGAGATAGTGTGACTTCTGTAGGCAGGTAAACACACACCAGGGTGCGGCATTTTGAGGACCAAAGAAACTGCGATTTTATTGTTTGCCTCCAGTTTTCAGCTTGTTGCCCCATTTTCTTCCGATTTGTTTATTGCCTGCCCACAATTTCCTATCATGTGACAGCCACCAGTCTGTAGAGGTTAAGGCTTCCTCTTTTCAGAGTTTAGATTTAGTCTTGGCATATTTAAGATGAGCTACTTTTCAATTGAAGCAGAAGTACAGGAAGTCAGCAGTATCATTTTGTGTTTTTTTTTTTGTTTGTCCGTTTCACGGTTGTAGCCTTAGCTTGCGACTGTGGGCTCGGGAAGTCGAGCTCTGCAGTAAAAACCACCCAGTGTGCAGACAGCGTGGGCAGCCGTCTAGCCAGCAGCACTGCAGCGGTCACACACAACATAAAACGAATTTAACTACTTTCCGACAGCTCTAAAGCTTTCCCAACTTTTTTGCATGCTGTCTGCTATGCACGGAGCGTTCCTCTTATCGCAGCGATGGTGAGTCACTGACAGCTAAAGCGCAGCTCGGCAGAGCCGCACGCCGCAGCAGAACCCCGTTACATCCCACTGACAGCGTGACTGACCACAGCACATTCGATTTCCTGAGCAGATCAGACAGCACGCTGACATTTCTGGTATTTAGGGTGGGTGAGCCCTAAAACGTGGCTTCTGTCTTAAGCTCCGGATTCCGATTATCGGCTTCGAAAGGTCAGAATTGGGGGGATTTGGGCTGGAGAATTGAGGTTACTGAAAGCTTTGAGGTGTCCTGGCTCGTGTGCTGAGTGTCAGTCCACCTGGCTGTAACGCACACCTTCACACACATATAAATCGTAAATATTTCAGCCAGAATGACGTGTCTGGTTTAAATATTGTGGAAACCTCAGTCTGATAATGCATTTCAGAGACCGAACTATTATGGGAATGTCTGTAGGCTTGACTTTAGCCACGTATTAGGCAAATATTTTATCGCAGTCACAACATTAATATTGATTTTACATTTAAGGTGCGTTGAGATATGCAGCATTTAGTTCGTTTGAATCCAACCGTGGTCCATTTTTCCTCTTGTTATGGTGTATTTGGGCAGGTAAGAACACAGAAACCACTAACTGGTCTGGACCAAAGCGGCCAAGGTGTTCTCGCTTCAGTTCCAAGTGAACTCTAGTGCAGCTCAGTTACAGTTAGAAACCTTTTTGACCCTGAATCAATCCAAATGTAGGAAGTGAAACGAGCATTGTGGGTATTTTTGCATCATTTTGTGTTAACGCAACTGCTAAACTGGGCACCAACAGAGTCAAAAGGACAGAGCCACAGAAATGCATAGATTTTCTGGATATAAGATAAAGCAAAAAGAGACAAATAAAAGAATCCTTTTTTATTCTATAATTATGCAAGCGTTTATTTAGCACAGACTCTGTTTTATGTGGTCGTGTGATTCTTGTTACTTCTATACACACTTAAATGTGCGTATACCGCTTTTCATCACGGTATTTCTGACCAGTGAATGAAGGACCGAAGAGGTTTACAAGGGCATTTTCAGTCCAGAGGTTTTTTAAATATTTTTTGATTTTTATTAAATGAGGGGCGGCACGGTGGTGTGGTTAGCACTGCCGCCTCACAGCGAGAAGGTCCTGGGTTCGATCCCCGGGTCACCCAGGGTGCCTTTCTGTGTGGAGTTTGCATGTTCCCCCCGTGCATGC
>JAQQZR010000005.1:701775-720389 GCA_030068235.1 Notoglanidium macrostoma
AAGATGCTGGGATTGGCTCCAGCTTCCCCGCGACCCAGACGGATAAAGCGCTATAGATAATGGATGGATGGATGGAGGTATGGTCAGGAAATAAACAAACAAACAAGAATTCATTTTGCTCTGATTCAGACACAACAAATGGGCCAGTAGGTTTGAAAGCACTCGTCTTCATTGGACACACACTTTTATCAAAGTGACTTAAAGTTGAGCTGAGCAGACGAAGGTTGTGAGCCTTGTTCGAGGGCCCAACAGTGGCGTCGAGATTTAAACTCATAATTTTATGTTCAGTAGTCCAAAGCATTAAATACTGATCTACTGCTTCCTTTTATCTAACTGCCTTGCTGGATTAATAGTGATTCATCAATAAGGAGAGCAAGAGGATACATTAGGGATTCCCACGGATGGTGAGATATATTTATGTAATGCCTGTTAGGAATTCTAGTGCTATTGATGAAGAAATGGTGAAGCGCAATGGTATGGCAATATGGCACAATACTACATAAAATGACAAATATCATATTAAAAACTGACTGTAAGGTTCCTTGAATCAAACTTCTCACAAATGCACAAATTATTCATAGCATCCAGTTACATTTCCTCATTCCATAAGCAACTCCTAGACTTCATGCAGCACAGTGCACATTAACTAGTGTCCAAATAGGTGAACCTGCACTCCCAGGGTCCAATAACCATAGATGATTAGTCACATAGTGTTGACTTGAGCTAATCTATCAGGACTGTGATCATAGTGATGAGCTCAAACAACAGACGTGCAATCAGTCCCTCATCACGAGATGAAGGAGCACCTTGTCTTAGTCGTATAAAGGAGTCGAGACATCAAGCTGATGCTTTTCCTAAGACCTCATTTCCTATGCTCTTTAATAGAAATTTGCCTTTTCTTCTGCTGGAATATCAATAGGCTTTTGTCATGATGTCATTGTCATATACCATTGGAGTATGACGGCTTCAGAAGGCAAATCCCTCCTAGTTCATTTTCCTCCTCTCTCCTCTATTCATTTGTCCATTACATGAGCCACATACAAAACAAAGTCCCCATTCAACACAGAAATAGCAGAGAAGTTCGACCAGCCCTCGTCTCCTTGTTTTTATAATAATTTATTTAGTCATCCGTTCGCACCCAAAAATCAATTCCAAAGGTAATAAAATAAGACTCTGGGCTGGAATTAGGGCGGTAATTGGGGCATTTTTTTTCAGCGCGAGTCCTTAATGAGATTTAGACGCTGTAAGAAGCCGATTCTGCCCTTTTATGCCGACAACTCTGGCCCTGTTTGTTTTTGATGGCTTTATGCCATTAGACACATGCTAATAGAATTCCTCCACAAAATTGACTTCATTCTTACTCTCGTGGAGCAAATTGTGCCCTAAGACGAGTAATAATTTCTCCAGACTTCTCTGAAACAACACTGTCTTTTTTTTCCCCTCCTCTCTTGCCTGTTCCTCTCCTCTCTGTTTAGTCTGATTTAGGAGTTTTGCTGGTAAACCTCGTTAGATGTGGTGAATGGTGAGGCCCGCAGTGTCTGTTGAGACAATTGAGCTCTAAAATGGGTGACGAGCCTTTGCTCCAGCCTTTGTTTGAGACCTATATAGAACCATATGGCCAGCCAACGAAGAGAGGAAATGGAAGCTTCGCCTCTCTTTTCAGCATTAGCAGTCAGTGTTCTGCTTTTGTGAGGCTTGTAGTTGCGTTTTGTTTAAAGAATGGGCTGCGTGATTAAGACAAAGACTGAGCCGTAGTAAAGCAAGCCGCCCACGTTCAAATGGCGAGCACACAATTCCATGATTGATGGATAGTTTATGATAAATTCATCCCCTTGGCAGTCCCTTTGGCTTATTTGGTTTTGGCTGTTGGTTCTTATAAGGAAAGTAAAGGCTGCAGCTATACAGTTATGATAACTATATACAGCGGTTTTGGTTTTATGTTCTAAAGTTACATGGGTATGTGTGGGTATGTGTCAGTAAGACCTTTAGGCTCATTCTACCATTACACCCAATCCGTCACACACATTATTCACAGCACTAGTACATTATGTATCCAATATGCAACCCGTCTACAGCTCCTAGTTTACATCCCATTATATACTGTTTAAAAGAACACCTCCTCTCACACACTCTCAGGTTCTAAGTGTAGTCCACGTCATTGTTAAACTGTCTGCACTTTTCTGTCTGTCATCGCTCTTCACTCGTCCCTGTGTCTCTCTCTCTCTCTCGCTCTCTCTCTCTCCTCTGCTTTGGGTCAAGGCTCTCGGCGCCTCGCCAATCCCCGTCACGGCCGCTTCACAATGTCACACGCAGCTTCTTTTCTCCTGCTGTCACGGTCTGTTCATCACCGTGTGTGTGTGTGTGTGTGTGTGGCTCCTGCATCTCTGCTGTGTCTCCATTTGTAGCCCCTCAAAATAAATGTACACGTTTTACTCGAGGCATTTAGTCATATACTAATTATGTGCTGCTGTGAAAAAGCTAAGAATGGGACGTGAAGAGGATAATGCATCAACTTATGTATGTACAGTAAGCACAATTATTTTGAAAGTGCTTATGGGTGTGCATCTCTTGATGCATGATTAACGATCAGATGTAGAAAAGACTCATTTAAGGCAATGATTCGAAATTATACAATTTCAAGCTGTTTTAATTGGATACTATTTGATTTGGTATTGAAAACTGCAATATTTGGAAGTGGAAGATCACACTTCCTTCAGCGGGACTGTCAGTCACATAGGCCACACCCTTTAATTTAGGCCATACCTCCTTCACTGTGTCACCCTTACTTCCATTATTTGGTAGATCCATGTGTTGTATGTGACGATATGTAAGAATTTTTTTGTTTGCATATCTAGTTTGACTAAAACCTGTTCTTCAAACGATTATTTATTAATGACTGCCTCCGGACGATTTGTCTTAATTTGAGGAAAAAAGCACTTTGACATTAGCGGTTTGTTTGCCACCTCTTCAATGTGTCAGGCGATGAAAAGGGTTCCAAATGACAACGAAACATGAAAACACAGGGAGCTCTGAGCAAAGCACCTGGAGGCACAACAAATAGCATCAAAGGGAGGAAAACACAGCCTTGCCATCCTCTGTGATTTCAGCTGCCCCAGTGATCATGGGCAAAACTGACCACAAGGCTTTGATGGGCACTGAGCAACACTGGCACTGAAATGCCAAAGTACATCTAGATTGCTTCCTTAAAGGTGGCATCAATGATGTAAGTTACAATTTTTTCCACACATTCCAGCAGCTGTCAATTAAAAATGATCAACCGATAAACTCTATGGCAGAATTTGCAAGCAGGAGGAAAAATACATAATGTGGACCGCCAACATTGAGCCCTTCAGGACAATGAAGCTTAAGACATCATGTGGACCACCAACATTCAGCCAGTCTTGTAACGGAAGCAAAAGACATAATCTGGACCACCAACATCCATCCAATCAGCACACAGTGGTCAAAACCCGTAATAAGGGCTGCCAACATTCAGCCAATCAAGTCACACAGTGATTAAAACACCTGAATGGGCCACCAGCATCCAGCCAATCAGGACAAGGATGTGCAATGTGAACCAACACCATTCAGCTAATCAGTCCAAACATAACCATCCAAAACTCCCACTTTGATCCACCACGATCCAGCCAATCAGGACATAGAGGCAAAGAGACGTAATGTGGACCATCAGTGTCTAGAATAATAAGGACAATGAGGAAGAAACACATAATCTGGACCATCATCCAGCCAATGAGGACAGTGGAGAAAATCCATAATGTGGTCCATCCAGCCAATGAGGACAAGTAGGCGTGAACACATTATCTGGACCACCAACATCTCGCCAGTGAGGGCATGGAGGCAGAAACACATAATGTGGGCCACCAACATCCAGCCAATCGGGTCAAAGAAGCGAGAACACATAATGTGCACGGCCAAAATCCTGCCAATCATCTGGATTTGCTGGCATTTTTTAACAGCTACCTCCAGCTAACTTCTGTCAAAATTGCTGCCTGCTCTTTAAGTGACATTACATTTCTCATCAATTATAGTGCATTTTTACACTCCACCAGTCGTGCATTGATCGAAAGGTGCCGAGGTATGACATCACTCTCTATTACAGCATTAAAGCACCAGCAATGAAAAAGATCTAATTAGAGTTCCATTTCCTACAGTATGATTCCCATAACCATCCTTGACCTCGCCTTGATCTATAACATGTAGCTTTGTTTTCTCTAGCTGATAATGAGGTGTTTTGCCCTTCTACCCTCTAATTAAAGGAGCAGTTATGGCAGCAGTGAGAATATGAAGGTAGCCCGGCACTAGGTGAGAGCGTGATGTCAGAACTGTTCGGATTCAAGAAATAACATCACCCTCCCCCCTTTCCGTGTAGTAGTTGTGAGAATACTCGCACTGGTTTTTTTTTTTTTTTTTTTTCCTTTTTCCACATTAAAGCTGAATTTGGTTTAGATGTTTAAACAGCCATCTCCAAAGGCTGCTGTGTGCATGCTGCATAATTAAAGCCTCTATTGAATTTCAAGGCGCGTTTTTCGGAAAAAGCGACGAGCGCCGTTTTCCCCCACTGCCTGTCTGTTTTTGCGACGGAGGGCCCCTCCTTCGCATCCCTCTCTCTCTGTTATGTGCTGCGCGTCAGGCCTTCGGTTAATCATTCATCAGCATGACAAGCTATCTATTTTTATTGGTGCGAGGGCCTCTATCTGTCTCTCTCGCTCTCATGCCGAAACATGTCGAATAACTTTCCCTTTCACACTCTTGTTTTGATAGAGCGGCAAGCTAAAGAAAGAGAAATATTTAAATCACAAACGAACAGATCAACCGAGGGGAATGGAATAGACTGAGGGGAAAAAGTGGGCGAGGAAGCTCGAGTCGAAGATCGAGTGGAAAGAAAAGCGAGGGGGAGAGAATGCCGGCGAGGCCAGCGCCGAATTTAAAGTGCGAAATGATTAAAAGCTCTTTAGGGGAACGAGAGGCCGGAAGTGGTTGGGAGCAGCATATTCGCTGTAATAAATAAAGCATTACTGCTAAGGGCTGGCTGTTGAATGGTAACTGAGAGAGGGGGGGATGTACCATGAAAAAAAACTACACTGCATCACTGAAGGAAGTGTACAAGACAAGATCCCAGCTCTTTTTTCATCCTTCCTTCCTCCGCTTGCTCGTTCTGTGCTTTTAGCTCCAGAGGGCTGGATTACACTGCCTCGTCTCTGCTGAGCCAAGAAGACTAAGCAAACTCTTCCAGGCTAACTGCAAACATCAAATGTGTGCGTGTGCGTGTGTGTGTGTGTGTGTGTGTGTGTGTAATTGTGTATTATACAAATACATTCATTATTATGTCCATTAGCCTGTAAAGGTGACTGCTTAGAGCCTTGGAAAGATAAAGGGACCCTGTGTGGCACTTTTTTCCTTTTGTCTTTATTGCTGTTCTCTTTACATTGAGGAAAGATTTGGACAAACTGAGGCAATGCGTCAGCACGTTTTTCAAATTTCCTTTGACTATTTGAATAAGCTTTTGGCTGTGTTGCTTTATTTATCTGGCTAACTAGTTCTAGGTAGCTAGTTCCAGGTAGCTAGCTAGCTAGTAGCTAACAATGCTTTTTTTTAATATACATAGTCGCTAGTGCTAATATGGGCTAAGCTTGACTTGTCCTTAAATGGTTTGGGTTTGTCTTTCAATGACTGGGTGGTTTGTATTGTATTTTACACAGTTAGCGCAGACTTCGCTTGCTTTATTGCAAATATAATAGGGCACTATATTGTATAATCTCAGAATCTAATGGCTAATGTCGACAAATGCAGGTTTATAAAATGGTGTGGACTGCACATAAAGTAATCATGTCCTCTTTAAGATAGCATGTAATCATGTGTATCCAGCTTAGTCTAACCAGCCGCAAAAACACAGGGTGAGCTGGTCAAACTGGTAGACAGTCTATGCCAGCTGTTAAGCTCTGGCAGATGGAAACAGTTTCTGAAATACTAATGCTATTTCGTACATAAGTTGTGTTCGAAGTAATAATAAGAAAAAGAAGAACACAGCAGTAAAGCAATTAGGAATTCGGAGAAGATCAGGGTAACATTTTGAAGTTGAAGGACTATGCCAGCTTCTTTCAAACTAATCACTATCCACCACATCTACAGCATATGTGCGATTACAACAATTTCCAAGAATTTCAGCACATTTTCCTGCAGAAAAGAGCTCAAAGCATACTTACTCACTTGTAATTGAAGTCTTAAGGTGAGTTGTTGAATTCCATTTATAAACGCGTTTAAAATACACGACCCCACAATATGAATTCAAATATTACACTTGAACAATAAATGGTGTAGGATGAGACTGATATCAGTGAAAGTCTTAACAGAGCCGTTTTGAGGTGGGGGTTTTTCCATACTGTAAAAAATGTAATATAGTTGAAAGCCATTCATTTAAAAAAGAGGTGCAAAATATATAGTCAGTATATACATTTGGAGAACTTGAACTTAAAGACATGAACGCGTGTTTAGACTTTGCAGCATGGTTTACACGGACAAACTACACGGGGAGAAACAAGAAATAGGTGAACACAATCAAAGAAAAAAACCTGAGGAAACAGGCAGAGACACCACCAAAAGCAGAAACCAAAACAAACACAAACACGTGGTGCTGGTTGCCTTGGGAACCATGAGGTGAGGAGAAAGTGCGACATCTTATGGGTCAGGCTCGATATGTTTCGGTATAGCCGGATTTAACTATGGAAATACCTCACAATGGTATTTACAAGACTTGAAGTGTGTATGTGTGTGTGAGAGAGGCTGTGTCTGTCTGCATAAGTATGGATTGTCATTCCGAGTTGTCAGTTGATGTAGCGCTCTTACCCACAATTCCCCTTGTGCTGCCCCCCTCTGGGCCCTGTGACATTTCGGGAGCCTGCTTCTCCGTGCCTTGCTGGCTGTTGCCAAGGCTGTCACTGTGATACGCACACGCGCCTGCACACACACCACATGCACACATTTCAATTCAGAAATCCTTGTTGTATTTTTCATCCTATCTCCAGCCATATCTCCACGCGTTTCCCTTCCCTCCCCCTCCCCCCCCCCTTCCTTGCTGCTCCTCTTCTTCTTTCATTTAACTCCCAGGCTGGATGCGTCACCACTTGCTCTGCATAATTAAAATGAGTGTGAGGGGATGGAAACTGTGGAGCGAGGCAGAAAAAGAGTGCCAAGCCTAGGGAATGGCAGAGAAAGTAGAGAGAAGGAGATGAAACACGGCCGAGCTGGAGGAGTCGGGAGAAGGTCTCACATCACTCCACTGGAGAGGGCAACGTGGGAGCAGCTGCAGGAGCGTGGAGAGACACTGTCTGTCTTTCTCTCTCCCTCAATCTGTCTATCACTCGATCTCTCTGTCTATACATCCCCTTCCTCTCTTCTTGGGCTTCATGCTTGTTGTTCATCATGCTGCTGGAGACACGATTGTGTGTTCATCTCAGTCATGGGCAAGATAAAAGCCATGGTGTTTGAGTACTGTCAGCATCATCTGTCTCTTTTTGTGTGATTGTTTATAATTCCTTTTATCATTTCATATGATTGCATGCAAATTAGTTCATGTTTCGATTTCCTAATTACAAAGATGAAAATAGCGGTGTTACTAAGTCATATTACAAAGAGATGGTGGCAAGTGTTCACAGTGTTCACAAAAGCTGTCACGTTACAGATATGTTAAAATATCAATATCCCCTTTTGCCAACATGCCGTGTTGTTATGACTATGCAGTCATTATCTAGCTAATTAATTTCCTCTCTTTCTTGATAACAGAATTTCATCAAGTGCTGATGTCTTTCTGATGAGGCGTAGTACCCATCTGTCGTTTGAACCACACTTACCTTTCTTTTTTTCCCTTTCCTTCTCTTACATCCCTCTGCCTGTGATGTCTTGGAGGAATCTGACTGTGCAGATGAATTTAAGCATTTGATTAATGAATCTCAGTTGTTATAAGAAGGGCCTCTGAACCTCCATGTATCAGTTGAACTGAGCAAGGAATTTCTATTTTGGGGAAATAAACAAAATAGTGGATGGTAGTATGGGGGTGGCCGGCTCTTGATAATCAGCCACCTTAACCAGACGTGCCATCCCATCAGAGGAACTGCAATTCACGCTGACTTTAAGGCATCTCTGCTTCTCACTGTTTTGAGTGAGAAATGCACTTTGTTTCCCATTAAACAAAAGATTTTTCACTAATGAGTGCCATGTTTGGATACTCAGATGGTCTGTTCTGCTGCCAAGCAAATTATTTGCTTTACACATTTTGTATACAGATCTACTTTGATTGAGCGTTAGCACATTAGGGATATTTTTTGATCTTTAGGCTCTGGCGGGTCACATCACCTTCAACTGGAGCATATCTTAGTTCCTATAGTACAGCCTTAGGCATTTGAAATAGCATGAGTAGGACCTTCTGGAGACTGTGAAATTTAGGAACGCAAGAGGGAGATTGTGGACCTCAGGGTGGCAAGAATAGAAGATTGTGGGTCTTGAAATGGCAGGAGGAGCTTACGGGACCACTAGTTGGCAGGGGTGAGTGTTTGTGGACCTAGAATGTCAGACGCACTAGCTTACTGACATTACAATTGCAGTTGGGTGAGCTTAAGGGGCCTTAGGATGGCAGGAGGAGTAGCTTGAGAAGTGCAGAATAGGCAAAACTGGAAGCTCGAAGACCCCAGAATGCCTGAGCTTGAGGATCTCAGAATAGAAGGTGCAGAAGCTTATGTGCCTGGAATGGCACATTGGCAGGAACAGGATCTTATAGGTCTCGGAATGGTGGAAGGAGGAGCATGAAGACCTCAATATGGCAATGGTAATATGGTAATAGGTGTTTTTAGGTTTGGCTGGAATGGGAACTTATGTGACTCAGGATGGTAGGAGTAGGGCAAAATAGAGCTAGAAATGGCAGGAGTAGGAGCTTAAGGCCTCTGGTTGGCAGGTTTAGAAGTCTGTGGGCCTAAGGATGGACAAATAGGAGCTCACAGGCTTCAGGAGTAAGAGCTTGTGGCATTGAGGATTGCAGGAATGGGAGCTTGTGGCCTGCATGATGTCAGGAGTAGGAGCTCATAAACTTCAGGATGGCAGGAATGAGAGCCTGTGTGGCTCAAGATGGTAGGAATAGAAGCTCATAGGCTTCATGATGCTAGGAGTAGGAGTCTGTGGCCTTGAGGATTGCAGGAATGGGAGCTTGTGGCCCTCATGAAGTCAGGAGTAGGAGCTCATAAACATGGGGATGGCAGAAATAGGAGCCTGTGTGGTATAGGAATAGAAGCGCATAGGCTTTAAGGTAGCAGGAATGGGAGCTTCTGCAGCTCAGTATAGAAGTGGGAGTGTGTAGTCCTCTGGGTGTTAGGAGTAGGAGCTTGTACACTTGGGATGGCAGAACGCTACTTTATCGGGAAAATGTGGTGGGTGCACGTAGAGCTGGGGGCATTTCCAATATTTTCTAAAAATTCATTGATTCTGGATTTTTTTGAGGTAAAGTGTAGTGTGCTTGTCCCACTTTTACAACAAGCAATTTGTCACTCAGTCGAGAAAAAATACGATCTATTAAAATCAAGTTTTAGGTGTCTGCAGACTGCATTACTAAATAATAGCACCATGTCTATAGAGATACTGCAGTTCAAACATGTTATTGTTGGGTTTTTTTGTGCTTTTCAATGTTGTTAAATTAGCTTCCATCTTTGATTGAACAGAGATGCAAAAGTACAGACTGCTGATGGATTGGTGTCCCTCTTGTCAGAAAAAAAGCCCTAGTTCTCTATGTCTTGGCAAAGTTTTCTCCTCCTGACTTCCAAAAATGATATTACTGTATCAGATTCAGGCTGCCTGCTGAGGGAGAGAGAATCACTCACACTTAGGCCTATTAGATCATACACAAGTGCAGAAGTGAATTGGGTATCCCAGATCACCACTGCCTTCCTACGCCAGGCTACGGCCTCACCAGTACATACACACTCAGTCGCTCTCAGATCCATCTCGGTGTCTTGAGGGAGTGTTGGTAGAAGAGGCTGGATGATATTCGTTTAGTACTTGCCACATTTTTCTCCATTAGGCCTGCCCCTGTCTCTGTGTCCTCTGCCCTGCTCTGTCCCCTGACGTCTGAGCTGCAGTCTCAGTCTCTGTATTGACGAGTCTGAGTGGAGGCTGAGTGTCTCTGTGTGTACAGATGATTGGAGGATAGAGAAGATGAATGCCTGCCTTTAGGACAGATGAGATTTGGGGGGTTAGTGAAGGCCAGGGCTGCTTTAGGGGAGACTGGGCCTCTGTCTGTTCTAATCACTGTGTAGCCCTGACCTCTAGCTCCAAGTCTTTTTCTTCTTAAAAAATACGCCAGTGAAAAAAATTGAGATGTTTATGCTAGGGTAATGAATCCCGAAGGAAAAGCACTTGACTGGCTGAAAGAAACAGCAGTTCAGAAGTTCAGCTTTCAGAAGCACGGCTTTCAGGATGTCTCAAAGTCCAGGTTAAAATCTTGAAGACTTCTCAACTATCATCAAAGGGGATTCATCGGTTATACTAAGTAGAACTAAGTCTTCAGTTCAAATTCTGAGGATTGCCAGCTTTATGTTAGCAGCCATAGCAGTATAAATTGGTTTAATGGTAATGAAGTAGATATAATATATCTTCTCCAAAGTCCTATGATGTCACCAGTTGTCGGTTCCAAACCAGCAGCACTTTTGGGCTGAAACCAAACCAAAATTTCAGGCCAAGAACTGGCTCTTTGGTGTTGGAAATGTGTAGAGCCGTTTGAGATTAGGCACCGACTCCAAAACCAGCAGCTTGTCAATGGGAAAGGGTTACAGCAAAGTAACTGTTGGATGTTAAGCAAGGCTCCGAAGCCTCAACTGCTCAACTATGTGCTTTCACAGGTTTCTGTCACACTTGTAAGCCTACCAAATGTTAACGTGTTTTATTATTGAATCTTTATCTCTCAAGCCCTAGGATGATCAGTCGTCAAACGTTAAACATCCATGCATGAATACATTCTACCAGGCATTCAGAATGACCTAAGACATTCACAAACAGGCATTGCATACTATACTTTGGTACAGATCAGCTCAATTTTATTTGTATAGCACTTTTAATAAGGAGGTAGAGACCTTGAGTGTTGCAAAGCATTTTGTTGATGTTTGAAACAAAACGACGTTTTACCCCAGATTTGTTGGGTCAGGCAGACGAGAGGGTCATACACTTAATCAAGGACAGCAGACAGCAGCTTTTTTTTTTTTTTTTGCTTTTTTTTTTTGGGTGGGAGTGTACAAGGCAACTATACGGGCCACAACTGTCCAGTGTTTACAAAGTACAGCTATGATTAGCATTAGGTATAAACAAGATGATCTGAAACATTTAAGCAATATCACATGAGCAAGACTGCAGTTACACTGAACTTTGGCACGGCTGTGATTCCTTGCAGGCATGAAGCCGTATTCGCGGTAATCACAGTCGTGCCAATATTCAGAGTAAGTGCACACATCCTATACAAGAGTTCTATAAACAAAACAATTTATATTGAATAAGTGCCATTTCGGACACAATATGGCCAAATGTTCTGTTTATTTTTTGCTCCGCTGGCAGAAGCTGATCCTAAAGAGGTCACACTCGCATTATAGCATGTCGGCTGGCTGGCAAGCCATCTCACATTTATCTGTACCTTCCTGTTAAAGGTGCGCCCCGGTAGAATTGCCATCCCTACTTCCTTTTCATCTTCTGCTGAAAAGCTTTCATATTTCAGGCCACTATTCCTGAAAAGTATCACTTAGTGACGATCATTCAAACAAAGAAGTGGAATTTTACATGAAACACACACATAAGCGGGGTGATGCCTTCGGTGAAAAGTCCTACTGCAGTTATAAAAAAATATATACGTAGGTTCTCTTGGACCACTGCTCAACCAATCAGATTATTGGACTAACTGTTGTATAAATGTACAGTGTACACAGTAATAGAGCTTATACACCATTCACACAGCTTGCATAATGCTGGAGTATAAGGTTTATAAGGTTTTCAATTTGTATTCTCCAAATTTCAGAAAATGGTATAACAGATAAAATACAATATTGGATGTTGGCTGATAATTAGACCGATGTCCTAGGCTCAGACAAGGCCGACGTTGTCGCCGACCATCTCCCTTTTATGCTCTTCTAAAACGATGGCGTCCTTCCAGCTCTGCCGATCCCTGCATCAGATCTGGTTCTGTTCTTGGTAGTAGTGGCATTACAAGTCGTTACAGTACACAGGAGTAGAAGAGTAAAGTGACAGTGTGTTGAATGGATGTCGAGTATGAGCATGAGAGTCCTGGGATGAGCACCGCTAAGACTTTATGATTACAGCAGCATTTCATAGAAGGACAAATCTGGTCTCCCATCCTGCCGTCTGCAGAGTTATATGCCACTCTGAGTGCACATTTAGAGAAAGGAGGGACATGGGAGACCAATCTAAAAGCAGTAGAAGCCTTCATGCTTTTCCAAATTTTATAAAGATCAGAATAATGGTGTCTAATAACCTTACCAGAATGGCAGTTTGGTGATTTGGGTCTTTGGTTGTGTGGCTGTGGATGTTCTGTATTGAATTAAGGTTCTCTCATCAGCATAGTGACAGAGACAGAGTGAGGTGATTGTGTGTGATGTGTGTGTGTGTGTGTGTGTGTGTGTGCGTGAGCGTGAGTGCTGGCCCCGTGCCATGCCTTGAGGCCGGGCTCTTATGAGGAGTAGAGAGAAATGAGGGCCGTTAAAGTCAGAGATTACACCCCGTTCCTCATTGATTAGTGCGGAAAAGAGAGATGAGGAGAGAGAGAGAAGGAGTGAGCGAGAGGAAAGGAAAAGGGGAGAGAGATAATTATATAGGCTTAATTATGTTTTTTGATAATCTACATCAAAGATAATGAAAGTCTTGGAGAGTTCCCAAAACTCTCCAGCGCTTCCCATAACCAAACCCCTACTCTCCCTTTTTATCCTTTCTTCTTCTTCCTTCTCTCTCGCTCTCCTCCCTGATAGCACTAGAGAAGCTATTCCCCAAACGTGCTCCTTAGCGGAATACTTTAATTTAGCAGAGCTGAACGCCGCTGTGTTCAGAGCCCGTAGCCTGTTTGATGATTCAGTAATGTCCGTGGCTCGTTCCTGCTTTCAGAACAAAAATACAAGCACAGAAGGAGGCTGCTTTAAAGCTGTGTTTATAAACCTTTTTTTTTTTTTCAAAAGCTCACTCTGAATATCTATCTCTAAGGCCACTTCAATGATGAATTACGGTCAGTGCCTTCATTTTGAAAGAACTGAAGTGTGTATTGTAGAGTATCGTGTGTATATGTGTGTGTATGTGTGTGTGGGGGGGGTGTGTGTGCATGCTTGCAGCAATGTTTAAAGTAATTTGAATTTGATGTCTCTATGCCTTCATTGTCTTGTGCAGCCGGTGGCTTTCTGTGTGCGTGTGTGTTTTGAAGGACACTGTTGGAGTGTGTATTCACACTTGGGGAAGGGGAGGGAATTCTCCTGCCTCTGCTGTCCAGTCTCAGCTGACGTGTCACTACACGTGTGTATAGCGCTGATGGGACAGGACCGATTATAATGCTCTGTTCGAGGTAATCCTGATTGGCCCGTCTCTACACAAGCGGACAGTGCGTACTATCGGGGTAGTGACGTGAAGGTTTAAAGGGAGGTTTTCAACCACATCTCAAGCTACCGCATTAATAGTGCATGTGCGATTTCGCTGACAAGAATTGTGACACATTTTTCTGTACTGAAAAAAGCATATGAAACCTGCTTACTCAAAACTCAAAAGAGAAAACAGGAGCGTAAGGACAGCTGTTGAATCCGGTCAATAGATTTGCATCAAAAGTATTTGCAAATTCACCCCTAAATGTAGATAATTAGCACTTTCAGTAATGGAACTACTTTTCCAGATGTAATCAGTAGGCATGAGACAGAAGTTTGTTGTGATGAGACAAATTTTGCGTCCTTGAGGCGTATCGATTCCTGATCACTCTGTTTAATATTCGTCATGAGCTCTACCTCATACACAATAGATGGCAGCGCCAGAGGTAGTACTATTAACGTCAGGTTTTCGAGCGAGAACCTAACTGCCTTATAGCATGCTTACTTAATACTCCAAGTGTTACGTAATAGTCCAAGCTTTATGGCACATCCGTTAAACTCGAGCCCAATTCTGGCTTCGTTTCATTCGGCTCATATTTTCCCCACTACCCAGAATTCACAGCGGATCAAGTTATCCGAAGCATAGTTACGATAAACCGCTGTACATACACATAAACCTGGACATTCATGCAGGTGCCTGATCAGCCAATCATGTTCCAATAAAGCATTCTGCATTATTGGCTGATTAGATAAGAGTATAAATATCCAGGTGAACAGGTGTTCCTGGTAAAGTGGACGGTGAATGTACAGGTACTCCAGTCTCTATTGCGGCTGACTCGACCACAGCCTGAAATTAACAGCAGTGCTCGATGTAATTCACACTCAGCGTCTGAAAAATCAGAAGCACGTTGTGTATTTTCTGTACGGCGGTGGGGCGTAATCAGAAATCCATTTTTGTCGGATGAAGACATATACAAAATGAATCCATGATTGTTTTTGTTTTTTTCCTGTTCTAGTCTGGCCATCCAACATGTCCGACATGTCCACCTACTGTAGAGAACTACTCCATGGGATGGTTTTTGTTTTTCGCACCATTATGTGCATGCTAGTGCGCTCCACATGCCGAGGTCACGGAAATCACATTTTGTCCCCATTATAATGTTTGTTACAAACATTGACTGGATAATTGCATAGACATTAGGAATACTTTGATATCTTGGTGCGTATCTTTGTTTACTGAGCTAGGTTTACGCGTAGCATTGCATTGATTAGCTGCATTAATAATGAAGTCTAGTAAGTCAAACTTGTGTGTGTATGTGTGGTATAGGTGCTGAGACAGAGTCCTGTTCTCAATATCCATCTTGTCAGTGAGTGTGATAATCTGATACATCATTACTGTCTGAGCGTACAGAGAAGCTGAAGTGTGCAGGATGAATGGCTTTTTAACCGCCGCTGTCCTTGAGCCGCCTCGGAGTGGGCGCATATTAAAAACTTCTCGGGCGGCGAGCAGAATTCATAAGCGAGCGCAGCAGCCACGCACAAGGAGGGCGGACCGTCGAGGCTCTTCTTTCTCTCTTTCTCTGCTCCAGTCTGCGCTCGGTTTCACATTGCATCCTGTGTATTCCTTGTCATCTCTGCCACATTGTCTATTTTGAAAGGCTTCTTCCTTTAGAGTTGCGTTGCTTATCTGGATCTATTGAATACTGTTTGCCCGTTGCTACCCTGCTCTACTCTACGAGATGCCTATCATTCCTTGCCATTATTCTCTTTTCCGCTTACAGCTGTCTCTCTGTACATTTCAGCCTTCAGTCCACTCGTTCTTTCTCTACCACCCCCCTATCGCTTGCTTTATTTTCTCTCTCTCTCTCACTGTGTGTGTGTGTGTGTGTGTGTGTGTGTAATGGTCAGTGCTGATCCGTGTCCAGGCTGCTTAATCCTGTCTGTAAAGTGCTGCTTCAGATCCTACCGTTCTCGCTGGCTGTGGCTAAAACTCTGCGTACAGACTTCCAAAAAAGCAAGGAGGGGTTCGGGGGGGACGTCTTAGCTGAGCAGCTGTGCTGAAAGCAGACTTTAAAGTCGAGGCCTGATACTTTCCATATCCGCGTGACTGCTTGCTCAGTGTGAAGGCTTGTTTGAACACCTGTTTGTGTGTCCACTACATGGTGATAACATAGCAGTGCTAATAAGGGTGTGATGGCGTATCGTTATAATGGCACACTGTGATACTCTGTGATCTATGATGTGATATTGATTTCTTTGGTCGTCATTGTGAATATTTCACAGTCAAGTGATCATACACAGTTAGCAAGGCTGTGTCTTTGTGGAAACGCTGAGTGTTTGCATTCAACTGGAGTAAAGATGCAGCCAGCAGCCCTTGTCTCTGCACATCTAAGTGCACTCTCATACACACACACACACACACACACACACGATTGCTCACCCTCTCAGCTGAGAAGCTCTGTCCAGCTTTGTGCTTCAGCCACACCAGCAGCTCTGATCAATAGCTGCAATGAGTCCAGAACAGGGTGAAGCTGACTGAGGCCCAGGCAGGGCATCTCTCTCTCTCTCTCTCTCTCTCTCTCTCTCTTTCACTTTCTGTGTGTCTTACACACACACACACACAGACACACATACACACGCTCTGCTAATCAATATTTAATGGAGCGTAAGTGGGAGCTTTATGCGCAGAGACGGCGAAGAGACGGCTCATGTGGCGGAGTTTAGTTGAGTGGAGGGAGCGAGACGGAGGCAGCCACGACTATGCGCTTTCTCCAGCTTTCACTTCCTTTTATTCCCTCTCTCTGATTTTGACTCATTGTTTGTTTTGTTATCCGCTGCTATTTTTCACTCCCTCTCAGTCATCTGTCACTTATTACTCTCAAAAAAACGGTTCACTGTTTTCGTTCGGGGATCCGCTTTCATACCACAGCTAAATGGTGACCTAGATTTTTTATTTTTTCCCCCTAAGAAAAAATGAGGAAATTGCTCGTAGATATTTTTAAGGATGTTGAAAGAGAGCGTAATACGTCATGTCACCGCCGGTGTGAAGTTATGCTGAGTGTGTGACTAGCAGCTCTGCTTCCTGTCTCTCTGCCACTCTTTATGCGTGGCTGCCTCTGTTTACCCACGAGTCATTGCTCAAGTGCTCCTCTCCACACCACCAAGCTTTCAAAAGCACTCACGGCTCTCCGTAGAGACACGCGAACCTTGAAATGTAGCCAATGCGGCCTGATTGTGTTTTTGTACGTGCGGCCCTGTAAATGGCCTTGTTGCCCTGCTGACCTCTGAAAAGAGAACGAAATACCTATAAGGTTTATTACAGTAGAATTTTAAATGATTTGAGATTTGAACATCTGTATGGGAGGCATACAATGTTTCATTCATCTATTCATTATTGTTAAGAGTTTATCCAGGTCATGGTCACCGTGTATCTGGATCCTGCACACTCGCTCTTACTAGGTGCAATTTAAAGCAGCTATAGGCATGGGTTTTCTAGAGGTGGGAGGAAACTGAAAGCCCTGGATGAATAGATAATATTTCCTTATATCCAGACTACATTGTACAGTATGTGATGTCTAATCCCTTCAATTTTAAGTATATAATGAATGCCATAATGTATACTAATAAATGTGCAATAACACCAGTGTAGGGGTGTCACGGTGGTGTCAGCGACATACAGAACCTGCTGCCCGACTGGGGCCTTTTCTGTTCGGAGTTTACACGTTCTCCCTGTGCCTGCAGGAGTTTCCTCCTGGAACTCCGGTTTCTTCCCAAAGACATGTAGATTAGGGCAAGTGGCCACTGTAATTGCCCATGAGTGTGAATGGTTGTTGTCTGTGTGTGAGTCCTGCGACCTGCCCAGGCCTCTCAGCCAGCTGGGATTGCCTCCAGCTTCTCCAAGACCTGCAATGGATAAGTATAGAAAATAAAAGAATGAATAAACCCCAGCGAAATATGTTTTTATTATATATTCATTGTGAGTAAAGCTGTCTTTAAATTCTGTCAACACATGTTGAAAAATTAATTGGAGCACGTCCCAAATACTCGCTTTCTCCTAGATGTGAATGTGTGTGTGCGTTAGGGATGTAACTATATATATAAATACAGTATATTATATAAGATGAACAGATAACGAGTTGTAAATAATTACAAATACCGATACGAATAGGAGGCACGCTATTCATTTGTTTGTTTGCGTGATTGTCAGCGATTTACTCCACTTGCATGACTTAAACGCTGCCTTACTAAGCTCCGAAATAAAACCACATTTCTATGAAAGAAATATTAATTAATTTATTTATTGGACAGTTACTCCATGCAGACCACACGCTGTGCGCAAGGCACCGTATCTCTGCTGGAATCTCAAAAAATTATATATTTAAATATGAACTTGTATGTTCATTGTGCATTTAAATTTATGTTGTTGGTATTAAAAGAAAAACAATCCTGAACAATCATACGGGCATCGGAACGGAATTCTGCTTACGGAACCCAGTTTTCGACTCAGAGCAGCACTGCGGCCCAGCTTCATATTACATCCTGATAGTGTGTCCAGCGAAGTTTCTGATCTTTCTGGAATGTATGAGACTTAATATCTAATTAAATCTGACTAAATATAATCAGATTGCTATTTAAAAAAAAAAAAACCCTACTGGAAAATACGTGGAACCGAATCCAAAAAGCCCCGGGTACCTGTAAAAGAATTATAGTTTCAGTTCTGCTTATCGGTTCAATGATAACCCTTTATTAAATCATATATTGTCAAGCAAACAAAGGCTACATATACAGAGGATCTGCAAGATTTCCAAAAATATACAATCTCATGCCATAGCAACATCGGGATTTCAAAATATAACTCCCTGTGGCACGCTAGCCATTCCTCCAAACAGGACTTCAGAATAAAGGTATTATAGAAAGTTTTGGGCGGCACGGTGGTGCGGTGGTCAGCACTGTCGCCTCACAGCAAGAAGGTCCTGGGTTCGATCCCCGGGTCACCCA
>JAQQZR010000005.1:720407-734108 GCA_030068235.1 Notoglanidium macrostoma
ATGCTGGGATTGGCTCCAGCTTCCCCGCCACCCAGACGCATAAAGCGCTATAGATAATGGATGGATGGATGGATAGAAAGTTTTTAAATCTAAAACGCTATAGTATTTTTTTTTTCAAGTTGCATTGTTGACATAAAAAAAAGTCTCTTCAGTGCCATAATGCAGTCAATATGCTTTAATTTAAGTTGTAAACCATCAAAAGTTATACGTTGTTTTCTAAACATTTGGCCCCTTTTTTTACGATGTTGGGATTGAAACAGGGAATCGCTAAGAAATAAACAGAATCAGAATCGATGAAATTCAAACGTTACCCATCCCCAGTGAAAAATCACTTTAGAAAGAAGGTTTCCAGAAAGATCAGCAGGAATATTCGGAGCAGTAAACAAATACAGAAAATAGCATAATTTTACACACCTAGTGTGCATGGACTGGTGTCCCATCCAGAGTGTGTTCGTGCATCACACCCAGAGTTCACCACGACCCTGACCAGGATAAAGCAGTTACTGAAGGTTAACTAGTGAATATATGAATGTTTAATTTACTAGGAGTTAGCTAGGGAGCTCGATCTTTTGGATGGCAGGAGAAGGTTTGAATCTATACTTTACAAGGGTAAAGCTGTTGATCTGTTTTTGGTGTTTACAAAGTTTAAAAAGAGTAAATGACAACTTCAAAAAATGTAAATGAAAGTTAAATCAGTCCTAAGTGAACGTGGAATTATTAAGTCCCAGTAGGTGGGAGAAAAACACTGCAGTAAGGGATTGAGTGCTGAGAGACCTTCTGAAGAAAAAAAAAACCTCTCGACCTGCTAAGTGATGTTCCATATTCAACAGGAGGCCTATTTCTCAGCATGACACGGGTCTCTCGTTCTCTCTCTACCGCTTTCTGAGCTCTCACAGCTGTCAGCTCACCTCTGCACCAAGTAGTATTACATTGTAATGGTGTACTTTTGGTGTGGGAAACAAGAATGTGTGTGTGTGTGTGTGTGTGTGTGTGTGCACGTGCATGTCTGGAGTCACTGCTTTCATATGACCGCACAGCTCATGTTTGGCAATTTTGAGAGCAGCATCAGGCCTGACGGAGAACCCCCGTCCCCTCCCTGCCCTCATTTAGACATCAGATAACGGCTCCGTCTTTCTCTCAGCCTCTGTCTCCATCTCTGGCGCACTTCTGCTGCGAGGACTGAGAATCAGCCGTCCGTGATGGCCGCTGTCTCTGTCAGTGAGCAGACAAAATGACCCCTACTTGATCTGTTCTTTTATGCCGTCTTATTTTATCCCGCTGTATCTTCTCAGGCCGTAATGTGAAGGACGAGGCTGAACAGAATGTTTTTCTTTTCCTTTTTTCCTTTTTTTTTTTTTTTGTTTGCTAGCCCGAAGGAAAAGCATTAGCGAGTATCCACTGCCGCATGTGCTCTTCTGGAAGAGTGCGCAGGGGAATCTTTTTACCCCGTCACATTCTCCTCTCTCAAAACGCAGACCTCCAGGCTGACGGTGACTCACGGCGCAGCCCTGCTTCATTGTTCACTCTTCCCTTTATTTATTAACACTCGGCGTGCGTGCTTCCCGCTCTCTGAATATGCAATGAGCGCTGAGGGTTCAGTGGGCCCAGCTCATTTTAATAATCTTGAATATTGTGCGTAGGAGAGACTGGCAGCGAGGACTGGGAAGATGCCCCCTTCTCCGCCGGCTGCCCGCCTTCCTGCTCCAGCTAAAGAACGCTCCTGAAAGACAACATGGCCACTCCATTTGCATTCAAATGCAGACGCCAGAGCCTTTTGTTTCTCTCTTTTAGTCTCTGTCTCACGTCTGCTCTATGGAAAGGCTAGTGTAGTGAACGAGCTTTGAGTGCGTGTGTGTGTGTGTGTGAACGCAATGATTTACAGTTAATTTTACACATATTCAAAAATAAAATGAACCCCGATCGATTTAGACGAAGTGCTGTTTTCTCACCAGCGCTCACAAAACAACGAACGTTACTGAGAACAAAAATGGGACTTGAAATTTTGAAAAGGCTTTTAAAGAGCCATTAAGCGTACGGTGCGTTTTGTTAACAGCGATGATACACTGGCTCATACCGCTGCACACACACTAGATAGCATACAAAGTGCGTTTGGATTGAGAATGGTTTTTTTTTTTTTTTTTTTTTCAGTTCAATTAGATGTGACGTTGTGTCGAGACAAATCTGAACCTTGGACCAATCTTAAGGTGCTCCTTTGTCGCCCAGCTTCAACCTGTGTTTATCTCCGGTTCAACCGCATTTGGTGCTTGAGAATGGAAAACAAAACACAGCTTCATATTTTTCTGGTTGAACTATAATTCGAAATAGATTTTAGTACAGTGAAGTGTTTGCGTTTTGACTAAGCCCATCTTATATCAGATGTTAAAAAAAAAAAGTCAGTGCACATGCACAAAAGACAAAAACTATAAGTGAAATTCAATTCAATTCTATTGTACTTGTATAGCGCTTTTAACAGCAGACATTGTCACCAAGCAGATGTGTATCGTCTTGACGTCAGGGACGGAGATGCACATCCAGAGTCTCCGCTGTTAAATCGGTGCAACAAGGGAGTAATATATTCTCTTGACACAATGCATGGCACGGTAATGTAGTGAATAGCATTCCCATCTCAAAGCTCCAAGGTTCCTGGTTTGATCCTGTTCCAGAGTTACTATCTTTATTGAGTTTTAAATATTAACTCCCGTTTCCTCTGGGTTCTTCAGTTTTCTCCCAATTCCCCAAACCATGCTGCTGTTCTAAATTTCCTGTAGGTGTGAATGAGTGTGAGTGAAGCCCTGCAATGGACTGGTGTCCCAATAAATAATTGAATGCTGATCCAATTTTATATTTCGAAGCTATTTTGGACCAAAGATAAAACTCGAATAAAGATGAAAGGGTACCTGGTACATCTATCCCTTTTCCTACATCCTGCTTTCTGGCTGTTCACCCTGCTACAGTGTAGGCAGGCTGCTTCACAGACAACTAAATAAATCTAATCGAATGAAATGTGAATCAGATGAATCCGACAGTTAGTTGATGTGTCAGAACATCAATAAAGTGTCTAACGGAACAATTCAAATATCAGACTCATAGAATTTACTCCCGTGACAGAGATGAGGAATTAGCCGGAATTATATAAACAATGTGCTAGAGGGTCACGTATGATTGAACACCCAAAACATTGTACAAGAAAAGCAAAAAAAAAATAAAATAAAAAATGTCTCGTAAAACAGGTTTTATCAACTAGCTGATTATTTATACCGCTAAAACACTGACACAAAAAATTGAAGAGAGACTGAATCGTTTGTTATTACAGAAATGTCAGAGAAGTGAGGTGGCTTTTTTTTTGTTTTATTTGTATATAAAATTGTCTACGTGGTGAATTTTTCGCATTATTTCTCTCGCACGAACACAATGTTTTTGCTCACTCGTAGGGAAAGTGAACCCAACTTTGCTCTGGCCTCCATCATCACACTTGTTATTATCATTAACGGACAGTTTCGGAAATGTATTCATATATGCACATGTACTGTATCATTATTTTCTTCGTTTACCGTTTTGCCAGTGGTGTCTCAGAAGAAATGAGCACTGGTTGTTTTTTTAGGAGCAAGTCCTGCAGGCTGATCTCGGTCATGAGGGAAGATCACGGCTGCCTATTTCCCTCCCTCCATCCCGTCCTCTTTTCTTTCTCTTTCCCTCGCTCTCTGTCTCTCAGCCGTTACTCTTCTCTGCATCACGCCGCGTCTCCGGCTCATTGACACTGACCTCTGGTGTGCCGAGTGTGGACAGTGCGTACGAAAGGTCCTGTGTAGATTGAGACGGTTGCAGCTATGCGGGATTTTTACATAATAAACCAACTTTTCTTTCTTTTTTTTTTCAGTCGTTGTATAAGCACTAAAATGTTCACCCGTTTTTGACGCTTTATTTATATATTAGTCTATAATTAAATTCAGAGAGCAACAGACTGGGTTCGGGGTGCAAGGGAGCTGTGTCGAGCACCTTCGGATGAAGCAAGCAGTAAAGTTATTTATTTATTTAGCTATTTTTGTTGTACTTTTTTTCCTGTTTTAGTGTAAACCAGCGCATCCTTTTTTACCCTGTTGCTATTTTTGTAGTCAGGACTGAATTCAGTTATTCAGTTGGACTGTGTCATGACAAAGCAAGCAGAACAGTTGGATATTAGGTTTTTTTTCACTCGTAATGTAATCAGTTTAAGGCTTATATTATGTCAGGTCAGTCGGCGGGAGTAAAAACTTCAGCAGGACTGAGGCGGAGTTTATGTTTGTGTCACTCATAAACAGTGCTGTTTTTGAAGGATTGTTGTCACAGGTTGAATCTCATCAACCCGTGTATTGATTTTGCGATTTGTTCGCTTTTCTCACACCCGCTTCACGTACTGCATTGTCAGTCAGCGGCAACCCTCCCCGACACACACACACACACACACAAAAATTACGTCTGAATACCTGTCTCTGTGACTTATCGACTTATTATTAAGTGGACACTCTATAGTTCATGTTGTCGGCGGGGGGTTTTATTTTTTCAGATTAGTTCTGTCGTTGGATAAAATGCAGCGTGGATCCATGTGCTCTTTCGATACAGATGACAAGGAAGCCGTTATGCCTTTTTCAAGGTAGTAACATAAGTGCAGTAATAAAGCCTAGTGGAGTACATGCACAAAATCAGACTGTAAGAATGTAACAGGACATTCTATGTCATTTTACCATTGTTTATTGGTTCGTATCGCAGGAGTGCTGGGTGTGATGCAGGAACACACTCTGGATTAGGACGCCAGAACGTCACACACACACATGTTTGTCTTACTATCCTTGTGAGGACCTTCTAATTAATTAAACTAATTAGTATACAGCTAATTAATACTATGTCTAAACCTACACCTAAACCTAACCTTAACCTCACCTACCAAAATAAAACCTTCTGGATCTTTTACATGAAAACAGCAGTTCTTGTAAAAAGGTGGTTTTCTTTATAATGACCAGCCAGGTGTCCGCAAAACCGACAAATATTCTTATACTTGTAGGGGCATCTGGTAATCACCAAGATGTAAAAACCTGCCTGCATACACACACACCTAGAGGAAAGTTAGCATAGCTAATCCACCTACCAACATGTGGGAAGAAACCGGACAACCCAGAGGAAACCCATGAACATGTAAAACTCCACACAGACAGTAACGTAAGCTCACAACCGACCCCTGGACCATTGAGCAGTGAGGTGGCGTCACCACCCGCTGCGCCACAATGCCACCCATTTTACCTTTGTGTATACTCTGATTGGGAGTCTCAGCAGGTGGTAATGAAAGCACAATTTTAGACCAAGGTGGGTTGGAAAATAGCACTGAGCCAGTGGATTTTAAACGTTACACAACCTGTTACGCTTCACATCAGTGCAAGCTCATTCATTTCTGTTCACTAAAATAGCATCTGAGAGCAATCAATTACATTAGCATTATATCAGCAAATTACACTAAAATAGAGCCCTTTGCTTCTGCTTTTCTCCATCAACATTATAAACACACACACACACACACACACATATATATATGCAGGCGCTTCTCATTCCTGGTGTGTTGCTCTCACTCCCTTACTGGGGGATTTGACTCTAACTGGGCTTGGCGCCCGTAATGAAATGAAATCTATTTAAAGCCAAAAGCGAAGCAAGTTTTAATTTCCTATTCCAGGCTTAACCTTTTTGGCTGCACAGCATTTCGTATCCACTTAATAACTTTTACTTCCCCTTTTCCTCCTTCACTCATTCCATCCTTCACTCTTTTCCTCTTCTCTCAGTGCTGCTGTTGGTGAACGCTGTAACGTGGCCTCTTCTAGTGACAAAAGACCTCCTGTGATGAGTGGAATGGTTCACTATTTAAATCCATGCACTGATCTCAATATTAACTACACAACTGCACCATTAAAAACACCGGCTAGGCAAAGCAGCCTGTGAAACCCATTCAGGGAGGCGTGACCACTGAAGCTGTCAGTACAGGTCAAATAGGCGTAGCTGTTGTACCTATCAGTGCCAGTCAGTGGGTTGTGGTTTTTATATTTATCAGTACCAATGATTTAGGCGTGGCCTAAGTGCATGTCATTTGCATGTACCTGTGATTTCAGGGGAAGAAGGCATGACGTAGGTGCCTGATGATGTGGCCTCTCTGCCTGTCAGTTAAGGTGATGGAGTCGTGGCCTAGATGCTTGTCATTCCCAGTGAAGGGACATGGCATCCATTCCTGTCTTTTCAGGCAAAAGAGGTGTGACCTAGGTACCTGTAACTCCTAGTTAAGTAGGTGTGGCTATATGTGACTGTCATTCCTAGTGAAGGAGGCGTGGCCTTTAAAAGTCAGTTCCAGGAGACAAGGAGGCATGGCCTATGTGTCTCTCATTCCTGTTGAAGGAGGCGTGGTCTATGTGTCTCTCATTCCTGTTGAAGGAGGCGTGGTCTATGTGTCTCTCATTCCTGTTCAAGGAGGCGTGGCCTATGTGTCTCTCATTCTTGTTGAAGGAGGTGTGGCCTATGTGTCTCTCATTCCTGTTCAAGGAGGCATGGCCTATGTGTCTCTCATTACTGTTGAAGGTGTGGCCTATGTGTCTCTCATTCTTGTTGAAGGAGGTGTGGCCTATGTGTCTCTCATTCCTGTTCAAGGAGGCGTGGCCTATGTGTCTCTCATTCCTGTTCAAGGAGGCGTGGCCTATGTGTCTCTCATTACTGTTGAAGGTGTGGCCTATGTGTCTCTCATTCCTGTTGAAGGAGGCGTGGCCTATGTGTCTCTCATTCCTGTTGAAGGAGGCGTGGCCTATGTGTCTCTCATTCCTGTTCAAGGAGGCGTGGCCTATGTGTCTCTCATTCCTGTTGAAGGAGGCATGGCATATGTATCTGCCATTCCCAGGGAGGCAGGTAAAGACCCTCTCTCTTTAAAGCTAGCATTTTAATCTAATTCAATTGATAAAATCAAAGAGTTTGCAACATACTACAATACTACATTTGTGTCATATTAAGTTCTGTAAATGTATCCTTCATGCATTAGTGGATGGCAGTGTTTATGACACCGTGTTTATCTCCATGCACTTTGTATCTATCACTGCATGAAAGCACTCTTTGAAATTTTGATCCATTAGACTTTTGATCACTTATATATGAATAAATAATCAATGTATGATTATTACAGGATTGAATTGTCCCAGAAGAATATATACTGTATACAGCCTTAACTATCAGAGAAGAATGAATGCTTGAGTGAGCTTAAAGCTAGTATTGTCTTCCTGGTTAGGAATGAACACTGTCCTCTTCCACAGCCCTGGTTGCAGCTTGTTTGCAGCTGTTACTTTTCAGAATGATGCTTTTCACTTTGTTTTCAGGGTTGAAGTGCAGTGATTATTCCTTCCAGGACTTTTAGACCACTCTTGTATGTGTATTTCACTCTTGTGTCTGCTTGTCAAAGTGTTCGTGTTTCCCTGGCTGAAAATTGGAGCTGAATTTTGGCCTTGAATGGGCTGCATGCTCCCCGCTGTGACACCCGTCTGGGGTAAACAGACAGCTGTGGGTTTAATAAGGGTGTCGGAGAGAGCAGATTAGTCTTAGTGTATCTCCTCGGGCTGGCTCCACTGACGGCACTCCATCTGCTGGTGAAATCAAATCACTGCAGTGCACAAAATAAAGCATAACACACATCGGAGTAGCGTTTACTTAACAATCCTTTAAATGCACTGTAGTTATGATTGTAGATTTGCTTTTATGTAGCACCAGATGTCACTGCGCTTTAGAAAGTATAAAGCTCCATATGCAGTCATGTTTTGACGATGTCATGCTTTCCTATGTTTGAAGACACGCTTCATCTGCACAATAATGAACTTATTATAGTGTGATTAGTATTAAAATTGCACCAGCATTAAAAGTGGCAGCAGCAGTAATCTCAATAAAGAATTTAATACTTGTTGTAGTATGTAATGTATTACAAGGCAGCATGGCATGATCACTTGAATTAATAGCAATTCTGAATGGGGAATGACTGTGTGTGTGTGTGTGTGTGTGTGTGTGTGTGTGTGTGTGTGTGTGTGTGTGTGTGTGTGTGTATGCAATTCTAACTCACTCTGTTTCACACATAGGTCTCATGTGCCAAACCCCCCACCTCTGTGCCCAACATTTGCAATTATTAAAAGAAAAAAAGATTGTTTTACGGGCTGCATGTTAGCAGTTTGCCCAAAGCAGAACCAAAATAGCCCCGGCCCTGTAACTCTATTTTAATAACACACTTCTGTGAAATCTTATTAGTCTTGCTTTTAATAGACTGAACCTTCAGCAGTCGCGCTCTGCACCGTGGCACACATCTGAAACAGGACCATGAAGACACGTGTACTCCTCAGCAAATGGCACTCCTGTTTGAATAGATCACTTGGTGTGATGGTGTTTTATCCACGCTGATATTAGATCATCCGTTCAGCTGTGACAGCTTTCCACGGCTGGGAAAGTGGATAGCGGATGTCTTTACTATCATACCATGCAAGCATGGGATTTTCAGACCTGATTGTGAGTGTGTGCCTGGAGGAAAACAGGACTTGCGGAAAGGATTATAATTAGTTGGTTCTGAGAAAAACAAAGGAACAAATAAACAAGGAGTTTAATACGAATTTAAACTGTGGTACTGCGATCTGGTTTTAGGTTCAAAATATCTTTTATGTTTTTATTTAACCATCAATATTAGCCTTATCCCATTTTATTAAACACATCTTCGCAAAAGTAAAGCATCCTTTAATAAACCTATGCCTTTAGCTGTTTTCAAATGAACTCCTTAAAGTTTGTCTCAGCTTATTGTTATTTATTTATTTTATTATATAGCTACTAATATTAATTATTCAGATGGTGAAATTAATTTCAAAAGATATGTAGTTACCCCAACAACAGGTCCTGGAGCTTTAAACCGTAATTGCCTAAATGACAAACAATAATAATAATAATAATAATAATAATAATAATAACCCTAGTTTTTTTCTGTCTTTTTTCTGTCATATCATAATGTTCAAGACCTGTAATCATTTCCTTTATAGATAAATCATTCATTCATGTCATTTATTTAAATGCATTTTAAACTTTCCTGCCATTTTGAGATTTTTCATTTAAAATGAAAAAAAAAAAAAAATTCTTGATTAAAATTAAAGTACACCTTTAAAATGTTTCTGACAAGATACATCAGTCTTCTTCTATACGGGCTTTAATTGGCCTCTATAATTTCATGTTTAATTCATTAACACTCACACACACACACACACACACACTCAGAAGCAGTCAGTGAGTATCCTGAGGCCTTCCCCGTCTGATTTGGCATGTCAGTGCGTCTGACGCAGGCTTGGGGTTTAATTGTAATTGCTGGTGCAGCAGGTCTGCAGGCCGGCAGCAGCAGCAGGAGGGGAGACGAGCCCCTGCACGTCGATACTGGATGGAGAGATGGAGCTTCGGAGGGAAGAGGAGGAGTGCTGTGACTTTGTGTCAGCAGTTTGTCTTGTGCATAGTTAATGAAGGCAGCTGGGAGACAGGCACACCAGCAGCTCCGCTCTCTCTCTTCCCCCTTACGTTAACAGAATTCCGATAAATGAGATTTTTTCCTCTGGAGAAAGTGCCGGGGAGCATGAGGCCTCCACCAGGGCTGTCTTTCAAACGCGAACGAAAGCATGGTGGGACTTTCTCCCCCCTCTACTTTCCTTGCTCTGCTTTCTCTCTCTCTCCCAATTTGAGGTGTAGGCTGGAGGGAGTCCGTGGTGAATTGTTAAAATGAAAGAGAGAGGCGGGGGGGTGGGGGGGGGGGGGGAGAAAGAGAGAGAGAGAGAGAGCGAGAGAGGGAGAGAGAGAGCAAGGGCATCTACTCTGACTGCTAAGAGAAACAGCGAGAAATTGGATGGAAAACAAGGGAGAGAAGAGCTTGAAATGAAAATGAAACATCTCCAATTAAGAGGCCTTTGTTCAACTCGTCATGGACAGTTAGTCACACTCTTTTGTTCTCTCTACGTGCATTATCCAGACTGCTTCCCTTCATTCCTCTGAGACACATTTCTGCTTCATACCATAAACTGTCATGCATCATAAATATTTTTTACCAACCAAAAATCAATTAATTTCAATACTTTCTGCACATGAATAGTAAGTAAAATGCTTCTGGCACAACTTAAAATAGGTCACTTATTTATATCCGTTTCACGTTATGGAGTACATTATACCAAAGCGCTGTCCAATTCTCGAATCTGATTGGTCAGAAGGTGGTGATCCATTTTCGGCATAACAGCAGCTCGGACAGTAGCAAATCACAGGCTTATATTTGTCCTTATATGTTATTATTGTTTCTATAGCGACATCTGCTTTTTGTAATGCAGACGCTCAAAATCTGCATGATTGTAGATACACTGTAACAAGATCGCATTTTTGGAAAGCGTCCCCAGTGCCATTGCTTTGAAACAGTACAGAGGTGATGCTGCTGATGATGATGATGATCCGTCACTCTTAAATTAATAAAAAGAAGTGCCACTTTGAATTAGTAAAACGGAATCTTGCCACATATGTGTAATCGCTCGTTAACTATAATGCCAATTAAAGGCTGCGAGACAAGACAACAAATATGATATGAATGTGAAATAAGAGTAGAAACATGATTATGCTTTCTGTTTAGATATGAATATAATTATATAGGCGTCATATACTAATATTAAGTATAAAGTCAGCCTTAATATGGTAATAAAAGCCACCCTTTTGAGACATTTCCTGGTTGTTTACTAGATATTAATTTTGGCTTTTATTTTGGCTTGATTCTGGCTTTAAATAGTTGATGCAAATTTAATACTTGCCCTTCAACATTCACAGAGTGACATTCAGGCTGCAATAAACCACATAAGGCAAACAGACAGGCCATTTCGCTCATGTGAAAGATGTAATAATCTGTGTTAGTAAATCAACTCGCTTGTTCTTTTTTTATGTGTGTGTGTGTTATCGAGTTTGCAAATCTTTGTACACATGCGGCACTTTTGTTCATCACGGCCCAAATCTAAACACAAAAAGAAAGGACGTGTATTTTAAGAATAATTGTGAGACAAGACAGCGCTGTGTAGTCGTCAGATTTATTATGATATGCAGGTCACAATGTGATCGCTCGTCCCAATCCTGTATCGATCTGGGAGCTGGGCTGATGGATTGGGCCGATGGGCTCCATGACAGGAGTCATGCTCAATGAGACGAGACGAGGATGAGTTTGCATCTCGCCAGTCAAATCAGCTCCTGCATGCCTAATTTCTATCACTGTCATTCTGACAGTGACGTGTTCCCCTTAGGCCGCGAGCACAGCGCTGTGGATTTCTTACCGAACGAGTGCAGTCGGTGTGAACGGCAATCCTTTTAAATGCGTGCTCGTGTTGATGTTTTTCTCCCAGACCCCTGTGAACAGTTCCACTCTACTGCTGCGCCCATCTGTGCTCTGTCTCATCTTCCAAAAAAAAAAAAAAAGAAAACCCTCACAAAAATACAGTTTGCCTGTTCCTTATTTCCTTTCTCTACTTTTGCCTTGGTAAACTGTAATAGATGGCGTTCTTTCTCTGGAGGTTAAATTGAAACGAATCAAAACCCTTGGTATGTTTTTGCCCTTTTCTTTCATATCTGCAATTCCTTTTTCTTTGCCTTCCTTCTATCAAGAAGAATTGAATGGCACGTCACTAGGCCTTTCATCTCAGAGAGATGTGTGTAGCCTAAAAACACAGAAGTAATGTTCTGTAGCATTGAACCCAGTGAGCAAAGGAAATACAAAGCGCAAAGAAGAAAAGAGCTTGCTGAGCACAAAAACGAACCCTTACAGCGGGGAACTAACCTTGCCTCGTCTCTGATGTTTCTCTACACATGTACCACTGCCCGACCCATTACGAATCTGCGCTCCTCTAACTCTGGTCTTTTATCAATCTGTAGCTTTCTGTAGCATAGGCAAGATGTCTCAGGCGTAGTCTATACTAACACGCGTACGTTTGAAAATGCATCTATTGTTATACGTTTTGCCTGTGCATTCACACTAAAATGGTGTTTTCGATCACAGAGAATGCATCTTTTCAATTCACCCTCCAAAGGAAAACACTGTCCTGTCTGGATGGAAGAAAACAGCTTTTTGATGTATGATTGTCATGTGATCGCTACAATTTCAAGATGGCAGAACTTAAATGTGATGCGGCTTTCTGTATTATTTTAATTCCATGTTTGACCGCTTTGTATGGAATGCAAGCAGGGCTGAAGTGTACAAGAAACAGTCAAAACAAATGAAAATGGTTGAAATGTTGTAAAGGTCATGGGTCAGACACCCAGTGCACATGGATAACATGCTATTTGTTACTGATTTAATGGCCTGGAAACTTAAAAATAGCATTTTCAAAATTACTTTTAGTAGTGTGGACTAGGCTTGAGACAGCCTTCTAGCTAACTTGAATATTATATTATATACATTATATAATATCAGTATATATATAATAGCAGATCAGATTGTATACACTAAAGCGAAAAGGTTCCAGGTCCGATCCCCAGGTCAATCAAGGGTGCCTTTTTGTGTGGAGTTTGCATGTTCTCCCGGTGCACACATAGGTTTCCTCTGGGTACTCCAGTTTCCTTGCACAGTCCAGAGACATGCTGATTGGCTACTCTAAATTGCCCATAGGTGCGAGTGTGAATGGTCATGGGGTCCAAGACTGGAAAGCTTGCTTGGGACTGTAACAGGCCACCCCTTTCTTAAATCAACAAACTTGGCAATGTCACATGATAGTAGTGTGATGAATCAAGGAAGGATATCATGACTGTTAAATCAGGAAGCAAACGTGGGTGTCTGCATCACTGTTTCCAAAAGCCTCCGTTTCTGCCTGTCCAGACTAAAACAAAACCCTGGAGTTTTCAAACTAAACATCAGCGTTTCCAAAAGTCTCTGTTACAGGAGCTTGAACACTCCAGAGTAGTATGGCTGCCAGGCGTAAACGTTGCAAAAGTGATGCATTGTACATGGATATAGTAACACACACGCTCTGTATAATATCTTACAATAGAAATGGTACTGTCTATCATAGATACCACAATTGTGCATCATCTAGAAGGACAACCAAATCTCTCAAATAGCAACATTAAAAAAAAAAAATCATTTGTCACTCAAAAAAGATAATTAGTATTTAAAAAGTATGGAGACTTTATACAGATTAACATTAGGCGCCCCAGTAGAGGAGCCACCACTATAATTACTGCATTCAGTTTTACAGTGAAATAGCAAAACATGAATGGCACATACTGTACTTCTCATTGATGAGATACACGTACATTTTAACCAGCATTTTAATCTACACCGACTTCATCAGCCATGCAGTTCACATCCGTTGCAGCATGACCCCGTACATCCTGCCGAGTTTGAATCACACACCCGCACTTTCTATGTATTGTAAGCTCTATATAAAATGATACGCATTACACCAACGTGTGAAACCAGGATAAACACAAATACACAGTTTGTTTGTAACTACAGCCCACCTTGGCTTGCCCCTTATTGACATTATATATACGCTACCAGTCAAAAGTTTTCTAATTCAATGTTTTTTTCTTTATTTTTATGACTTAAAAGATGCTTCAGGTCTTAAAGTAATGATGGACTGTTGTTTCTCTTTACTTAGTTGAGCGGTTGTTGACATAATATGGATTACT
>JAQQZR010000005.1:747046-770177 GCA_030068235.1 Notoglanidium macrostoma
GTCATGGGGAACAATGGTGATCAGTGACTAGTCATGGGGAACAATGGTGATCAGTGATTGGTCATGGGGAACAATGGCACACACACTCACAATTCAGGCTGTTCAGACTGGAAGTGAGTTGTAACCACTATAATCAGCATCTGTGATATGAGCTGGAAAGCTGTATCGAGGGGAGGACAGTTGCTAAAAGCTGCTGAAAAAGTTGGCAGATTTGTTGCTACTCTCTATGTTGGCAATGCTGCTATGCACACCTTAGTTTCATGTTAAAACCTAACAGATTTTGCATTCTTTCCAGGCCAGACTTTTGGTAAATTGTCAGACAAAGACTCAAATTCTACTCAGTACACACAATACCTTAACATTTGTCAGAAAGGTAAAGTCCACAAGACAGTTTATTATGCACTCAATACTAGAAAATGACAGAATCTTTGATTAACATGTAAAGAGTTCATTCCTTCCATTATACTCTTTAATAGTTTATCTGAGAAAGTTGCTGGTGATTCACTCAAAGTTGTTTAAGCTTGTTTAACACACTTTTAGAAAATGTCGAGTTTCCAACTGCTAATTAGTCAACAAGGATGTGAACACGTTTTACAGGTCATAATTACCTAATAATTACCAATTTATTTTTTTACATGACATGAATTTACAAAAATATGTCATATATTTTTGAAATTACAGGATTAGAACAGGTCTAGATATATTTGTTTTTAAATTACTAACGGCACCTTTAATAACCCCCAAAATTTTCATCACGTTCAAGTTGATGAGAGTTTACAAGGCTGTGCAGTGAAGTAATGCGAGTGTGAATAAGAGTAGAGCAGGAGGAATTTCTCACTTTATTCTTCAGCCTGTCCGACTGTGACCACCACTGCACCTCTCTGCCCCTTTCCACAGTCTGTCAGCACCGCCTCATCCACTGGGGTGTCCACACGACAGACAGTCTCACGGGACACCTGTCATTCTTTCCTAGTCACAGATGATCAGTACCAGCACCTTCCAACTTCCCTACCTTCACTCCTACTCTGTTGACCTCTGACCTTTAATTCCAGTCAGCCAGACTGTTTGGTGATTTTGTTCTAGACTGACACTGTTATTAGATTCTCTAACTGTGTTTTAGTTTCCATGTGAGATATTACAAAGAAAACTTAACTACTCATCTCTGTCCTCTGTTTGAGCTGAAGATATGAAGGGCTTGGATGATTTTCAGTCTCAGTGAAGCAAATACAATATGCCGAAACATTATCCAGACTCGGATTCTCCGCAAGCCGCGAAGCGTCGGGCAAATTGATTTTTCCTGTCGTGCCAGATTTGTGACAATCGGGCAGAAATCACATTGCTCAGCCCAAATGTTTCTAAAGCAATTGAGAAAGCCTGCACAGTTTCTGGCTTTGGGACCACAAGCTGTATTAGTGGAGGAATCATACACACACCATGCTGTCAGGAGTAGAGGGTAAAATGAGAATCCATCCGTCACCCCAAATCTGCTCAGGGAGGTAAAAGCTGCTGTGACATTCATGAGCACATCTCACTCTGCAGTATTACAAATGGGTCTTAATAGGCTTTTCTTCATGGAATTTGTTATACGTTGAAGGTGGCTTCAGAACACTTTTTGTAATATTTGGCAAAGTTCTCCTCACATTTTGGCAGCTATCAATAAAATCTGCTCAAAGGAGACACTCTGGTCTGTGTGGCACCCCAGGCTCTGTAAACTGACAAGTCTGGACCACCAACATCCAGCCAAACAGAACAAGAAGGCATCTCTACATACTCGTCAGTCTTGTCGTCTGTTAATTTAAAGCGTTCTCTTCTAGGTACTTCTTCTACTATGCTTTCACATATGCAGCATTCAACCTGTTGGAACCATTGTACATTTTCCGAATTTACTCAAATCAACCCAACTACAAGAAGTGCCATGTAATTTCTTTTCTTTTTTTTTTTGTGGATGTGAGCTGCCAAACTGAGCCCAACGACGGAGGTGTAGTGCTGCAGAAATACAAGAGGTTCTTACTATTTGGACTGAGGAACCAAAGGGGGAAATAAACACAGGATGCATGTTAAAATAGTTATTTATATAATTATCTAATCATTTAGTTATTGCCAGATCCATTTCCTGAGGTGATTTTTGTGATTACTCTGTGCACATGCCAACCGTTTACTTCCTTTTTCCATAGCCATGTTTGCATCCAATGAATGAACCAAAAGTCTCAATTTTGCTTAAATTTGGACTTGGCAAAAGTACTGTTAGGTGTGGGAGCACTCTCAAACTAGCATTCAGCCTTTTTATCTTAGAAATGTGTTTTTGGGGCCTTGGAGGAAACGCTGAAGAGACGGGGCTGTTTTAAATTTAAGCTTCAAAATAGCTTGGTTGACTACATCTTTACTAAGGTTCAGTCATTTCTTATACGCTGATTGTCTGTGCTTCTTCTGCTGCAGTGTTTTACATCCTAATGTATAAACCCCAGTCTGAATTTGTTGACCTGAGTCATAACACCAATACAAAATACAAGTTTCTCCACTATATGGATAAACTGATAATGTTAAACAGTGCAACTAATACTGACCATGTAAGGTGTTAAATGAGATAAAACTCCATTGGATTTCTGTCTGTATCTGCAGTAATGTGCATCTATGTGTGCAGACATTGAAAAGCGCTGATTCCATGCAGAAGAACACCTCTAATCCATTCCCTAAGTGAAGAAATTTCACTGCTTGGAGCTTAACTGATGTTAATTAGGCTTTAGCATTGACCTTCTGTCTGATGCCCATTAACCCATCCTCTATGATGCCACTTCCTCTTAGAAATGACCACTAGTCAGTTTCGTCCACAGATTCTTTGAAAGCTAAACATGCTCCGAAGAGAAGTGTGCAGAAAGCGTGCAAAGAAAAAGGCAGAAAAGAATGAAAAGTTGTTTTTAACACTGGACCGGATTTAGGAACTACTTTTCCATTTCTGAATTTTTTTTTTTCTTCATGCCTGTATTCATTCTTTGAATTTGAATATAGAATGGTCTGGTGTGTTGTGTGTACACTTGTGTGTACTGCAGCATGTCCATTGTGCTTAGAGTGGATGCACTTACTTTAGAACACCTCTAATTGACAGCGACTGAAGCACAGCCTCTAATGAAAGCGGTGCACTTGAGCTGCCATTGAAAACCAAAAATGCCCGGCCCTCTCTCACTTTTATTCCTCTTCTCCAAGGTCCATCAAGGTCCATTTAACATGACTGTAGGCACCCCCTCCTCACGCTCCCCTGCCGTCTGCCTGTCCTTCTTTCTTATTTTGCTTTAAAGATGTGATTTAGGCATACTTATGAGGGCACTTTCAGAGTAAGCTGTTTATCTCCTTCTTGCTTGAAGTGCTTCCAGGGCTTTGGAGCACACAAAGGTCAGCATACGAGAGTCGAAGTGAGTGCAGAATTTTGCCTTCATCAGCTTTCTGGCCTCTGGCGAACATCTAGCAGGTTGGGTTAGCATTGTTATCAGCTGAGTTTGGTGAGCTGAGAGTATTATGGTAATGGGAGCCAGGCTGGAAATTGAGAGATCTTTAGTAAGGCCGTGATGTATCGGGGCTTTTTACTGCCCGTACTGTTTTACTGTCCTGGAGAGATCTTCACATTTAGAAAGGTAATCTTGCCCAAACACCAACTTATACGACAAAAACTTTAGCGTATAGGATGAAAGTTCCCACCCCACCCACTAGCTAGTTCTCCCCTATCACATGACAGCCACCAACTGGGGAGGGTAAAACTAACGTGCTTCCCCAGAGACACGCCAAGCTGGCCAGTGCATCTTTTTGAACTGCTGGGATTGCTCTACCTGTCTGCCCTCTCCTGCAGTAAGAGTAACAACATCCCTCCCACCCAGAAAGCATGGCCTACTCATGACGACAGGGTGAGCCCTTTTCTGTTACACCACTCAGGAGCTCCAGATTGGGAAGTCTATTATTAGTTTATTACACTATTGTGTAAACCGTCATTCTTAGACAAGCTGTCCAAGTCTTCCTTCCTTCTTCCTATTCATCACTCATTTCAGTCATTTTATATAGGAAGTCCAATCATTTTGTACAATCACTCCTTTAACATCCTATATTACACTTTGCTCCCTTTCAGTTCTCCAAAGCAATCACAACTGCCTGCATAGGCTCCAAAGTGAACACTATTTTTTTCCTCTAATGTAACAGCACGCTATGCCCAAGTGGCATTTCTTTTCCACAGCGATGTGCCTGGGCTCTTTTCGCTTAAACTGCACTTTCCACTTTACTTACCTTGGCCTTGTTTGGCTTGCCAGTAATGAGGTCCATGGGAACACAGCTTGCACACTACCATACAGTTTTGCGTCCCCCGACATGCTGAGTTAACTCGCATTAGCCCCAGGTTGGAAAATCATTTACTCTTGCTCATTGGGATCTAAGATGCCATTATTGCAACACTGTGTTTATAGGCTTCCCTAAGGATTAGGCAACATTCAGATTACTTGGCCTGATTGTGACCGCGTGTGTGTGTGTGTGTGTGAGGGTGTGTGTGTGTGTGTGTTTGGAGATATGATTGATCTCATCTCTACATTTAAGGCTTTTGAATTCTCCAGATCTGAGACTGACCACAGGCTGGACTAGCAGATTGTGACCATCATCTATCAGCGTATTTCTGCTCATCCTTCTCTCTCTTTTTCATCTTCATTTAAAGGCTCTTTATTTCCTGTGAGCAGGAAATTGCTGTGTCTCTGTCCTGAAATGGACACATACGTACGACTCCGACAGCGGATATACGGCCATGGGTATTCCTGCATGTCTTTGAACCGCACCATGAATCTTGCATTTCAACCTCTTAAAACACTTCAAAGCTGAAGAGCCGCGCATCAAAGGCGCTCGCGCTGCCTGAACAATCCTCAGGAAGAATATTTAATATTATACTCGATTTAAGCATGCACATTATCTCTGAATCTATGAACCATGTTTCTTTTACCCTTCATAGCTCCTACTATTGGGAAACTTAAAGCAACTGCACTTTTTAAATGCTTATAAATGGAAATATTAATTATTTGGGCCTACACAATTTTCTTATGAAGAGGATGGGAGAAAATTACTCGGTCGGGAAGTTTCTGAAAAGAAGAATTACTTAGTGAAACTTGTGAACTGGAACTTGTATCTTGAAACATGTGTCTTAACCATCTGCTTAATGAACACGAGGTGAACATAATCCTAAAGGAAGGTAAAGCGCTTCCTTTAAGTTTTCAACCGCAGTCGAAAGTCTTGCTGTGGTGTAAAAGGGACAAAGCACAACCAGTACAATTATTGGAAAAAGACTTTTTACGTAGGGATACCACGTCTTTGATTATTCCCCTATAAGAGGACACCCCATCGTGTTTTATTTCCTACTTATTGCATGCAAGATCCGGGCATTTGTTTAATGCAGTATTGCAACAGCCACACTATAGCGATAGCAATATTATTGTTGGTCTCCAGACTCAAGGATGGAGCGCTGTTAATTAAGATGCCTTTTTCATAGTGAGACGGAGGGATGAAGGAATCACTGAGAAGCCTTTTGACATTTAGACACTCCTTTACCCCCAACCGAGCACTCTGAGGAGACATGGCAGGCGCTGAATTATTAAGCAGCGGGGTCAATAAAGATAGCCTCTCCTGTGTTTTCATTTATATTAGCATATATGGTTGTCTGCGTTTCCTGCTAAAAGAGATCCGGAACTACTAGTTAGCACCAAGTTAGAGATTTAAAGCCAGTTTGAGACTGTTTTAAGTGTAATTAGGCTACATTCAAGATAAAGCTGGCATGTGAGGCAAACTGCGCAGTTTAAACACTGTGCACACAGCAACACATGCGTCACTCTGTCATACTTGTACATTTGAAGGAGGACCATGTAAAAAACGTGAAGATGATGCTAATGTACTAATCTTTGATTAATTAATCAAGTATTTCACCCTGTAGAAGCAAAAGTCCAGAAGATAGAGATCTGGATCAGATCTGATCCAGGACCAGCTATGAGTGGTGGAGTCAAACCAAATGTCCAGGGGGGTCTCAGGCTGGATAAGGGGTTCGTTATTCCATGTTGTTCAGCATTTTCACGGGTTAGAGTTAGGCTTATAGGGAGACTTGGATATGATCCAGCTCCACCCCCGGACGTCTGCTTCTGCAAACTATGTCCAATTAACACCAGCTAGTTTTTAGGTGTTTACACATATAGTGTGGTTTATCGTTATGATTTTTTTTTGTCAGACAATTTAGTTCTTTTTAAATGATTATTCTGTAGACGAACGATTTCCCATCAAAGATGAATATTTATGTGTGGAAAAGCACCTTATTTTTTTTTTCCTTCATTTTGTATCTCATCGCTGTATGACAAGGACAACAAAATGATAAAGCTAACAAATACAGATAATGTCTGGGAAAAGAATAGGAGAGGAGCTCAGCAATGAAGGCGATTGGAGTACAGTCCGTGGCCCGTAGTTTACTTTGGGATGTGTTGAAGACGGATATAGTTTATAGACCGTGATAAACAGTGAAACCCCCTTGCGTTCATGCCTACTTCTCCTTTTTTTTTCTTTTTTGTAAAAGAAAAAGCACCAGCTCATCGTCACTTGTTGACTCCATCATCACACCATCATCTTTGTGGAATGCGTATTTATGTGAATGTTAACGTTGCGTTAAATTTGTCAGCAATTTTCTTCGCATTCTGTATTCGCATCATCCTGTGTGCATGAAGACCTTCACGTGTTTCGTCGGCACAACTGGGTACTTTTGAGCTGTCGACGTGAGATTTGGTTTTTTTCCGTTCTCATATCTATTTTTAATTTATTTTCAATAACGTGCGCAATAATAGATGTGACTCGAGATTTGAAAGATAATAATTTGATTCGGTTTGGCGTTGGGCGTAAGACCTATTTAGGGAAGCCGTGTCTTTTAATAACGCTAATCACTTGTCTTGCCGAGCTGGAAATCAGGGTCACAGCACAAATGTCAGGAATACACATTATACATTGGTTTCCTCATATCCAACATCTCAATGATGGTAGCTGATTACAGGATGCTCAGCGTATGAAAACAACGGAGTGATAAAATAATTCAGTCACATGTGTTTACTTTGTAGTAGCACATTAATATTGAAGTGCAGGAAATAATGGACATCAACAAGACCAGGTTGTAAGGAATAGACTATGTTAAGACTAAGCTAGCAGCTTTGTCCTAAAAGAGGGAACCAAGAGGCTGTACGTTTGGCACATACATAAACCACACAATACATATATAGTGGGTTAAGATCTGATTTATCTGGCAGATTTAGAAAGCTGCACAACCCATTGAGCAGCTTCGTCCATATCAGCACAGACATGTTCATTTCTGGGCATAAAAAGTGAAACACATCCTCATGGCTCGCATCCAACCAAATGATCAATACACTGATACTATAATAGTAAAGTATGCTTGTGACTTGACAAAATAAACCCCTTAGTTTTCAGTGCATTGTATTGGTCTAGTTCCACCCTCATACACATGCATAGAGTGTATTAATCCACTCAGATGAGTACTTACACGAACACACACACCGAATTAAGTTAAAGTGAGATCAAGCCTTGCTTTAGTATGATGCGTACAAACTCGTGGTTCTTGTTATACTGATGCTAAAACTTTGTTCCTGGTGTTTCCCTGTACTTCTCTGTGTTGCTTTGTACAGTGATGATGAGTGATGGTTTGACTTTATCCCTGAGTCACACACACACACACACACACACACACACTAATGGATTACAGTCTTGATGCTTGGCCATTAGATGCTCGGTGCGTGGGCATCCACACAGAGAACCTGTTTACAAAGTGAACGCCGCACAATTAGTTTGTTTAGCTTTAGAGTTTGTTTACACAGAGTGCCTCCCACACCTAGTCAGTGTTATTATTGTTATTATTAATTTAGGATCATTACACCTGCTTTTTTCTAAGGTCCGGCATCCAAAAAAGAGATCCGATAGTCCAAAAAACAGGCTTGTGAAATACGATAGGTTGAAAACAAAGCATCGTAGAACACATTACCGGGCGGTTGGAAGATCTCTTGCGTGTGAATGTTTACAATATTAACTACTAAAAGGATTCAGTATTTCCAAAACATGAGCTCACAGCTTGTTGTTATCCATCTCTATCGGAAAACCGCGTCCTATTCCCAGTGCCAGGCAGCTCACAGCCTCTGCTACTCACGTTGCCCTGGTTTCACTTGCCGCCCCGCTGTTCCGTCATTGGTTTGACACTCTTTTTTTGCTCATCGGTTAATGATAGCAGTGCCATGTCACTGAGGCTCAGGCTAATTTACACTTCATACGATGTGTGACAAAAAACAATCCACTTGCTCTTTCATATTATAATGATAATTGTCGTGCATATTGAGGATCGTCTCTGGAAAGCAAATGGTGAACAGCGCAAGCGCCACATTACACTGATTAATATAAAGGTGATAGATATCATATTATCGAATGTCTTTAGCACCTTACTATATACCAAGCCTGGTCAATAAACTGTAAACAGTACCGTTCCTTACAATTATACTCTCAAGGGTTCATCTTTTGTACTTTTGATATTTATGAATGGATATGGTGAACATGGTGAACTTTAAGGATCGCTGCTCTTATAATAAGCTTTGGTCAATAAATATCAAATATAAAGTTTCAAACCACGTGCTACTGCTGTTGATAGGTTATTTAACAACTGTGGATGTGTTGCTGCTGTTGTTGTTGCCATTGTTATTATTATTATTAGTAGTAGTAGTAGTATTAGTAGTAGTAGTAGTAGTAGTAGTATGCTCCAAGTACACGTCCCAGTGCACTAGGAAGTGCAAATGTTTGGACATACCTTCTAATTAAATTGTTTTTCTTTATTTTTATTACATGAAAGGCACTTCATGTCTCAAAGTAATGATGGATTGTCATTTCTCTTTACTTAGCTGAGCGGTTCTTGACATAATATGGATTACTACAGTTGTGTAATAGGGCTATTTACTGTACACCAACATCACCTCGACACAACACAACTGATGATCTCAAACACATTAAGAAGGCAAGAACCTTTGACAAGACAGCTGTTTGATTGAAGAGTATTCCAGGTGACCACCTCATGAAGCTGCTTAGAATAATGTAAGCACTGGCTACTTTGAAGAATCTAAAATATGAAATGCACTTATTTCGTATAGTACATATATTTAATTTTATTAGCACGTTTTTTGTTCACTACAAAATTCCAAATATGTTCCGTATGTGTTATTTGATGTCTTCGGCGTTGCTCGATAATGCAGAAAATAGCCAAATAAAGAAAAACCTATGAACTAGTAGGTGTCTCCAAACTTTTAACTGGTACTGTATTTCTACATATATTTGTGTAGAAATACTATACAAACTCCCTTCCCTCCTCAATTTTTTTATTAGGTTTTTTAAATAGAATATTGTTTGGGTATTTTTTTCAATTTGCCCTGTGATTCTTTACTTTATTTGAAATGTATTTTTGTTATCTGTGAATTTATCTCTGCTTTCTTTCTTTTTTTTTCTTTCCGTGACTATTCTGTAGCCTCATTTTCATGCAACCTTCTTTTAAGTGAACTTAACATGTTGATGTTCAAAAGAGAAATGTTCAAAAAAGTAAATGATGACATTCAAGCTATCAAAGTATGTTTTCATGGCCATATGGGAAAAGAAATGCTGAATGGTATGATTTGTTGTGTTTGTACTTGTTTAAAGGTATACTTGAATTGTTGAAGTGTTGTAATAAAGAATCGTGAGCTCTAGGTTGTTCTTTCTTTTAAGAATTCAGCACGGCTATTTAATATTTAGTTTTTTCCACGTGCTCTCACTCAACATTCCCTCAGTAACATGTCTGAGTTTTGTTAGCTCTATAAACAGATATATAGAAGAATAGATATATAAAGAAGAATAGAGAGTTATATTTCAGGGTGCCAATATTTTTGTCCAGTGGAAATGGATGATGATAATGCGGAAAATAATAAGCCAGAGTTGCTGGTTTCAAGGCCTGCATGGGAAATGTTCTTCATTACAGTATTTGGTTTGTTTTGTTGTTGTTTGTTTGTCTGGTTTTTTTTAGTGTTATAATAACTACAAGAAGTCGTACTCTATAAGCAGGTTAAATATTTTCCAGCGTGGAGACAATATTTAAATATATTGTTAAGTGCTTTTGTATCATGTCACTAGCTAGGACATCTTCAGATATTCTGCTCTTAACATATAAATATCAAGTTATTTCAAAGAAATGAAATGTCAAACGAGAAGTTGCCACGATAAAAGTAAAATAAATGGCATGACAAAGCAAAAGTGCATAAAAACAAGCATGCTAATGAGCATCAGGGCGAGAACAGTGGCACTGTGTTTAGATACTGCAAATGAGAGCCAAGATAGGACTGAAAAAATGAGTTTTCATTGCGATTTGAAGAAAAGTCACAGAGTGACAATCCCACCACAGAGGACAGTCTAAACCCAGGGATCGGGAGTAAACCAGCACCAGAGGATCTGAGTATATATATGGCGTGTGGCTGGAGGAATTCAGACGGGTACTATTGGGCATCACTGTGAAAGTTATAAGAAGGAATATGTTTTGAATCCGGGATGAGACGTGCAAACAGTGTAGGAGGATGGGAATCAGTGCGTGGACTTGAGTTTTGAATGTGCTGTCGGCCGGTAGGGGTTTTGGCACGGAAACTAATAACAGGGAGAAGTTTGTTACAGGTCTGGTCATGGTGATTGGGAGAAAATATACCGATTAGCGTTAATACTGATTAGCGTTCTTGGTTTTGTTTAGGACATTTTGTATAATACATTTTTTTAATTTTCCAAGCAAAGTAATGGTTTAGATTACCTAGAACTTTATTAAGAGATGCTACTAATCGCATGCATGTCATCCAGTTGAGTCTGAAAAAAAAACGGCATTACTCAATTTGTCTAAACTTCATAAATGTTAAGCTCTTAAATATCTGATTCAACACTCAGATGTATTCATTAAGCATTCTTTCATTCATCTTTAGCTTTCAGCTTTCTCCTGGTCAGGGATGTGGTGGATCCAGAGCCTGTGCCATGGAAATACACATGCCAGTCTATCACAGAGCACCACACACACACACACACACATTCACACCTAGGGCGATTTATAGAGCCAACCACTAACTGGCACATTTTTTGGGGTTTTGGGAAAACCTAGAGGCAACCCAGACAGATATGAGGAGAACAGGTGAAACTGCGCACAGAGCTCTGAAACGAATCATGACCCTGGAGCTGTGAGACAGGAAGACTACCTGCTGTTCGACTGCGCTAACTGAGATTAAGCATATTATTTAGTCATTTCTATAATTTATTTAGTAACTACAGTAAAACTGAAGGGAGTAGTTTATGACAGTGGGGACTGTCTGGACCAGCTGACTGGTCCTGAGAGTTTATGGGGTTACATGTAGGATTTCTACATCATTTATGCCACTAAGCGATGGAAGCATTATGTTTTTAGCTTGTTTTTACCACAGCAAGGTCAAATGTCTGAAATCGATTTCCTTTAGTAGCTTCCTTTCTGTTTGCCATACAGCAGTTACTTACACGTTCATGGGCAGGAACACAAGGCCCATTTGCTGGTTATATACCTGTCCATCCATCCATTGAAGATTATTGTTAGTGCAATATCTCATGAACAAGTGATTAAATGTTTGTAGGATTTATATGGAATTATCGTTGTAACCAACATCCATCCATCCATCGATTTTCTATACCACATATCTATCAGGGTCACGTGAAAAGATGGAGCCAATCCCGACTGACCTCGGGTGAGGGGCAGGGTACACCCTGGACAGGTAGCCAATCTATCACAGGGCTAACACAGCGATGAATAACCATTTGCACTCACATTCACACCTATGGGCAATTTAGAGCAGACAGTTGACTTCATGTCTGGAGGAAACCAGAGCATCTAGAGGAAACCTCCACAGTCATGAGGAGAACATGACAACTCCAGACAGGAAGGCCCTAATCGGCCACCAGTTTCGAACCCAGAACCTTCGTGCTGTGAGGCTATCTCAATATTTGAGACATACAAATAATAAAAAAATGTATTTAGAGGTGGAGACATCCCTGCCAGTTCCGTTGGCATCAGGCTGTACTTGTTTTTGACTACTTTCACGTGAATTAAAAGTCTAACTAGATCACACTTAAGGCTTGAGAATACTTCTTATGGAGATGATGTTTTCACCATAGTTCATAGTGTTAAGTTGCAGTCAGCAGTCTTTTCTTGTAGTCATAGAAGTTGTCTTTTTAACAGCGCCACCTGGAGTACTGGAGCACTTGTATGGCGCTGCCAATGCAAAGCCATTAAGATCATGTGAGCTTGAACTCACGAACGTTTTGTCTTTACGAAACCCTCACAGACCGCCTGAAATATGCTGTGACCTTAACTTGTTTCAATGATGACAGTGATGTGATATGATATTTTCTCAACAAATCTTTTCATTTCTCTTTTTCACAGGGTCCCAGCTGGCACCACACAACCCTGGGAACTTAACTGACACTGGCTCCAACTCCACCATGAACCAGATTCCCATGGCTCAGGACAGAGGTAAACAATAAAGAAATCCCATCCAGGATCTGACCCAGACGGACGCAGTGCCTTTGTCGTTTCCTGTAATAACGTCTGTACATATAAAGGGCAAAGCATCATACTAGACAAAGCTCAAAGCGTATCGTGTCCTTCTGCGTAGACGTCATGGCTTCGGAGTGCTGACTTTCCAAGGCTCTTAATGAAAAATCTAATTTCCGACCTTCCTTAAGTACATTATGTGGTGCCTTCATGACCTGTAGAAGAGTGTGTGGTTTGCATTATGCTGTAGAAAATCTATGGCGGAGTCCAATCCTGCAGGTACACAGCCCTTAGAGCATGTTATATTTCCATAAAATAAAGTTGAGCAGCTGTTTTCTTCCTCTTTTACCACTTAGATTATTGTTGTCCAGCTAAGAGCCTAGCTTTTTGAGCCAGGCATGTGGTGGTGGCGGGTGGTGGGGGTGTTGGGAGCGGGGGGGTGAGTGTGAATGCATTATTTGCTTTTAGCACTGTCTGCGCAGCGTTCCTCTCTCCTCCATCCATTTTCCAGGCAATTTAAAATGCGGTATTACACTGTGTTTTTTTTCTGCAAACTCCCTTACATTAATGGAAGCAAAACATTACAATAATGTCCCCCGTTAAAGCTGCGCTCTCTGGCAGCCTAAGCACTTTCAACCCTCGTCTCATCATCCGAGGCCGGTAGACAGCCAGCCGGGTTCTGCTGCCCAAGCAGAACAGAGTGCATGGGGAGATGATTGACCGCCTGTGTGTATGTGTGTGTGTGTATGTGCGTGTGTGTGTGTGTGTGTGTGTGAAAGGCTCCACTCAATAAAAAAAGAGTTGGGCGTCTGCTCGACACACATATTCTTACGAAGCTTGAGTGGGGAGCAGCGCTGGCGCTCGCTGCTCTACTGAACATTTCCATTTAGCCCAATCTACAATATTAGCGTGCCGCGCGGCCCATACAAAGGCAACCTTTCCCATCTGAATGGATTGTAGACCCCACCCCCTCCCCTCCCACGTCTGTTTGCCCAGGGGTTTAAATGTAATAAAGTGCCACTCCATTTAATATCGCGTCCAATCAGAACGGCTCTAAATGTCAGTTTTTGGTAGCTATTCAGCTTGTGAATACACACATAATGTTCTAGATTGTTTCTATTGTAATTTTTCCCATTTCCTGCTAATTTAGTTCTAGTTAATTCACAGTGTAAAAGGGAATTAAGTGATAAAGCTCCTCATTTGTCACCCACCAGTCGCACCTATTTGTTGGGGTTTAGAAATACTATTGCCTCTGAAAATAACTAAAACTGTCTTGGGTTTGTTTTTCGTCTTTTTTTCTACGTATGGAAAAAATACATTTGTCGAGAAGAGAGTGGAAGAGATTCTCATTTCTGTCTGAAGGTGTTGACTAATTTTCTTTTACAGCACCTGTGACAATAGTTCCAGCTGTAATTCAGATCACAGGTTTATGTTAATGCACTGGTCCTAATATGTTATTTTCTTTCTATAGTAACACCTTATACTGGGAATTCAAGGACACCTGACATGATATAACTGTAATAATAAGTGGATAACGTGAATAATGTGTTGCTTAACAAAGAAAAATGCCTAATTGGTGAAATGGTATCCTGTAAGGAGATGTTAATTTCACATTTAATCTCCTTCAGTCTCCAGTGTCAGCACTTTCAAACAGCACCTGAGTTTATAAAATTGAGGACTTTGCATTTTCTGGTTTCTTAGTAACATGGCATGCTTTTTGTGAGGCTTGTAAGGGAACCGCTACAGCTGCTATAGTGTGTAGCATACCGTCCTTTAGCTGAACTCAGATAATAGAAAAAGCTCCCATTAAAAAACATGACTAATGTAGGATGTAAAGTGTAACACAGTACTGTGCAAAAGTCTTGAGCCAGTCCTCACCCTAAATTTCTTTGCTAGGACAATGAGACAATGAGTAGGTACAGTGATTTATTGCAACATGTGCAAACATGCACATAAATACAGTAAATAAGTCAAAGATTAGACAAAGTCAATATTGGGTATGAACACTGTTGTTCTTCAACACAGCCTGAACTCTCTTAGGCAAGCTTCCTTGTCATTTCTTTACGTTGTCTTTAAGAAAGGACTGAGGAATAGTTAGTAAGGATATTCCAGAGCTCTTCTTTGGACATTGGCTGCCTTTTGTTCCATTCTCTGTTAAGATGATCTCACACTGCTTTAATAATGTTGAGATATATATTCATTTTTAATGGACTGGAATGAATAATTCCACATTAAAAACTAAACTAAAAAGAAGGGAAATAGTATAAAAATAATAATAATAAAAAAAAAAACAATAAAAAAATGCAAAGTATTACATCAGTAGCCGTGTTTCCATTGGCCTGCTTAATGCACAATTTGAAATTGCGAACTAAAAATGAGTAACGAAAGCACGCGAGTTTCGAAAAAAAGAAACGTTTTTTACGCATCCGTGAGGTTTTTTCAGATGATTCCATGAAGCAATATTTCACAGAACTTAAATGGAAACACATTTTCCGCATTTAAGTCACGTGAAGAGATGAGGAGCAAATAAGAACGCTACCTTTTTGAGAAAAGTGTCACGAGAGGAAAAATACCCAGCTTTAATCGCATATCATCACTCACTGGAAACCCAGACCATTCATAATTGTGTTTTGTCCATTTTTTATAAAATATCGCTTCTATTTCACGACGAACTGCAATGGAAACCCGGCTAGTGACTCTAAACTGATTTAGAATCTCACTGTGCGGTGTCACCCAGAAGAGAATGAGTTCCCTGTTAAGTCTAATTCCTCTGAAGGTTTCTTCCTCATGCCATCTCATGGAGTTTTCCCTCACCACTGTCACCTCTGGTTTGCTCATTATGAATCTACATCTGACCATTCTATTACAGAAATCAGTAATACTGCATTAAGAGCACTATTCAAAATTCATTTGAGCTGAATTCCCTTAAAGCCCTGTTTTCTCTTATCCAAGCTACTGTGACAATCATGATGATGATGATGATGCCATCTTCTCATTTTTCGTTCATTTGTGCTACAGCCTTCATGCGGAGGAACCAAAACCAGTATGGTCCTCAGCAGTCCGGACCACCCATGTCCCCACATCTGTCTACCAGGAACCAGATGCAGCATGGAATGAGCGTCTATCAGCAGAACTCCACTAGTTCCTACGGGCCTCCTAGCGGTCCCTACGGCCCACAAGGTACCCGCTGTTCTGATGTCTTTCATAATCATTAGCTGGATGTTGAGGAGTATAGGCGCGTATGCCTCTGTCAGCAGTACTTCTCTATCCAGTACACTATTCAGTCCTACGGAAAGAAGGAATAGAGCCAAGGTTTGAGGGGTCAACAAGAATATTCATGAAGTTGAACCACCTCACTCTTTTCTATTTCCGCTGGACGAATGAAATAAAAATGAATTCACGGCTGTTATTAAAAGTTGCGCCTAGAAATTAATTTTAATGCTCCACTTAATTAGGAGAGGTCAGTGCTTTAAGTGTCACTCTCTATAAAGTATAGACTGTACAGATGACTTCATTAAAATCACCGTGTGCAGGTAGAGGAGGTCAGGTTCATTTTGCGGCTTCTTTGACCTGTTCCGGCCTGCCTCACGCTTCAAGGACAAAAGGAATGAGCTGCAGTCCTGCTGGGTTGCTGTAGAAACTGAAACGTCCAATCCGACAGCAGTCTTCCTTCCCTGGCTGCTCTGACCCCTTGCTAAAGCACTAGCTAAAGTCTAGCGTTGTCCTGAAATAGTCTCTCATACTGCTGAGGAATAATTACTGTAATAATGGAAGAATTCAGGAAGGGAAAAAAATAAGGAAAAAAGATATTTCAGTCTCGCTCACTGAATATCAACATGCAGGTTTTTTTTTTCCTGGCTGGGTAGATAAGACCATATGTTAGTATTTATGATGCTGTTATCCTTCAGTGCCACAACAAAGACAATATTATGGAATTCACGTTGTGTGCTTTAATGTGTCAATGTGATAAATGCACCGTCTGTTTTCCTTCCGTAATCTCCCTCAGACCTTCCCTGTTCAACATTGATGAATGGTTCCCTTAGATTTTTTTGTTATTCCCATCCACGCTCTCTGTTCTCCAAATGTATTGCGAGGAGAGTGACACTAATAACGAGCGCATGAAAATGCCTAAAGGAAGGAAAGTGAAACCTGGCTCGCGTGAAAACTTGAGTGTGTTTTGCGAGAGGAGTCTGCAAGCCCATGATAGATTCTTCTTCCTGCTTGGTAACATGTGTGTTGGAGGTTGGCCATCCCCAGAGTCATGGCATGGAGCTCACGCCAGGCTCGGGTTCTGAGAGCCCAGTCGGGTCAGGCCAGGGTGAACGGGCCAGCCAGCTGCTGCTTGTTGTTCTTGATGAAGCGCCAATCTGTTTTCTGTCTTACCTCTTGCCAGAGAATTACTAACCCGTTAAACCAACATGGAAATGCGCTCCAAGCCTCTGATTGCTCTACTGTGGGCTGCTTGGGATGTTGCCTGCAGGCAGGAGCTTAGAGCATGTGGGTTTGCACATACTCAAAATATTTCATGCCTGAATTATAGACTAAGTGTGTGTTATCGCAGAATCATTTGGTATGCATCCATGAAATTTGTTCTATACAGCTTACCAATATGAATTAAGCTTCCCAGTTTCCCACAGTCTCTCATGTTAGAGCACACATTTTCCTACAATTCTGTTCGTTATGTCTATTAATTAACATCTAAGGAACAACTTTTTCCCACAGAAGTGACTTGCCTTGTTCAGTTTGAAAACTGAGAGCTCGATCTTTTCGGCCTGGAAAGGCGGAAAAATTTGAAATTGGAGGGGGCCGAGTAGAGAGCCCTGAGGCACACCGAATCTGTGCTTCACCAGAGACTTCCTGCTGAGAGAGCTGCTGAGGTGGCTAGGAGAGAATCTCGGGCCTCAGGCCACGAAAAAGGAAAGGTAGCAGAAGCAGCGAGTGAGAAAGGAAAGAAAACTGATGAGTTAGAGGAAAAAAGAGGATGAAATGAGATGTCAGCTGTCAAAAAAAAGTGTTTAAAAGTGTGATTTCTCTCAAGGTCTTTCCGCAGAGGTCATGTTCTGCAGTGTTCAGTTGGTCCTGAGTGACGGGAGCAATGTGCGCACTGTCAATCAAGCACCACTCGTACCAATTACTCGGTTTATTGTAATATCTATAGCAGGCATTTATTTATCAGACCTCTGTGATACTTCATATACCCACCATTTAACATCCTAGAATAAAAATGGATTGAAACTAAATTAAGAATTTCAACAGTTTTGTAGACTAAAGTTTAAGTTTAATCGCTAAATAATTTCTGTGGCAATTTACATGGCGAACTTTTCGTGCTGTTGACCGGAACGAGTGAATGGGGCCTGAGTGAAGAGTGCTGAGGAAGCAGTGTCTCTAATTTGGTCGGTCACAGTCCTCTTCTCCTGCGGGAGAGTGAGGATTAAATACAGCTCAGGAAGAGCGTCGCTTGAATGTGTGACCATGCTTTGAATTTCCATGTAATTGGTAACGCACGGCAGTTCCTCTCTCCCTACGGCCCAATACAAACGCCGTACCTTACAATGACGAGCGCTGGGAAAGATGGCAGAGGCTATCTTGAAGGGATGAGACTGATAAAAAGACTGCTATTCATTTTTTGCTTGAGAAGACACTAGAATAGCCAATACCACGGGTTCGCCTGCTTTGGGGAGAAACAGAACCATGGCTAGAATGAATCCCCACATCTATTCAGTTATTTGTGGCAGCACTCAGGGTTAAAGATGAGCTCCTCTGTGGCTGTAAAGGACAGAGTTGGAGATTGAGAGGCAGCCCTTATCACCCCTGCAGAGGCGATGTTGGCCAAGCACCAATGGCTTTTCAGGGAGGAAAAAAAGAAAAGGGTGAAATATCATGAAGCTGGCTGCTGGGTTTTTAGCAAGGAAAGATTTTTTACAGTGCATAACCAACAAATTTTCCTTGAATATAACTCTAAATCCTGTCCTTTCAACTTCAATTCAAGAGAACCTTCAGCAAACAGAGAGTCATTCTAAATGATTTTATTTTAAGCAGATATGAACCTATATAATATGGTTGTTATCTGTGGATCAAATTATCGAAATCATTTGGAGCGAACAGGCTTTTTATTGAACTTCTTCCAGAACCTGCCCAGCACAGTAGTGCAGCAGGTAGTGTTCCTGCCTCACCATTTTAGGTTCCTGAACTTAAGTTACTGTCTGTGCGCTCCCTGTGTCGGCTTTAGTTTCCTATCCAGCTTCCAAAAACGTACCGGTAGGTGGATTGCCTACTTCAAAATTGCTCCGGTCAAGAATGCGCGCATGTATGGTGACTGGCGTTCCATCCGTGTATCCTGCAATTCACCCAGTGTTCCTGGGATAGTCGACGGATTCACTGCGATCCTGACTAGGAATAAAGCAGTCACTGAAAATGAATCAATTTGTGGACCATGTGAAACATTTGGTAGTTGGAGGCATGAAGCATAAATGTGTTTTTTTATTAATAAGCCAGGCATCACGGTCACGAAACAATTCAGCGGTCAAAGTACAGGTGGACAGGGTAATCATAGGTGTAGCCATAGTTATTAATGATAACACAGGCTTGGGTCTAAACACGAAGTATTGAAAATGGAGCATAAACTAGAAAACATGAGAAACAAGAAGTAAGGCTCAGAAATTAACAAAATGAATAGCACAATAAGGCTTTCGACAGAGACAGAAAAATAGTATACATCAAAGGTATTCAAACTATGGGTGTGAGGCAAGGGGTGAGATGGGCAGTACGGGGCTCCTGAGTGGTACAATAGTGAAATGTTCACCCTGATGTCCGCAGATCGTGACTTACGATCCTTACGATGCCACAGGAGTCCAAGAGAGCAAAACCGGCCGTGCTAACTGGGTGGGAGGGATGGCATACTCGACTTTCCTGTCAATCACAGCAACACTAGAATATCATGTATCTGTGAGCTCATGCATGCAATAGGGGGTGGATATCTCTTTCCTCCGAGTGTTCTACACCTCCCCGTGACGCCGCATGAATAGCAGTTTGCTTTTCTTTCAGTGCTCAGACAATTTGAGCGGCAGATCAATAATGCAGGACTAGACATTATTCCTCTTCGGTGTTGTTAAGTCTGCTGTATTATAAGACTTTTTTCATGTGGTGCTATCGTAGTTTATGATATTAGCCAGTTAATGATTGGCAATAAAAGCCCTGGGCAAACAGGATGACCTGGCCTGGCTTTTTATGCATGTTGTGTACGCAGCAGTAATTTAAGATGCATGTTGAAAAGTTGGTTTTTGCTGTGAGGTGGTGGGGAAGTGGAAGTGGGCCAGAGCGGGAAAACGTCTGGTATTCATAGACAAACTAATCAAGGGCTTAACACAAAAAGCCTGGGCACAATCGGGTAACACGACAGTTACAGGACAGGGGCAGAGACAGGACTAAAACCAAAACAAAAGGACATGAAGTGAGCTCGAAACAAAACATGACAACATGAATGCTTGTTGTGATCTAAACCGTGCCATGAGCTGAGACATGGAATTCATGTCACTCTGTCAATGGATAAAGAAGAGTGGACAAGCTAGAGAAGCATCTGAGGTCTGAGTCCAGCTCTTTGTGGCTCATGGACCCATCTTAAAGTCAAGCTAAAAGTGCAGCCAAGAAACACAATGTCACTGATGGCCAAGCTAGCCAAGCAAGTGTGAAGGCGGCCAAGCAGCTGCGCAGGACTCTCTGAGGTCCAGGAGCGTTCACTGCAAAAAACACTGAAAGTTTGACAGAACTGTGCAACAGCATGCCAGATCAGCCTCAGTTCTTTTCAGAGTTACATCGTGACTGCACAGCATGAAAACCTGGGTATGTTTCAGCTTCAAATCCCACTACACCATGCAGTCATCTTTGAAAAATCGCCACTTGTCCATAACCAGTTATTGTGGTCCTTTTTGTATTTCGAGACTCTACTCTCAGCATGTAATTTTAGGAGTATTATATCAGCTCCATTCAGATGCCGTATAAATCTCAGGTGCATTTCCCGCACTGCTGTGTTGAACTCGTTTTCATTGGAACACTTTGTTGATATTGAAATTCCTTTCATGATTTGAGGCGAGTTTTTCACACAGAGCACCGTTATTCGCTGTGATTGTCATTCTGAGCAGGGAAAGCCTCAGGGACTAAACGAGACTTGATCCCCTTTTCCAGACATATTTTCTAGGGATTAGACCATGAGCCTTAACTAAAGTACCTACCTAGAAATCTAAATAAATATCCTTTTGCAAAGGAAACACTGTGATTTTTTTTTTTTGTTGTTGTTGTTCACTGATTGTTAAGGTTTTTGAATGTAATTTGTGCATGATAGGCATAGCAATCCATGTTACTGATTATAAGGGAGGGAAATGGGTCAGGCGTCTACCATACCTTGTCCTGTTAGAACGTTAACAGACCTGTAATCAAACTAGATACCATGTTGTCAGAAAAATTGCTGGACTCCGCATGGACCTCGGCTTAATACTAAATCAAGACCTTTGAGTTATACAGATGTGTGTATGTTAATTATGATCTAATAAATTCTGTGATTTTACAGTCAGATATTAAGCCATAAAGTAAATGCTGACCCTCAATAAGGTCAAATACTTTTTGACTTTATATATTTTTTAATCATTTTTAAGCAATATATTATTATTATGTCTTTTCAGTGGCATATTAACTCATTCATCATTTTTCCAAAATAAAAATGCCAAAATGGTTATTACATTATGCCTCGCTGTATACTTTTTGAATGTATTGCTCAAACTATTGATTTAGTGTCAACTTGAAAGTAAAAGATTTTTCTTAATGCAAAGGCTTTGGTGTAACTGGACTTGCCACTGTACTGAAACTGTAGTTGACAATTGAAGGCTATACAAATAACAATCGTTTTTTTTCCTGTGGAGGGTTTTATCACTGAGCACTATGCATCAAACCCAGAATATATAAAAAATCTTTAAACCACAGAGAACATATAGTATATAATTTTAGAATAGCAGATGGCATATATAATATTAGAAATGTGCAACGCTTACTGTGGAAATATGTAAATGGAATTATTGGAAATGACAGTTTGATTTCGATTCCCTGTGTAATCTGGATTGCTTAGAGCATACTTACCATATGGACAAGATTTTTATGTACATTATTTAAGCAGAAAAGAGCTGAAGAACCGAATGAATATGAAAAAAAAAAAGTTTGACAAAACTTTCACAATATTGCTTTTTTTGCAATATTCACACTGTGTGTGTTTTATTTCTTCTTATTTTGATAAGAGTTTATGTAAGCCAAAGGCAATAGAAACAATGAATACATAATGTCGAATAAATGATGAGTGGTGGATATTACACAATAGGTCAGCTGCTTGGTTTGATTGCATCATGCAACTGTTTTAACTTACTGAAATATTGCAATAGAGACTCTTCCCTGCGAATAAAGAGACCTGTGGGTTTTAACGCCTCAGGAGTGGCTTATTGGCAGCTCTCTGTCATCATCTTGCTTTGGAAAGCAAGAAATATGGTCTCATATGAGCTGACAAAAAAAAAAACGCCATAAGGTATAGACAGCCAAGCGCCGTGATTTCCACTTAATTAACTTTTCGTTTGTTGCAACAGAAAAAAACAGATGCCTAAAAACGCAAGTCAGACAAACAGATGCCTAAAAACACAAATCCATCCATTATCTATACCGCTTATTCATCAGGGTAATGAGGAGGCTGGAGCCAATCCCAGCTCCCTTCAGGTGCGAGGCAGGGTACACCCTGGGCAGGTCACCAATCTATCGCAGGGCTAACATAGAGATGAACATCCATTCACATCTATGGGTAATTTAGTGTAGCCAGTTAGCCTGGGCTGTGGGAGAAAACCAGATAGCTCAGAGGAAACGCACGCAGGCATGGGGAGAACATGCAAACTCAGCACAGAAAGGCCCCAGTAGGCTGCCAGGTTTGAACCCTGCACCACTGCGCCACTCCCTAATTTAGTCTTAGCCAATTCCTGCCCACCAGTAATGTCATAGGATAACTACTAAGGCTATCATGTGCTTCCCATGAAGAAAGTGCTTTCCACCCCCTTCTGCATGCATGAGCTCACTGATGCCCAGAATCACTGTGATTGGCAGCAGACAGAGTATGCCATCCCTCCCATGCAGACAGCACAGTCAATTTTATTGTCTTGGACTTGCAATCTCCAGACACTAAGGCGAACACTTTTCTGTTGCACCAATCAGAAACCTGAATATCAGGATTGCAAGGCTTTACTGAAACAGAAATAAGCTGAATCAATTCAGTTTGTAATCAGATACTGGCTCTTAAAATATCCACTATCCATGCAATATATATAGATCTTCAGGATTGTTTGTAGTTTATATGTATGTATGTATGTATGTATGTATGTATGTATGTATATACACTACCGGTCAAAAGTTTGGACACGCCTACTCTTTTTCATAGGTTTTTCTTTTTTTTTTTGCTTTCTACGTTGTAAAACATTACTGAATACATCAGAACTATGAAGC
>JAQQZR010000005.1:775226-790480 GCA_030068235.1 Notoglanidium macrostoma
ATTATATTATATTATATTATATTATATTATATTATATTATATTATATGGACATCAAACTATGAAATAACATATACAGAACATTAAAGAATCATGTGGTAAACAAAAAAAAATTATAATAATAATTATGTTTCATATTTTAGATACTTCAGAGTAGCTTGATGACAGCTTTGCACACTATTGGCTTTATCTTAACCAGCTTCATGAGCTAGTCACCTGGAACCAATTTAATTAAGCTGTCTTTCAGTTAACAGCTGTGTCTTATCAAAGGTTCATTAGTGGAATTTCTTGCCGCCTTATTGTGTTTGAATTCATCAGTTGTGTTGTGTCGAGGTGATGTTGGTATACAGTAAATAGCCCTACTACACAACTGTAGTAATCCATATTATGTAAGAACCGCTCAGCTAAGTAAAGAGAAATGACAATCCATCATTACCTGAAGACATGAAGTGCCTTTTAAGTAATAAAAGTAAAGAAAAACCTTTGAATTAGAAGGTGTGTCCAAACTTTAGACTGGTACTGTATATTTGTATATAAACAGCTGTCCAAATTATATTTCTATAGTCCGACTATTGCACCAACGCCAACGCACAGGATTGTAAGATGTGTAGAATAGTGAAGAATGCATGTACAATGCCTTTACATGAAGGTGTTTCAGTGTATGTACTGTATTCAGAAGTCACACTATGCCTCCCTGCTTGTGAGTGCTGTCCGAGTGGGCAGCAACTTCTGCTTAAGTGTTTGTTTATGCTGGGTTGAAACCTGAAAGTGGGTTTTGTGCCATGCTTTTGTTACTGAATATTCATATTCATACTCATGGGATACAATAATTTAGTTGTGCTGATTCAGTGCAGAAAGACTTGAGGAAATTCTACACACTGCATATTAATCTACACCTCAACCTCTGTACACACAGTCTTCAGCTGCATTGGGTTTCTTATCTAATGCTGTTGATGTGATTACAGCTTCTCCTTGGCTAAGAGGGCATCTTTGAATGTAAAAGGAGTTTAAAGTTTGTGACTGTGTGTGTGTGCGTGTGTGCTTCTTGATACCTTTTCTGGTGTCCAGACTTTGAAAGGATGTAGCACTGACAGGTCTTTGTCTCTACTGCAAGTGTTTTATTTCCCACTGTGTGCAAAAGCACAGGAACACACTGGTGATGCTTTACCAGCTTCTGTCTTTTAAGGTCCGAAGTGAAAACGAACAACTCTGTGATTCTTGAACTCAAAATGTTAACTTCTAAAAGAAACTAAAAGAGTTTGGATCAGATTTGTCAACGCAGTATTACAAAGTACGTTCAGCAGCTTCGGACTGATCGTATGCGAGGTTCGAGCATAAAGTACTAACCAGAAATTCGTTTTTAATATGTTAGCATTTCTATAATTGGTGACATGGTGATGTTTTCTCTAAGGAGACGTTTCTGTAACAGTTGTGGAAGGAGTCTCCGGTGTCACTGCATTGTGCTTTGTAACAGTCAGAGGTAAAGTTTTTCCTGCTGAGAGAATGACTGTTGAAGGGATAACGAGAGCTAACTTGTTTTGCTGATGTTAAATTAGGGCTTGGTGATATGACCTAAAAATTGTATCGCAATATTTTCGGACATTTTCTCGATAACGATATTTATCGTAATATATATTATGCTAGGAAAATGATGTTTAGAGACAAAAAAGCATGCAGCATATGTAGACTGGAGCCAGGGGGCGCTCCCAAGCTCTTGGGAACACATTAAACACACTAGCCAATCGTGGGCCTCTGTGAGCTCATGTATGTGGAAGAGGGTAGATAGCGCTTAACTCAGAGTGTGTCACACTGCCCTGTGATGCAGTATGAGCAGCAGTTTGAAAAGATCTTTGGTTGGCTTGAAGAAAGCACTTGTTAGGTATCAAGTGTGCTCTAGGATGGACTGGAATTACATCCTAGGTTTATTCCCACCTTGCACACAGTGTTCCTGGGATAGGCTGCAGATCCGCAGTGACCCTGACCAGGATAAAGATGAGTGAATGCTGATTGAAATACAAGTTCATGGGTACTCTAAAAGGACACATTATGCCTCAAACAGGTAGTCGACAGTTCCACACGGAGATACTCCAGCTTTCCTAAACCCCGGAAACAAAAAAGATGATCTAGTACATCGTACCTGTCTCTCAGTCATTACGACAGACCCTTCCGACAGCGCTACTTTATGTTGCAGCGGCTGAGTCTCAAAGCCGCGTTTACAGTCAGAAAGCGTCCTCTTCCGTAGTGAAGGAAGGACTGCAGCAGGGAAAACTGGCATTTCTAAATGAGTTCAGGAGCTATGAGCAACTCATAATTCTCCTAGAGTGATGAAAACCACCTCTGGGAGAAAACTGACGACGGCAATCCTTTAAAAAAGAGGAGGGCTGAACCAAATCAAAGGAAATGGGAAAAGCAAAAAGAAAAAAGGAAAAAAAAAAGAGAAAAAATGGCTCACAGGCAAATCCTCACCAAATAATTCATTTCTGACCTCCTTAGTAAGTAAATTTGCTAAATAAATAAGACCTGCTTGGATGTCAGGAATCCAGTGTGGCCCACAGCGATGTGGCTTGTAGCCTTGGCACACAGAGTTGGCTTTAATAAATGGCGAGAATGAATGATTTTGCCTCATGTTTGATGTGAGGCTTCCTCAAGGATTTAATATGTTAAAAAGTGTCCTTTCATTTTGTATTTTGCTCTGGATCTTTTTTGCCTTTTTTTTTTTTGGTCGAGTCAGGCTCCAGCCGTGCCTGCCTTTTGCCTTGAGAGCAAATTGAATCCATATATAATTCATAACCTCCGCCAGCCTGCTCTCCCATTTCCCTGTCCATGCGGTTCCCTCCCCTCTTTTAGAAGATCAGCTCTTTGGGACCGATGTGTGTCATATCGCCGTGTCTTATTACAGAAATAATGAACATTGTTGTGGGTACATCTGTACCAATTTTGAGGTTTGGCAAAAAATCATTCTCACATTCTCCAGAGAGCTGAGTCATTCCTATCTGAATGCTTCTTTAGTTCTGACCTAAAACTATGAGCCAAACAAGTAATTTTGTCAACGTATTTCAATTTACACAATTCAGTTTGATTCCCGGAATATTTTGAACAAATATTGAATGAAAAAAACTTTTGACTGAAAAGACGCCTTGCGTAATTTTGGATGAAAAGTTCTACACATTTGTTATATCCTAAATGAATATATTTATAAATTCTCCCAAAAATGTGATCGAGTATAAGAAGTCTCTGTGACCAACTGAAACATAATGAGCTCCGTTGCAGCACCTGAAGTGTCATTTTAACGGGAAATAGTTTAGTCAGCTAAAATGCCTGACTTCCGCTGCCACCTTCCCAGCGACTGTAGATTGCAATGGTAAGGGGCTTGTGTTGTGTAAAAGCTACCGAAGAGACATTTTTATTATTTTATTATATAACTGTGTAACCTACAATGGGTGTTGCTCATTGTGATCTGGAGATATGTATATATTGTACCTTTACGGGTTACACATCTGGTGTTCAGACAGTGTAGTTGCGTTAGCTGTATGATTAATATAATGCTCATACACACACACACACATATGAATCGCACTTTTATTTTATTATTATACCCCTTTCTAAGTAATACAAAAGCTCACTCTATATGAGAGATTTTGAGGTGATTTGACTTCTTGCATTATCCAACAATGTAGGACACCATGGTCGATGAACTACTACCACAGGGTAAATAGGACATTGGGCAAAATTTCCCAGGAATTATCTTTCAAATCTGTACTAGGTTGTGCAAGTGTTTGTACTGGACCACAATGCTGTTGAATTCTCCATTCTGATTGGTCAGAAAGTGTTGATTGACTTTCTATAACAGTAGTTCTGACAGATCATTTAAATCACAGACACTTCTGATACATTATTGCTTCTGTAGTGACTCTATGGCTAATAGTCAACAGATGCAAAAGTGTTGTTATTTAACAAAGGAAAAAAGCGTCTCACTGTTGATATAGTGACACCTTCTGTACGGATATGTTTATTAACATTTATGGAGCCAGTCTAAGGGCTGGGTTAGCATTGGTTTGTTTTCCATAAAGGGAAAGTCTTCAGGACAGAGGACTTTGCGCTTTCTTGGTAATATGACATGCTCTGTTTGTTTTCTGTTGTTGTTGTTGTTGGTTTTTGGTTTTTTTTGGTATTATTATCTTCAAGAGAGAAACAAAGAGAGGTTGGAGAGGGAACGACTGTTTCTAGCTGCTATGGTGTAAGTGATAACAGGAGTCTTCTCTCATGGATGAGCCAGAACATTAAATGTAGCAATAAACAAATAACAAAGTTTAACGTTGTTCTTTAATTATTTAAAAATCGCTGTCAAATTGCTCAGGTATTAGAGAAATAAATCCCTTCCGGAATGTTCCGGAATTGGAAAGAAATCATCAGTACATACATGGTAACAGTACATTCATTTTTATATATATCTATATTAACTCATGACAAATGCTAAAAATGATCCATTCCTGGTCAATGTTTCTGAGTATAAAGTTATTTCTTTAAAGACATGTTCAAGCTCGATCTCTCTCTCTCTCTCTCTCTCTCTCTCTCTCTCTCTCATTTTCTTTCTCTCTCTCTCTTGCACTCTCTCTCTCTCTCATCTTCTTTCTCTCTCTCTTGCACTCTCTCTCTCTCTCATTTTCTTTCTCTCTCTCTCTCTTGCACGCTCTCTCTCTCTCTCCCTCTCTCATTTTCTTTCACTCTCTCTCTCTCACTCTCTCTCTCTCGTTTTCTTTCACTCTCTCTCTCTCTCTCTCTCTCTGGCAGTGAAGATGGCTTGCACGGTTTGCTGCAATGCGAGTGGTGTGTTTCTGAGAGACGTGCTGCTTTGTTTACCAGTGTTTTCTCCCACCACCGATCACTCTCAGGCAGCCAGAAAGTGACAGTAGCGAGCGGAGAGAGGCGGCGTGTCACCTCCATCCCCCACCAGCTCTCCACCGCCTTCACCACTCTGCCTCTGCCAGGACAGCGGGGCTGATTTTAATGCCGTGCTGCCTGAGAGCAAAATAAATGCACTGCGCTGTTTTTGATGGTGCCCCGTGCATATATTAAGTATGATTAAACAGCACACTTTCCCTCCATCAAGTGTTTTAATGGCTTTTTTGATGACATGAATTAGTAATAATGGCGGCGCGCGGCGCAGCGCAGAGAGGCGCTTGTTTTCATGTCTTCGTGTTTATTGCATTATCCACACGGGAGCCGCGGTTTATGATGTAAAGGAGTAAAAGGCGACGTGAAAGTATTTTTCGTGCACTTTGTTGAAATGAGCGATTGAGGCAGGAGGTTTGATCCGGACGGATGAAAGTGCCTCGTTTGCCATCTCGCTTACACCGAAATCAATCCTGCGAGGAGATTACAACCAGGGTGCGTCATGTAACTCAGCCAATGACTAATTACATCTGTGAGATGCGATTACGGCGAGCTTTAGCACACATGGATCCCACTCGTTAGTCATTGTGTGTCAATTTCACCCGTGGCGTTGTCTCTTGGCAGAGCTGAAGTACGGCCCGTGTGACTGACATTAATCCTGCTTGTACATTTTCTCCATTTTTCTTATTATCTCGCTCTGTGAATAATTCAGATTTATTTCGAATACGCCAAACACCCAGTTGGCGTTTCATCTTTCATCATGCGTCTGGCTCAGGTTGATACTAGATGCAGCTTTGATTTATTTACTTTTCACTCTGTCCTTCAGAAATGATTCACCAACACAGTCTTTCAGGGATAGTTCTTTCTCTCCTTTTGTCAATGTTATTCTGTCTGTGTGTATGAGTATGTGTGTCTGTCTGTCTGTCTGTCTGTCTGTATGTCTCTCTCTCTCTCTCTCTCTTTTAAACAGGGTGGTTATTGTGGAATGATAAGTTCAGACCTGTGAGTGTGTGTGTGTGTGTGTGTGACTGACACACTGGTTGCTCACGTGCAGCAGGTTGTTGATAAGCCCTCTGATGTCCCCAAAATCATTCGGAGCGTAGAGAAAGTGTGGGATTGATTTCCTGCCATCACCATGGCAACAAATAATGTGATCCCTTCCAGAAGCACACCTTAATTAGTTAAATTATTACTCAGGGGAGGAGCGGTGTGTCTGGAGAAGCCATTTCCTCCAAACTGTAACTTCATGTGTATGAACCTCTGGGTGATTTGTCTTATCGTGCTGCAGCCTGTGTTCGCACATGCGTGTGTGTGTGTGTGTGTGTGTGTGTGTGTGTGTACCAGTACATGGTCACTCACAAGTATATCAACATTTTGAGATTCATCACTGATCCTGAACAGGATCTACATGCATGCACCTACTTGTCTTATTAAATCCTCTTCACCATCACAGCAGTCAGTGAGTCAGTCTGAACTCCTGACTCTTCCTGATGGTTTATTCGAATCACTGAATCAGTGAAAGAGGAAACAATGATATTAATAATAGAATTATATTATTAGATTGAAATATTGTGGTTAAATAAAGCTCAGTGATAGAATAGTGGAATCTGAGGCTTTAATATGGTAATAAATGTGTTACTTTTCATTTAGACTTGATAAAAACACTGCAGTGGTTCTATTTAAACTGTGGACTATTTAATCCTAATGCTTTTTATTTGCTTTCTGTCTTACTGTCTTACTCCTGGTCTCTCCCTGTCTCTCTCTTTTTCTCTCTGTCTCTGCCTCTGATTATCTCTCTCTCTCTCTCTCTCTCTCTCTCTGTCTGTCTCTCTCTCTCTCTGTCTGTCTGTCTCTCTCTCTGTTTGCATTTGTCTCTCTCTGTCTACTTCTCTGTCTCTCTCTATGTTTCTGTTTGTCTCCTGGTGTCTGTCTCTTTTTCTTGCTCTCTGTCTCTGTTCCTCTCTCTCTCTCTCTCTCTCTCTCTCTCTGTCTGCCTGTCTCTGTCTCCCTTCCTGATGCTTCCTGCCTCTTTTGTCTCTGTCTCTCTTCCTCTTTCTGTTTGTGCTTTTCTGTATATCTCCTTTTGTCTATCTGTCTTTCTGTCTGTCTCTCTGCCTCTCACTCTCCCTTTTTGTCTGTCTCACTGTTTTTCTTTTTGTTTTTGTCTGCTATTCTCCATATGTCTCTCTCTCTCTCTCTCTCTCTCTCTCTCTCTCTCTCTCTCTCTCTCTCTCTCACACCCTCCTCCTCTCTGTGTCTCTCTCTCAGGCAGGGTGGTTATTGTGGAATGATGGGCACAGGCTCGTCATATAGCCATGTGGGAAATGCCACAGCGATGATGTCACCACAAAGTTGCAGCTCCACCACGTCTCCTTCAGGTAAAGATGCTTTTTAATCACATTCTACAACATAGAAGACACTTTATGTCCCCCTGTCCTCCCGTCCCCAAACACTGCTCACACTGCTCACACTAAACAATATGTGATACATCCTTCAACATTTGTTCATTATTTAAATATTTTACTTATATAATAGATAGAAAGACAGACAATTTTAAAATGGATGGATGGATGGATAGATAAATAAATAAATGCAGTCATGGAAAAAAAAAAAGAAAGTACACCTTTCGTCAGTTCTATGTTTTTATTTATAAGGGCCTAAAAACAATTATGTGGTCCTCAACGACTTTTATAAGCAAACAGATAAGTTCAGGAAACAGATTTTAAGTTGTAGTGCATTTTCCCAAAAAGTAATAAGTAAGTAAAAGTAAAAGTAAGCAAACCAACATTTAGAAACAAGGTGAGAAAAAATAAATACACCCGTCCTACGTCCACAATCATTAAGAGAGTAATTAGCAGTAAGGTGTTACTGAGTTTATGAAATGACAAGATTAGTCAGTCATCAAGAAGTGTGACTCCCTTTATAACAGCGCAGCTTTTGGCAGTTTGGTGTTCTGGAGCACTTCGGTATGTGTCTACATCATGCCAAGAAGAAAGGGCACCAGCCATGACCTAAGAAAAGCAATTGTTGCTTCGCCTCAGTCTGTTAAGGGTTATAAGGCTGTCTCCAAACAATTTGTAATTCACCATTCTACAGTGAGAATAGAACATGTTCTACATCTTCCTGAATTATAGACTGTATTTAACTTTTTTTCCTGACTGGTTTATGGATGTTATTGTCCTTTGGGATAAAAATGACTACATATTGAAATCTGTTGTGGTTTTGTTGCTGTCACCTGAGGTTGTCTTTTTATAGAAGTTGATGAGGGCCACAAACTTGTCATTTAGGCCCAGATAAATGTGGAATGTGGAGTGGATATGGAATGTGGAGAAGATTATTATATTACCTCAGAATAGGGCCAAATTCAGTGTTTTTCAGAATCTCTTGTTACATGAGCGTGTAAACGTGTTTCTCGTCGTGAGTGTCGTTTTCACTTGCTGAGTGTGCTTGTTGAAAAATGATGAAAGCATTGTGCCTCTACAGAACCCTTCACCTTGCTGCATTGCCACCGATGCACCTCGGAGAAGGTGAATGGAAAATTTCAGCACACACTCACAAAGCTCTCAGTGCTGAAGTACTTAAAAACTGATTCCTGTTTCCTCCAAGGTCGTTTAAAAGGAAAGTGGCTTGCATTGTTTGGCATGTTGTATATTTCATGGAAAAAACGATACAGACCTTTTGACCTCTGTGGGCATTCATTTTCCAATGTCTTATGCTCCATTCTTACTATGAACACTTATTTCTTTTTCTTTTTCTTTTTTTTGCTATTCACTGTGTTCTTTAGCAGCTTGTGTTTAGAGATTTAGAATTTGGAGTCTACCGATTATTATCCCAAAGGTTTGGTGCTGGACGTTTGCATTCAAGCTGCATTGCTAACGAGTAAAGGAAGATTATAGAAAGCGGTTTAGCGAGCTATATGTCTAAGGGTGCCGTCACATATGCAGTGGCTGTTTAGTCTTTCCAAACACTTTTTTTTTTTTTTTTTTTTTTACTCAGTGTGGTTTTATTTACGCATAAGATAAAAGACACCAATCATGTTTTGGTGTTGACCAAAATTAGAGACTGAGCAAGGAAGCCATGTGAGCTCTAGGGCATTTTAAATTGCGATGACGAAGCAATTCGACTCAGAATCAATTCATATGCCGGAAGTAAACCAAGTGTGTCATGTATTTTGCGTTGTAGGTAGCATTTGTATAGATGTAGGCTGTGTTGAGACAAAAGAGCTGAAGTACTGCAAAAATGCCATGTGTTCTGGATATTTGGACCAACAATCAAAATGAGAATTTAGAAGAAGACTGTTAGATATACATTACAGCACAGTGAACTTCTTTATTTTGCATATCCCAGCTTGTTATGAAGTCAGGGTCAGCGCACAGGGTCAGCCATGATACAGCGCCCCTGGAGCAGAGAGGGTTAAGGGCCTTGCTCAAGAGCCCAACAGTTGCAGCTCGGCGAAGCTGGGGCTTGAACTCTGACCTTCTAATCAGTAACCCAGAGCCTTAACCATAGATCTACCACAACCCTAGCAAGGCAGGGGTGCTTGATGTGACATGGCACTCACCCATTTCAGAAGAGCCCATGTCATGCTGCCTTAATCAAGCACCACAATGGTGCATGGCACTTGCCTGGAGAAGAGACCACTTAAACAAGCATCAAAGGGACCATCCACCCTTTAAGGGGCTGAAGGTTATTTTAAACACTGCATGTGATGCATAAAATCTTTTACTAATTATTTATATAAACATCTAATTATTTGTTTCTACCATTTTTCATGGTTGATTTTGTGATTTCAACACAGATTTGGCAAGCGTTTATTGTTTTCTGGTGCATTATTTCTTACCAATAAATGAACGACTTTTACGAGTGTGTTCAGCGCCAGCCAGTTTTTTCTTTTCTTTTCACTTTGTTTAATCATGTGTAGTGTCAAACCAAACCAAGCCAAACAGCAAATGAAGCGGAAGTATCAATTGTGCTCCGATTCTAACTCATAAATCTGACTATTAGGTGTGAAAGGAAGCTAAATGATGACTAGAGACTTCAAAAGACACTGTCTGGGTAGCAATATTTGTACCAGGGCAAGTCAAAGGAAAACTTTTTTTTTTTTGATTTGGCATTGTTTATTGCAAATTGGTGTCACAAAAGTATATAATTTTCCTACATATTCTCTATTTTGTTCAATGCAAGTGTTCCAGCAATTCGATTTTAATTTATGTCACACTTTTAAGGTTTTCATTTGCCTCACTCTTGTACAATTCTGCTTTTAACCTTTGGCCAGCAGTTGCACTGTGGGTGTGTCACTAATGTACAGTAAACACCACCAAGGACTGAAGAGCAATACCAGAATCTAATGCTTGCACGAAGCAATAATGCAATGCCTTAAAATGTTATAGATAGCAGTATGGCATACAGTTTTATAAACTGTATATACATGTGTATTTAAGATACTGAACATATTGATGCATTTTGATACTCTAAAGTTCTAAAGTTTCCAAAATGTGCCTCCTAGCTCCAGTACAAAACTAAAGAAATGTACTTCAAACAGCAAACATTTGGCTAATCGATTACATTTGTGTTAATAGAAAATTCCATTTTTGACCAAACTGTTACAATAACTAATTGCTTAATAGCTGCTTGTCATTGCTGATAGTGTTCTGCGTAGAGTCGTGGACTCTGCTAGGAATAACTAAGCGCCATTTATAAATAGAGGCCAGAGCTGAACTGGGTGATAGTGTGCTAGTACAGTGCCTCTGCCACACTCCCTGAGGTGATAACACAGAAGAGCTTTGACCAGATTAACATGCTCACACTCTCTGCCAGCTGGCCCTCTGGGAGCCACACACACTCTTACACTCGCACGCTTGCACACTCCAATGAGAAACGAGGCACCAACGTGGCACTGACACCATTTCTCCAGAGTTAGCAGCTCTGACTGCCAAACCAGTGTCGCGAAATGAAGTTGTAAATGAACTTGAATCTGAAATCGCATCCTCGCTTACTTGTTTACTATTTACTGTTTGAATTTTCACCATATATAGGAGACAGCAGCAAAGGAGACACCAAATTGAAGTCAGACGACATTTAGTAGTTAGTAGAAGCACATCACCGTGACATGTGACAAATGATTTAAACCTTGCTGGACCTAGGAGTGAATACGTGTGTGAACTGGGCCCTGAATTGGACTGGTCATTTTCACACTCATCATTTTTTCCGTTTGATACAGTTGGTGAAGTATGAATGCTGTTTTCAGGCCAGGGAGTGATTCAGAGATCTGTTTCTTGTCTGGTCCTCTTGAACACATCAGTCTGGAACTTGCTTCAACCGAATCACAGCACAGTCCACAGTCATGGCTGAGTCACGTGATTGGTTCAACTTGTCTCATTGTTTCCTGTTACGACTTTTGTGAGGCCAGAAACATGGTTATTATTGTTCTTGATATATACAGTATATAAAAACAGACTTTCATAGCACTGCATCACTCACGTTTGCCTGCATCAGTGGAAATCAGCGGCCTGTCTGCATGAATGAATGAATAAGTAAATGAACAAATTACCTAGTATTCTAAAAGCTCATCCATACAGAAAAAGATGAATTTCTGTGTTTAATACATCACTAACAAGTACCTTCTGGCTTTATTGATAGTTAGAAAACATCTTTCATCTCTGTTTAAGTACAAAGTTGCCGCTCTGGTTTTCATCCTGACCAATACAAATCAAAAAGATATCACTATTTATTGTGGTACTACACAGTGCATCGGAAGAATACTGGAATAGCTTTGCATTATGGGTAATGACATGCTGAAATTTGGAATATCATTTGTCCGCTGAGAAGTCGGACAACACTACGTGTGATGTGTGACTGTGGTCCTCGAAATGAAATCCAGGGATCTACAGACATTCATGACATTTTGCCAGGGATCTGAGAACGGTTTAATGATGATACTATGGACGTGTCAGTCGTTATAGTAATTATTTAGCTATTATTCTGATTGAATAAAATATCCGATTAAATACTCGAATTGAATGGTTTCTAAATAAACCTTTTACAATATTATGTGTTATTCTTTTCATAATATAAATCTCTTTAAAGTAATATCAACTTGTTTCTAAATGCAAGGCATGTTAATATGCCAAAATGTTTGACATCTTTTAACACAGTGTAACTAGTTTGGGTTCTGTGGGTGGAAAGTTCAGGAATGAAAACTCTAGTAAATAAATATGATTTAATGTGCCTGATCTTTAAATAGATGGATTATTAAATAAATCTGTGCTACAATCAGAAAGAGGTTTGTGATTTAATTTTGTGTACAGTGAGGCGTCGCTGAATGCAAAATGTTAATATATGATATGGTATGTGATGTGTTGGTTAAGAAGTGATACATGGTTTTGACTTCCTATCCAGGCCCCATGGGGGAGGGTGGAGAGCTGGCGATGCCTGCAGACTCCAAGCAGAAATCCAGCAGTAAAGAGGAAGTGCTTCCTCTTGCCGAACCTCACAAACCTCCAAAGGTACAGACTGATTTCCTCGCACCACCAATATACCCGTGGATTTCTTTTTTTTTTTATTGCTTAGTTCAAATATGTCCATTATGTAATTAATGTCCATTAAGTGTGCAAAGTGTTTGTCTTTTATGTAAGCATATTAGTGGAAATAAAGGTGGAGTTTGTCAAATGTGTTTTTAGACCTATAATTAAAAAAAAAAAGCATACTATTTCAAAGTTAATTTTGACTAACTGTGTGTCACAACGTTGTCATGTAGTCTCACTAGTTTCTTCATTTTAATTAGCGCTACTCCCAGAGCTGCTCGGCTCTGCTACTTCTTTTAAAGGGTAACCGCAAACGTTATGAAATGTGTTAGGAAAGCATGATATCAGGCGACAGAGATGGCTACAGTTGCAAGAAGTGCTTTACTTTGCAAAATTCCAAATTGTCACACAGTAATGTGGTCAGAAACAGGTAGAGGGACAGGCAATCAGCAAAGAGAGTAGCCAAAGCAAAAAAAAAAAAAACAGAATACAAGAACAAGATCAAAAAACCAGATAAACTCGCACAAGAAAGCACAAGGTATATCAGGTGAACAGATCAGCACTGAGCGATGCTTCACATCGAGTGCAAGTTCCGTATGTGCTTATATATACTGTATATAGTGTGTGTGTGTGTGTGTGTGTGTGTGAGTGCAGATATGCTTGCTTAGAAATACTTGGAAAGTGCAGCCATGTTTGAGTCTGATGCTGATTCCTGCTGTTGACACATTAGTTCCATTATTTTGATCATTTCTGACATTTCACTCTAAAGTAATGTTACTGGAGTATTATTTGTACGAATGTAACATAGACGGCTGGTCTTAGAGGAGAGTGGCTCATTGCGATGGCTATTTGTTTGGGGGCGGGGCTTATTTCATTCCCACACTCTCAAATGCATCTTTGTGCTTTGTGTCTATCTGAGATGAACACTCGGCCATCCCATGCTAGGATGCGTGTATGTATGGTTTTAGAGGTCAGGTAGTGTGAAGTTTACCCCGTAGGCAAAAAATGAGAAATCTGCGAAACAGTGAGGATTTTTTTATACCACAGTAGTGAAAACTTGCATATTTGTCTAAATACATAACTTCTTGCAGAACTGATGCACATTGCAAAGTGCTTAAGGCTGTGCTTTCCCCACTTTTATAGTGTTCTATAGATTCACTTTGCTTCCATGACTGCAGTGTGGATACCTGGAAGCAGCACGCGTCAAATAAAATACCTGAAAGCACATCTACCATCAACTGAAGTTCAAAAAAATGAATTCTCTCAGAAGTTAGTACATTTGTTTAGTTAGTACATTTGTTAGTTAGTTAGTTTAAATGTACACTAGCCACTACATTGGAGTAAATATTTTCCACAAAGTATATCGTGATATATCAGATTGTTATAAATATATGAAGCATCGTACAAGTTTATTAGCTTATTAGCACGACGAAATCATCAGCGAAGCCTCAGTCAAGTTTATAAGAAGTATTTATTAAAGCTGCCTCTGTTATAACACGCCAATGAGCTTTAAACTTCTTTACAGCATTAAAACACAACATGATGAGCGAAAACTAAGACGTGAGAGAAACAACACAGTCTGTGACGTACAGATAACTTGCTGACACTTTGGCTGAGGCTTTTATAAAATCTGAGCTGTGAAAATGATCAAAATACGCATCGCTGTGTTTAAGCAGCAAGTATGAGCACACGGGCATGACAGGAGGGGGGGAAATCATGGAGTTTCTCCATAAAAGACTACTCATGAGGCATCTGTATTTTCAGCAGAGGGGATGGGGTGGGTTATTTGAGCGGAAGTGAAAGGCCTGTCAGTGGTTTCATTACAGCACTCTAAAAATTACTAAGTACTCATTTAAAAAACCCAATAATATGTGTTTGTAAGAGTTATTATATTGCATACAGCTTGAGCTTTTTCATGTTTTGGCTAAAGGATAAAATACATATTTTAAGAGAAAGCACTTGGGTTCAATCTCTTCCCCTCACACATGCAAACACACACACACACACGCACAAAGCATTACTCTGCATGAGCTCTGCATCCTCATAGCACTTTGCCTCTGATCGCCTTTTGTTTATTTTCCCTTCATTTATTACAAGAATCTTTCCTGATAGTAGTGCTTAGCGGTGAATTATTTAGGCTGCCAAAAGAGCCTGAAAGAGCCCTGGAGTGAAGAGAAGAGCTGAAAGAGCATGTCCAGGCCGTGCTTTTAGAAATGTGGAACAGGGAAATGGGGAAAATAGGAGTGTGAGCCTTTGCTGACATTTGCAGTCTGTCACAGGAACACGGAGCTGCGATGTCCCGGAGCTGTCAGTGCCTTCCGTTTTATACTGTTTCACTTCGTTTCTACATCATCCACTTTTTCTTCTTCTTACCCTATTTCTCTTCAATTATTATCTTCTCTTACTTACAGAGTTGCACTGGAGTCTGTGTTCCTGTCTGTATCTTTTGGCCTGTCCATCCCGTGCAAGGTGGAATTAAATCAGTGTTGTTGGGTTTTGTTTTCTCTTTGTCTTTCTTTCTCTCTCTCTCTCTCAGGACGGTTCCAGCTCTCAGTGTGGCTCAGAGCCCCCCACTCCCTCAGCCCTGACCCCTAGCCCCGCTAGCCTGTCCTCCTACCATGGGGATGACAGTGACAGCATCAGCAGTCCTGCATGGCCCAAAACTCCCTCCAGTCCAGTAAGTATCATTCGCTCAGTACCACTAATGTGGAGCTGCAGTTTAATGCCGAGTGCACACGCAGTTGTTTTACTCCTGATTTTCCTGTTGACAAATGTTTGCCCTGAGGCTCTGAGTCTCACAGGAGCAGGTGGGAGTTATTTATTTATTTATTTATTTATTT
>JAQQZR010000005.1:795725-812443 GCA_030068235.1 Notoglanidium macrostoma
TGGATTAAGAATGGGATGTCACTTAAGTTCATATGCGTGTAAAGGCAGGTGAGCGAATACTTTTGGAAATATAGTGTGTGTATATATATATATATATATACACAACAAACCATTTATATGAATCAAAGGCTTCAAAATGCATAGTAAACGAGCATAGCAAAAGACAACAGGTCTACTTAGGCATATACTATATATACGTAAATGTTGGAGGATTTTTCATGGAGAACAGTGTAGTTGTTGTGGATTTGCATCTATATTGCAATTTCAAGCCTTTGCAGAATTTAGAGCTTGCATCACTTGCGCTGGAGTAACAGTGGGAAAAACACCTGTGGAAAAAAACTGTGGAGTTCAGTGCTAATTGAATTAGAACGCTACAAAAATGTATATTTTTAGCATGGATAAGGAGGGAAAGTGAAACATTTAGTAAAAACATGTACAGGATATAAAAGCTACTAAAATCAGCTACTTGTTTGAATAATTATGAAGTCATAAAAGTGCTCATGAAACATGTAATGTCTCAGAAAGTAGTATTTTGACAGAATCGATATTACATCGCCATATCACCCGGCTCTCGTGCCACACTAAAGTGTGCTGACTCAGCAGTTTTATCATATCTATTATTGCATATTGAATGCTAGGATCAGCTCCCGGGCTTTCTGTTTGGTTCACTGAACAGAGAAATGGGATGTGTAGTAGCTTTTTCTGAGCAGTCGGATTCATAGCTGGGGTAAAAACACACTCTTTGGTCTTTGGTCAGTCTGCCGTTTCCGGCCTCTTGCCGGCGAATGAACAGCCGACAGGTGATGATGTCAGCGTTACGGTTGCCTAGCAGCCGAGGGAGAGTAGGGGAGGGGTGATGGGATTCCCCCAAGCAAGATTAATGGGGATTGCATTCTGGGATATAAACAAACATGACCTCCAGTCAACCTCAATTCAGCAGCCGAGCAGTAAGGCAGCATTTTCCTCACTCTCAGCCTCCTCTGAGTCATCGTCATTATCTTCATCACCACCATCATCATCATCGTCATGTCTAAGTCTTTGTTTGTCTCTCACATGTGTGCTCCCTCTGATGTGGTAATCTAAAGGGGACCGGAGTTCACTTGAGGTCAGAGTTCCCAGACAGGAACGTCAGACAGGAAATGACAGAGAAATTTCTATTTTAATTTCAGTATTAACCTTGCATAACCCTTCAGTTGTGTACTTTTAGAGAAAGCCACGTGTGTCTGTGGGCATGCAAGGAGAGAGATAGTGAGTTAGAGAGTAAAGACTTATTCTCTTTCTCAGGGGACAATTCAGAGCGCTGCACATTCTTTCTTTTATCTGCTTTGGTGTCTCGTGACACTGTAAAAAAAGCTGGTGTTGAATTAATTGTTGAATTAAGTCTTACAGCGCTGAATTAACAACTCCGTTGTTCCTCTGTGTCCAGCTGAGGCTCATATGTGCAGCCACATGGTGATTGTTTAACCATTCGGAAACATTGTAATTTCACTATGAATTAAAATTGTAACAAGCAAAAAATGGTTTCTATATTGCTGTTTTTGTACAGTATGTTTCTGCTAACTTTATGTACATCACCAGGATTGCACTGCATTACAGGAGTGCAATATATAAGGTAAAAAAACAGACCATACTGTTATAGCATAGATGCCAGAGACTCCTTCCATAAATGGTGCATAAATGTCTCTTAACAGAAACCTTCACCATGTGGACCAAACAAATAAAAACAATTAAAACAATAAGGTATTAGAAAGAGGGCATTCATATAAATGTAAATATCATTTACATTACAACCAGAAATACTGTCAGATCAAATGAATCAACACCTTCCGATTGGATAATTCAACACAATGCGGCACTCTGTTATAGGATAATAATCATTGACAGGATGAAGCTATGAAGCAGAGTTACAGTTTCCACCAACAGCACATCTGGAAGTGTTTTATTCTTCTTATGCCACAGCAATTTGCCAACAATTGATTTCTGTTTTTATTAACTAATGAACAACACATCGTACTTTTTATTACTTTATAATTACATTTAATGTTGTGGAACATCCGTGAAACAAGTTAGTTCTTGTTACCACTAATGTTTTTGCAGCTATCAACAATTATTCCATCACCAGCCTCTGTTTTTTCTTTTTTTTTTTTCTCTTCTCGTGAAGTTAATGATGCAAAGGTGCAGCTTGTCATGTTACTGAGAAACCACAAAGCCATGAATCCTGACGTTTACGTCTGACTTTTGTGCTGACATTAGAGACTCCTTTCTAAAGATGCTAAATAACCACACACATACATATAAAGAACTTCGGTATATCAAGAATTATACATGCTGTTAGTGTAAGTCATACACGTTTCTGTGTACGTTCTTACTATAGAAATGATAACAAATTAAATCAAGCTCATTTCTACTGAACTAGTGTCAGAGCTGCTGTTATAGGAAAAAAATGAACACCTTCTGACCAATCAGAATTAAGAACAAATGACCAGTACTGTAGTGTTTAATGTGACAATTCAAACAACATGCAATTCATATTCACAATACAACTAACATTACTTGAAGACAGGAATATGTTGGTGGAAAAATAATAATTTTACCATGTGTGGTCAGAAATGTAATGCAAGCAAGATAAAGTTGGAATTGGAAATGATATTATGCATTTCTTATTGTATAAAAATACATAAATATTTCAGTTACCATTTGACTTTTCATTCTTCTAATTCTGTTTACCTGGCCTTTAACGGGAAAAAGTTTCAGCTGAAATGTTGCACCAATTAATTATCACATTATGTTCTACATTGTACGGTTAACTACACGGATTGTCTTCTAATATAAATCTGACGAATCTATAAATGTAGCTTAATGTTAGGTAGCTCAGTGTAAACTTTTCCCAGCAGTCTCTTCCACCAAGTGACTCAAGCTAGTCAGCTGGACGATCACCACCACTGCGACAGCCTTGAGTGTAAATGCGCTCTATTTCTGACTAGATATAACAGCCCAGACATTAGCTTTTTCAGTCTGTTTTTACTTTGTAAAGTGTAGAACCTGTCACTCATATGAATAAATCCTGGATCTTCACCGAGAGGACTTAGTCTCGTAGGAAATGTGCTTCGGCACTTGGATGTGGCGTTACATTTTTACACACCTGTCTAGCACAGAAGCCGCTTTTTTCTCTCCCTGCTGACTGTGTGTCCTCCGAAGCAACTCCTCGCTGAGTTTACCGCGGCAAAATTGGAGAAGTGAAAAAAAAAAGAAGAAATCTTCGAGAGGCTGACAAAAACAGTCCAAGTTTCACACACTCTGGCAAGCTATTCCCACATTGAAAGCCCTTTTATTCTTTTTTTCTTGCTTGTTGTTTTTTTCTTTTCTTTTATTTTTTTTGTATAAAACACTTCATACTCCCTCGCTCTGCTTGAGTGCAGAATGTATAGGACGAATCAGTCACAGTGTCACTCTGCTATTTAACGCTCTTTAAATGCATATTCGAGTACTTCAATATAGATAGCCCACTCGTCGTTGTTTTATACAGTGTACATACAGAAAAGATTTAGCTGAGGTTCATACTGAGCAGTGGAAAAAGACAGCATTCCATCCAGATAAGATAACTCTCAGGGTTAGCGTCAAACTAGATTTTATGATTGTTCTATTACTGGGCTGTTGGAAATATTTCGTTATGAACTCAGTTCATGTGTATGATTGTAAATGTATTGGTTAATATTTTGTTGTGTCATTTCTCGTTGTTTGCTTTGTTTCTATCTCTTATGTTTTGCTTTTGGCCTTTTTTTATGTAACTTGGCACCTCAGTGAAAAAAAATATTATTATACACATATCTAATATTTCACATATTATTGACTTCCATAGGTAGATTAATGTTTTGCTGTTTCCATTCCTTTGTCGTCTTTTGATATTAATGTTATCATTAGTAGAAGTGGTGATAAAGAAATGAATAAGGAATAAAGGGGAATATGTAAGGAATAAAACACACCGGCCAATCCTGTTATATGAAAATGAGCTACAACAGACTGGTGTGATGTGACCCAATGAAAAGCAGAGTTTCTGTAAGCTACCAATAAATGCCCAGTTTACAGTAACAGATATGAAGTATCATTAAGTCAAGAAGTGTTTTATTCCTCTTATACCATGGCAAATTGCTAATGATTAGAATTGATAATGAGATAAAAAGGTTGCTGTGTGGTTCTTTACGAAATAAAAATTATTTTACCAAACCACACAGCAACCTTTTTATCTCTTTATAGTTACATTTACTGTTGTGGAACATCCAGGAAACAAGTTCTTGTTACCACTTACATTATAGTAGCTATAAACAGTCATTCATAGGGGTTACTATAGGAATGATGACATTTTATAGTTTGTTCACTAATATAAACCTGGGATTTGCCTTCTATAACTTCTGTTAGAGCTGCTGACCAATCAGAATCAAGAATTCGAAAAACAAGCAAACTTGACCACATATTCCTCCTCATTTTCTTTTCCCTCTGCATCTTATTTTCTATCTTCCTGCTGCTGTCTATCCCATCTCAGCCACCTCAGGCTCTCTACAGGGCCCTCAAACCCCTCAGTCGACAGGCAGCAGCTCCATGCCTGAGATGCCCGGTGAGCTAAAGCCACCCACACCAGCCACGACGCCACAGGGGCACATCAGTATGCCAGGCATCAGGTGAAAAACACCACCTATTGAACAACTCCACCTTCTTTCACCCCCATTTATGCTCCTCCTTCACTTCTGTTTACTCTGTCACTCTGTTTACTTCACGTTTCTGAATTCAGATTTTTTTTGTTGTGTTTTCAATATCATCTGGCTCAGTTCTGCTTATTTAATCTGTTTGATTACCCTTGAGTGAACATCTATTACCATCGATTTATTTTTCCTAACATGTCACAGTTGCTTAAACACGTTACTGATGAATAAAAAGTAGCATTTGTATTATACATGACTATAAAGGAAAACACAACCACATGCAACATTGCAGCCTATACTATATTTATATTTACAAAATCTGTGCTGTATTTGTAAGACATTTCCTTGTTCACACTTACATTGTGTATCTGTCCTTTTGTGTATCTGTAAAAAAGCATGTGTATTCATTTAAATCTGGATTCCTATTTGAATTTGTATAATGCCTCCGTGTGCCTTTGTCTTATTTTTAACAGCAATAACTCAGTCAGTATTCAAGACCCGTTCTCAGACGGCAGTGATCCTGCGTTCCAGAAAAGGAATACACTGAGCTCTGGAGCCTCTTATCAATCAGCCATGAACCCCATGGACTCCATGATGAGGATGCAGTATGAAAATAAGGACCATTTTGCAGGAATGAGGAAAGGTCAGTGGTTTATTTAGGTCTATTTATGAGCAGCACTAGCAATTTCCCTACATCATGCCTCAGTAAGTAAACTAGTTTAGAGATCTAGCTTTATTTATCCTTTTCTTTTGTATTAACTTTTTTCCCTTTATTAGCCTGCTTCTCCTTCTTTCTCCACCTGTTCAACATCTTATAGCCAGTAGAAGTTCTTATATTCAGGAACATGCCGCCACCTTGTGGTCAACACTAAATAGTATCTCTCCTCAGCGGTAGGTGGAGAGCCATGCATGCCAGCTCAGATGACCCCTGCTGGCATGCAGGACATCTATGGCAGGAGTCCCTCAAGTGGCCCCATGGCAGGACTGGGTATGGGTCAGCGTTCGCAGTACCCTTATGGACCAGGATATGACCGCAGGTGAGACACATCCCCACTCAGAGTCACACAACACCAAAGCCTTGAATCATCGTAGTCCATTACACTGTTAACCATTTCCTCATTCAACCAAAATATGTGGTTTTAATATGTACATACTGTCCACTCCAGAATTATTGGCACGCTTCACTCATATTCAGAGTTTTTAAAAAATCTGAGAAAGTACTTACTTTGACATTACCTGGAAATAATTCTCACAAAAACCTTTATTAAGTAATAGTACCTTTCCTTTAAATTGTGTGTGGAAAAATTATTCTTACCCCCTAACCATGAAGTATTTTAAATAAATGCAACTGTATTGGGTTTTTTTTTTCTCTAATTGCTCTCAGTCTCCATGAATTTCATTGTTGCCTATTTGTTGGCTGTTTTCTTGGGGTGTAAATATTTTTGCAGTGGCAAAATCTCAGAAGTCTAAAATCTTATTAGAGACTTATAAGAGGCTTAGCTAGATATGAATTGTGGGGAGTCCCATAGTTTTGAAAATCTTAGTCATAATTTGTATTAAATGACATTTTGCAAATTTAACGGCTTAAAAAGTATTAAAAAGTATTGGAATAAACATATATCTTGAATTTTATGCTATACTGCTGTGACTGTGCTTCGAATATACTCCCATGTTAACCAGTGTAGCCTTTTTAAGCCCTTTTTTGCCAGGAGCGACGAAGCACACTCTGTGACGCTTTTTAATTTATATAGCATGGAGTGATTATTTCCTGCACTGGGTTAGAAAATAGAACATACATATAGCCAAATGGACCTTTAGATTCTTTTGAATATGTCTTAACACTGTATATGTTTGGGTAATGTTCACTTACTCCAGTTCTCAGTGACAGTACTACTACAATACAAATAGCAGAAACAGCAGCAGAACTACTGCAGTACAAATACAATAATGTTGCTTAGATTATGGGTCTGAACTCCACAACGTAGCACAAATATTGTATTCTATAATGTTTCCATACAGAAAAAAATCCTTTATGTGCCTACATCTAATGTAAAAGGCCACATTTAGTAACATTGGACCATATCGAAAGGGGTGGCACTGCAGTGCTTACAACTGATCTGGTGTAAATAAGCTTTAAGTAGGCTTCGCATCTTAAAATGTAAGCATTGAAATGTACCGTCATGTTTCTAAGTCTTCTGTACAAACTACAGAGCTATAAGCTTGTAAGCTATACTCTTCCTATGAGATGTTCTTGTAGAAAGCATTGCTATCTATAAATTAGCAAGCTGACACATGGTTATGAAACTATAATATTTTTTAGTATGAAAGTAGTTATTTTATAAATACCTAGAAATGTGAGTGTTTACATTTAGTACGTCGTCGTCGAACATTTTGTCCCCAATTTTAAAGTGGAATTAAAAAATTGCTAAAAGGTATTTCGTTTATCCTTTCATTTTCACCCTAAAAATTCACTGCTTAATAAAATGTTTTAGATTTGAAAATAGTGTTAAAATATAATTAGCATCCCCAGGTGTTAAAGCTCAATTTAAAGCATGTTAGTAAGTACTAATAACAAGTTTACTGTACTGTATGTACATAAATAAACATTCGTTTTGTGCTTTCCCTTTCAGATCAGACCATTTAATGGGGATGGATGGGAGTATGGGTGCCCATGGGAATCAAGGCAACATGAGTCATGCCAACAATGATTCTAGCATGTACTCTCCTAACAGATACCATAATCAACAAAGGTAAAATTTCTAGTTTTTGTGTTTTCATCTGATTATCCAGCTAGACCAATACACTATATGACCAGTAGTTTGTGGACACTTGACCATCACACCCATATGTGGCTCTTCCCCAAACTGTAGTCACAAAATTGGAAGCACATAATTGTTTAATATGGTTTTGTATGCTGTAGCTTTTTAAATTTCCTTCACTGGAACTAAGAGGCCCAGACTTGTCCCAGCATGAAAGTAACCCATGTGCATAAATCAAGTTGATCTCACTAATGCTCTTGTAGCTAAATGGGCAAATCCCCACTGCCACGCTCCAAAATCTAATGGAACGCCTTCCCAGAAGAGTGGCGATTATTAAGGGGTGGGTATAGGTAAAATAAATATAGGTATATAAAAGCATATAGGTATGATGGTCAGGTGTCCACAGACCTTTGACCATATAGTGTAGGTATAAATGCAGTGCTGCATATGCAGTATCAGGTCTTAGATCTGTTCCATCTCTTCTCCTGCACAGACATGATGGCTATGGACAGCAGTATCCTGGTATGCCATATGGCGTTCACCCTCCAGGGATGTACCCTCAACAGGTAAGAGTTTTACATAGGGCATGTTCAAACATAGATGTTTCCATAAATGAATAGTTTTCTATAAAGTACACGGCCATGATAAATCCAGAGTATAGTCTAGCATAGCCAGCAATCTAACCCCAGCTAGAAAGTTTCATTCTTCCAAATGGAAAATAAGATTAGTGTTGGTATTTTCAACTTTCCATGATAACAATAGAAGGTATGCTGAATGTTATATACTGTTTATCACAAAACTGATTGCTGAAAAGGTATATTTATTTTGCAGATCAAAAATACTAAATTCTTTGTTATTCTCACAGGGCTACAAACGACCCCTAGATGGAATGTATAGCCCCCCTGCTAAGAGGCATGAAGGAGAGGTTTATGGGATGCAGTATGGAGGCCCACAGACAGACATGTATGGTGGGTATGGAGGAAATTATCCAGAGCGCCGACCCATGCAGACTCCCTTTCCTTATCCATATACCCGGGAACGGCTGCAGAATGCCAGCCAGGGGCCTCAGCATCATCCTGTCCAGCACAGCATGATGACTGCTGGACATTCGGTGCCCACAGGAGATGGCCCAACACACATGTGGCCCTCAAGGACAGACATGGCCTATTCTTACTCAAACAGACATGGGACGCCTAGTCAGAGCTCTCCATACCCAGGGATGGGGCGCATAGATGATATGGATGGAGTCAGAGCAGACAATCAGTGGCCCGGGCATCAGCGCCAAACACCATACATATCCAGTCACTCTAACTCGATGGCTCTTATGAATTCTCGGCCTCCATCTTCCTACCAGACCTCTAACCACATCTCCTGTGAACCGAGCCTTGGGTGTTTTCAGCGCTCAATGGAAGCACACATGCAACCTAACAAGATGGCCTTTATGCAATCTGTGAAGATGCACAAGCCAGGAATGCCAGTGCCCAGTGGCTCGGGGAGTGGTGTCCCAGGTCAGATGCCGCCCAACATGAGGAGAGACTATCCAATGGGGTGTGTGGAAGGGACCCAAGCTCTCCTGAAACCTCGACGCAAAATGACCTCAAAAGACACTGGTAAGAAACTGTACACTATAATACCACCATTGTGATTTTTTTTTTTATAGTTTCATATGTGTTGTACAACAAGCATCACCTAACTGATTTCTTTTAAAGGAACCCCAGAAGTCTGGCGAGTGATGATGTCACTCAAGTCAGGTCTTCTGGCAGAAAGCACATGGGCTCTGGATACAATCAACATCCTCCTATATGATGACAGCACTGTAGCGTCATTCAACCTGACTCAGGTACAGTACTTAGTTCGATTTGCAAATCTTTGTGCATTGCCATTAGATTACACATTTTTTCGGTTTGTGAAAATATCTTCTTTTGCCCCTCTAGTTGCCTGGATTCCTAGAGCTCATTGTTGAATATTTAAGAAGATGCTTGATTGAAATCTTTGGTATCTTGGAGGAATATGAAGTGGGGACTCTTGGCCAGAAGTCTCTGCTTGGTCCAGTTGAGGATGAAGGAGAGCAGGATTCACTCGAATCAGACATCCCCTGTGAGCCAGAGTCAAGCCAAGAACCAGAGAAATACCTCACAGACTCTCCACCTGGGTCTTCTGAGACAGACCCAGAGTTAAATCAGGAAGGCCATAACAAGAACGAGATGGTGAAAAATGAGAGAGATGAGAAAGATGAACAGAGAACAGAGGATATTACAGAGCCTCTTGAGGGCCATTCGTCAACAATTCCCGAACCAAGACCCAAACAGGCCAGCAAGTATGATAAGCTGCCTGTCAAGATTGTTCCCAAAGATGACTTCATCAAGGATATTTCTGATGAGCTTGGCCATGTGCAGAGGTTCGACAGTGGACTGCGTCACTGGAAAGCAGGTGGTGGGGACTCCACGAGCTACATCTTGACACATTTTGAGAGTCGTGACGAGTGCACCAACGATAGTGTCCAGAGCAAACAACATTGCTGTCCTTTAAAATCAGAGGAGGTACAAAACAATCAAGTTGCAACTATAGATGATGTGCTGTCCCCAAGATTGAGAGCTCTCTCTGAGGAAGAAAACTCATCAACCACCTTGAGCAATTCCTCATATTCATTACGCCTTTTTGAGAACCAAAAAGGGATCACTCTACTGGAGGATGAACCACACTGCCCAGATGAACCTCCACTGTGCACAAAATCCAGCTGGCAGGACTCTTTGACCAACCGTTGTTTATGTGTCTCTAATATCATACGCAGCCTGTCATTCATCCCTGGAAATGATAATGAGATGTCCAAGCATCCAGGCCTGATTCTGATCCTTGGCCAATTGCTGCTGTTGCGCCATGAGCATCCAGAAAGGAAGAGAACCATCCCTAGCTACGACAAAGATGAGCACCATATAGAGGAAGAAATTAAGCCCTGCAGCAGGGATGAGTGGTGGTGGGACTGTCTGGCAGCGCTAAGGGAGAACACTTTGGTCACATTGGCCAACATTGCGGGGCAGCTAGACCTGTCAAGCTACCCAGAGAGTATATGCCTTCCCGTGCTTGATGGCCTGCTCCACTGGATGGTGTGCCCTTCAGCTGAGGCTCAGGACCCGTTTCCTTCAGCAGGGCCACATTCACAGCTCAGCCCAAGAAGGTTAGTGCTGGAATGCCTGTGCAAGCTGAGCGTTCAGGACGGCAATGTAGACTTGATCCTGGCCACCCCGCCGTTTAGTCGCCAGGAGAAGTTCTTTGCCACACTGGTGCGTCAGGTGGGAGAGCGCAAACTGCAAGTTTATCGTGAGATGGCAGTAGCTGTGCTGTCCAACCTGGCTAGAGGGGATTCTTCAGCAGCACGCGGCATTGCCATTCAGAGAAATAGTGTTGGCAACCTCGTAGGCTTCCTAGATGATGGAATTGCCATGACTCAGTATCACCAAAACCCACACAGTCTTCTACACATGGGTCATCCTCCCATGGAGCAACCCAGTGTGAGCATGATGTGTCGAGCTGCTAAAGCGCTGCTGGAACTGGCCAAGGTGGAGGAGAACAGGCCTGAGTTTGTGCTGTATGAAAGCAGACTGCTGGATATTGCCATCTCCTCCGTGCTTAATGTAAGTGTGGTGGCCATCATCTGTGAAATACTCTTTCACCTCGGCAAGTCATGACAAAGGGTGGCAGACCTTTAAAACTGTATTACACCAATCATGTGGATGAGGCACTTTCATATTTATATTTAAAATCAAAGTTGCTTTATATATGAATATATGAAATAAATCAATATGAACAGCTTCTGTGTCCAACTCTTTCATTTGAGGACTTTAGAAAATGATTTTAATACAGATATTTAATATTGTCGTTTGAATGTTTGTCTCTTGCTTATTTCATTTTCATTTTAATAACCAAATGTCTGACTTTTGGTTCAGAAGATTTCTGATGATCCCTCCTCTCTCTCTCTCTTTATAAACTTTTGGAAATTTTCTAAGTGTACATAATCCATATCTGTGGATTTGTTTTTAAAAGCAGAATTATTTAAGATCTGAAAATACTGTAGATAGTAGCTTCTGTTTGATATTTGCTATGATAAAATAAACTTGCTATTACCCATTTTGTTATATCCACATCTGGAAAACGAATTGTGCAATATTGTGGTGCAAGTTGCCTGCTGAAGGCAAGAGAGATGTGATTTCTGTCCCATATCGATCATGCAAATAACTTGTTTCACCATGAGGTGGCAGTATTGTATCGGTTACGTAAAAAAAAGATCTTGGACTGCAAATATTCGTTTGCCTCCTTGGTGTTAAATCAATTGCTATATTTAACAATGGAAGTGTGTATTTAGGACTTGGTTTATCTTACTTCCATTTTGAACCCCAAGACACTGATGTATATAGACCATGTTGTACATTTTTTTTATTTTGATTTGTTTTGTTTTTTTATTTATTTTTTATTTTTTTCCAGAAATGTGGTAACTACAAAGTGGTTGTAGTTTGTAAAAATATGAAATTATTGTTCTTGTGATTACATCTATGATAACTATTGGTATTTTGTAAATGAGGTCCAGTTTTGGATTGAGGGTAGTGAATGTGTTCTGTCAGTATAAAGTTTCTGTATGCGCTCTTTATTAGCTGACCTCTGATCAGACTTTGGTAATCACACGTTGAAGTGCCAAGGTCAGCTCATCACATGCTAAGATTTCATGAACATAGACAGCTAAAGCAAAATCTGTTTTTTTATTATTATTATTATTATTATTATTATTATTATTATGGGATTCAAATGGGCATATTTGTTATCTAAAACCATGTAGTTCAAAAATAAATGATGTTGAGCAAGACCTGCATTAAAAATCTGTAAATTATTAATTCACTCATCATCCATTCATATCCAATAAGCGCTTTATCCCAGTCACTATAGCAGTGGATCCTGAGCCTTTCCCGGTAACACTGAGTGCAAGGCAGGAATACACACTGTATGAGATGCCAGTCCATATCGGGGCACCATGAAATAATCCTGGGAGTGGCACAGTGCCATGGGGGGGAATCAAGAATAAAAATGTGTAAAATCTGTTAAAATGTTGAGACTTGATCAACCCTTATAACCCACTATTATGCATTTAAATCAGTTCCTGAAGTATAAGTACTAATTACTATATTTGCATTTTCATGTCATTCAGAGCAGTGAACCTGTCCCCTTTATAAATCCAGTCTTGCTTCCATGACGTATTTTCAATATGTATGCAACGCTAAACAGTTCTACCATGATTCGACATAGATTCTGTTTTAGATTCTGTTATCAATTGAAAAACAAGGAATATAACCATGAAGCTCAACATTGAATCAACATCTGTTTGCTATCTGGGTACTCTGCTGTCTTGTTTATCCTTATTCCTTTAACCTGTTTACATTTATGCAAACAGTAAGCCTATGTGTCTCACTAACTTGTATTTCGTGACTGCCTGCATGGGACAATTTACACGCAATTACAATATTATTTTTTAACAAAGAATTGTCACTGTACATTATTTAACATTTACATTACACATAACATTATGTTTAGAAACCAAGGTGGGCATTGCAGCAGGTACAGCTCCAGGGTCGCCTTACTGTGGACTTTTGCATGTTGTCCCAGCGTCTGTGTGGGTTTCCATCAGGTTCTTCAGTTTCCTAACAGAAGCATGCCAGCAGGTGAATGCTAAATTGTCCGTAGGTGTGAATACGTGTGTGAACATGCAAGTGTGTGTATGTGTGTGCATCATGCCCTGTCATGGACAAGTGTCCCATTCAGGGTGTACTTCCACCTCACATCCAGAGTTCCCAGGATATACTGGCAACCCTGACCTGGACAAAGCAGTTACTGAACAGTATTAGAAGCCACACTTGTGTTAATTTCAGAACACACACACACACACTTACTCTATTTCAGGGTTTGTGGATTGTACTTGTTTATAGAACTATAGTTTATAGTACTCTGCAGTACAGTTTAGCATTTCCTGCTCTAATTCAACCATGCATATTCATGAAACGCTAATGACATAACAAAGACAGATATTTATTAGTTAATATAAGTGTGTTTTAAGGTAAAGTGAATCATGTGAGACTGCAGTTAAGCACAGAGCTGCTTTTATCTTCAAGTTACTTCAGAGCAGGAAAAAAAAAAAGAAACTGAGCAACAGCACCGGAAGTTAGCGGAACTCACAGAACTGAATGACGTGATGATCAGCTACATCGCTTTTACATACCGGATAGCAAATAACAGAAGCGTAAGCACACACTTCCCAGAATCCCCGCCCAGACAGTACTCAGCCTACATTACCCATAATCCCCCGCTCCCAGCTTCTCTTATCACAGTAGTAGCTCCGCCTTATTGAACATAGCAAATGTTAAACTAAACACTGAATACATTTAAGCTTTGGGTAAAAGACAAGAATATTCTGAAATAATTCTCAGAGTTAAAAAAAAAATACATTTTAACATTGACTTTCCTGTTTTTACTTAATTTGTCGTATTTTGTTTGCATTGAAATATATGAATAAAATGTTTTTTAAATACCTTACATATACATATTGTCTAATATTATATACAGAGTCAGCCGAAGGAAAATGTATACACACTTCAGGAACACTTCTACATATAAAGGTCCGGAAGCTAATGACCACCACTTTGAGCACCTCATGTAATTTTAGAGGCCAAAGGTCATTTAATTCATTAACCTCGTGATGTCTGAATAAATTTAGTATTAAAATATTTATGCAAATTTGTCTTTTCCTGAAGTGTGTATACATTTTGTGGCTGACTATGTATGTGATATAAAATCGTTCTATGCTTATACAATTATTATATAATGTACAAGTATATAACTATTTAGATATCTGTGAATTTAATAGCAAATTTTACATATGATATACATCTAAAATAGTTAAATATGAAATTATTTAAAGATATTTTGTGCTTAAGGTCATTTATGTTTTGTAGCTGTCTATCCGGCTAGGTAGTTAGCTAGCTACAGTGGTTAGATAACTAGGAAGAATCACGTTATTTATCCGAGCACAAGTTATTTTTCCATATTTTGCGTTGTATTTTAGCACCGTATGCATAGTACATTTTAGATAAGCTTATTATTATTATTAGTAGTAGTAGTAGTAGTAGTAGTAGTAGTGTGGCGTTGTGCGTGGTTTTTAGGCGTTGCCTACATTACCCACAATTCTCTGCGCTCACATTCTCACATCCTCTCCCTTCAAGTTGCTGGAGATTGTTTATTAGTTTCTATAAACGGCAGAGGCGTGCTTACAGAAGGGCTGGAATAACTGGAGTTTCTGTCTTCTTCTTCGATAAGCCTCATTCATCTGAGGTTTCCTGCCTCTTATACAGGACATTGGAAGCTGTGAGGATCTTGCAAGACTGAATTTATTCCCAGGATGCTGAGTGATTTCTCACCGGTTTAGGATGTGAGATGGCGAAGCCGGGGTTGCAGCGGATTCCCACAGTCACCGTGTGATCTCTCTCTCTCTCTCTCTCTCTCTCTCTCTCTCTGTGCGCGTGTGTGTGTGAGTGTGAGAGAGAGAATCTCAGACCACATCCTACACACATTAAAACCTTATGAAGTGAACACTCAATATTGTAAACGTCAGTGGATTTATTTTTACGAAAAGATGTTTCGTTTAGTTTTGGCAGCTGCTGTTCGAAACAAACCCGGATAACACAAAGAGCCACAAGTAAGCTCCTTCTTTACGGTGAGTTTTGTATTAAGTACATTTATAATCTGATGTATTTGTTCCAAGGTGTGTTTGACTGCAGAAGAAATGGAGAGCGGTGCGTTTCAGTGCTCCGTGTAACCTGAATGCACTGCGGTTACATTAATGAGTGTTAGGGCGGATTACTCGCTAACTTACAAAACGCACCCCGCTCACTAACTACTGTATCTAAACAAACATACTCATGCTGTTATTATTTTCACCAAGCTACATTACCGAGTTCTACATGTAAATTTCTCCGCTTAAGTCAGTTATGTGATGTAGCTAGCGTTTGAGACTTCTTGAAAGAAGTCTGCCTTTTAGCTAGCTCTCTACTAGCTCAACGGCTAGCTAACTTTATGTCGCGCGCCACATTATAAACTAGCAAACCCATGTATTCAGTTTAGTCTTACTTAATTTTAGACGAGAAGCATATTCCAGGTCATTACTTCACATTATTCAAAGTTAGCTAGGTGTGCGGGGCTTTTTTTTTCTTTTTCTTTTTTTTTTTTTTTTTTTTATAACTGGTTGGTTGAATTCATGTGTTGAGCAGGTTAGCATTAAACTCTGCAAACTTCTTTCGGCTAGCTGTTTTCACTTTTAGTCGCTTTGCATACTTGATTTTGAAGCCTGAGCGACTCATTTAAACGTATTTGCCTTTTGCAAAACGACAATTAAGTACCCAAACTTTAGCTTTTTTTTTTGTTGTTGTTAGATGCAGCTGCTGAGATGATATATTCAGGTTGTTAATGATAAGTAAATGGTTGAAAGCTGTTATTAGAAAAATCTCAGTAGTCTGTGTGATCATTAGAGCTCATATTAGCAACTGCAGAGTTACTTTAATTAACTAACCCTCCAGTATAGGCCGCTTCGTGCATGTGTAGCTACAGTAATTGGTGTAATACGAGGCATGGTTAGTGGTGTTTCTGAGATTGTTGTGAGAATCATCTGCTGAAAGCTTGCATCATCCTGTGTTGAGGGTAGCCCAGTGTTGCCTGCTCTTCCCAGAGAAAAGAGGCTAAAGCAGACTCGCAAAACCGCTAAATATTATTATTATTATCATCATCATCATCATTGGAATGTCAATATCAGAATAGGAAATGGTACACTTGATGTTTTTATTTGTTTCTAATAGAAAGAAGTCCTCTTTGGCCGTGGTTTCACAAATAAAAACGTTTTACGTGTTTACTACATACTATTCTTTCCGTCCAGAATGACAAAAAGAAGCAGCGACACTAGCTGTGTTTCCATGAACCTGCTTAATGTGCTTAAATACACAAATATTGCAAAAACGGTTTTTACGCTCACGTGAGGTGCAGTGGAAACCTGGCTAGTGAGTAGTCATGGAATAAAGGGTTACTCGATTTTATTACTTGCAAATATTTCCAAGAAGAGACATTAAATTGAAAAAGTGTGAGGTTGGAAACTGTGGTGATCAGTGATTGGTTGTTGGGAACAGTGGCGATCGGTGTTTGGTCGTTGGGAATGATGCTGATCAGTGATTGGTTGGTC
>JAQQZR010000005.1:826362-839758 GCA_030068235.1 Notoglanidium macrostoma
GTGTGTGTGTGTGTGTGTGTGTGTGTGTGTGTGTGTGTGTGTGTGTGTGTGTGTGTGTGTGTGTGTGTGTGTTGAAATGATCCTGTAATTGTGGAATACCCGATCAATACCCTCAACTACAGCTGAAGGCAGTTTACATTCTTGTAATTCTGTCACTGAATGCAAATGTTTGGTGGACAAATGGTACACAATCCACTTCATATTGGCATAAACCGAGGAAATTATTCCATTTGATAACTTCCCATCAGTACCTACAGGTAGTTTGGTCAGTCACTTTACACTTGCAAGGGAAAAGTTGCCGTGCCATTAAGGCTTCCATTTTGTTTAACAGAGAGATTAAATGCAGATGTTCTCCTTGGCTGCTGTGTCGAAGTTATTGTCAGGGCCTGATTTCTGTCCTAGTAAGTCTTTCCATTATTCATTTTAATGAGACTTCCTTCATATCTGACCGCTTATCTCAGTTGAGAAACAAGTCTTTTTTTCTTCTGCTTGCGCCGTCAGCAAAGAGACAATGCTCCTGGAGATTCAGCCTTCTCTCAGCTGTTTTGCTCTGCACAAAGGTTATTTCAGATGTGCTGAGTGCTTCGTGCTTACAGGTCACTCCTGCTGTGTGCGAAAGGTGTCGATTTCACAGTAGGGATTTATCACCTTACGATTCAGTGTATCTATAAGATTAAACTCAAGTCAGAGAGCTAGTAAGTATGAGAATTTTATCAGTGATTTGCTCCTTAAGACAAATCTTTATCTGGTTCATTATGATAGTAACACTGCTAGTAATTACATCATCCTTTTTACTATGGTTATATTACAACTTTATGTACATATTATCTTTTAGTGTATGGCCATAAGATGTGATTCACCTTCACACTGACTGTCCATTGCAACAATAATTCATCTCATGACTCCAGCGTGTACTGTAAATTAGCAGAGCAGCATTTCAGGCATTAATTAGTCTTTGTTTTGAGCTTTGGATTGGACCTTAGTGGTTGTACGTTGCATCTTTCTTTTTTTTCTTCTTTTTTTTTTTTTTATCTAAATCAGGGTAACTACATACAAATGACCATGATCAGACATTTACAAATTATTTTTTTGAGAAGATGGAGATATCCATTTAGATTTTTTTTTTTCACTTGTTGGTAATTTGGTTTCACTTTGACATTCTATTTGGCTGAACCTCTTTTTTTTTTTTTTTTCTTTTTTTTTTTTAACCGCCTTTTTAAAACCTTTTTATAGCTGCTGGAATGTACATGGCAACAGGAAATTGCATCACGGACATTCCAAGACATTAAATGTAACCACAAACTAATAAAATGCACTGCAGGACGTTCTATAGTAATCGTGTCAAATGAAACAATTCGGGATATCCCTGTACTGGAAAATGCTGAACTGCTTTCCACCCTGTTGTTGATTGTTTTTCCTGTAGCAGCACACCCAGCGGTGTTTTATTCTTTACTTAATGCATGCGGAGTGTACAAAACCTTCTGAGAACATTGCATAAAAAATCTTATGGTGGTACAGTATTGCAGAAAGGAGATACAGTATTGCTGTTACCATTACAACCTGCATGATGGGCATATCTCGTGCAAATTCCACATCGGTGTGAAGATCGTCATCTCAAAGGCAACCGCTGATCTGACTTTGATTTGCAAAGCCTGTGAGAGCCTGTTGGGAGCCAGTGCTGTTGGTGAAGAACAAGATACAGGAGCATGAGAAGATTTAGATTCCAGTCCGTGCTCATTTTCACACAACTTTAGCCGTTCTATTTCTACAACGCAGTGACTCGGAAGCCTGCCTTATTCTATTGATGCTACATCTGGATTTTTGTAAAGCTGTCTGATGTAAATAAAAAGGAACTGAACTATTCTGATGATGTAGCTGGAAGTTGATCTGGGTTGAAGTATGACATCCAGTTTTTCTTCACGTGTGCTCCGTGCGTGAATGCTCTACATGCCTTTACTCATTTCCCTTGACGCTGGCTTTACCTCATTTTTCATACCGTTAGTCCTGATCACTTCTTATCTCCACTTCAGCACAGCGTTTCTTTAGTCCCGGCTGCATTGTGGCTTTCACTTTCTGCTTCCGTCAGACACCTGTTAAACGTCCATGGACAGGATCATTGAGCAAGACCTGCCTGGACTGGCCTGGTTTCTTATTGTACAAGTGGTGGACATCTCAAATGTGGGCTGTTTGTGTGCACATGAGAGAGAGAGATTAATTCTCAAAATAAATCCTGCTTGGCACGATTTACAAACCACGGACAGCATGATCCTGGCACATGGTTTGGCTCTGTACTGAGGTACAGAGGTTCACAGTGGATTTGTATTGAGCAGTGTCGTTGAGATTAAAGAATTTCCAGTTTTAATTTTCAGGGAATGTAAATCTGTCTGTATAGGAATCAGGGGTGTTTATGGGCTGACCATTATAAAAACAAAATATAAAATTGCCTGGATTCAAGTTGACCAATTTCAGTCATAGCAGTCTTGAAATTTTGAAATTGCAAACTTAAAAAAAAAAAAAAAAATGAAACTAAATTTCGAACTAACTCTCATGTGCCGCAAAAAGGTTTTTATGCTCGTGTGAGTTGTGGTTTTTTTTTTGTTTTTGTTTTTTTCCCGCAATTCGATAAAATTGAAAAGGAAAGACATTTTTCGCATTTAAGTTACATGACATGAAGAGTAAACGGAAACGCCGTCTTTCTGAAGAAAAAAAAAAAAAAAAGAGGGCGCTCCGTAAGCACTATCGCGAGAGGAGAAAACCCAGCTTTAATCGCATAACATCACTCCATGGGAAAACCGAGCATTCGCAACTGCGTTTTGACGAAATGTTTCAAATATCACTTCTATTTTGTGCGCCGCTGCAGTGGAACGTGGTTAACGATGTACGTCGTCAGCTGTAGATTGATCGGTAGTAAAAAGGTGGGGATACGTTTTTCTGGTTAATATGCTTCATCGCATAATGAAAACACGCGAAACAGAAATATTTAATTGGAGTAAATGTGTGGCAGCTAATACTTGGCGAAGGTTAATTTTGGCTGTACAAGCAAATCTCTGTGTGGCGAGTTACAGAGCGGTGCGTATGCTTGCTTTTCCGTTCTAGTTTTGTTTCTTACTCTGAATGAACTTGGATTGAAGAGTGACGTTTAGGTCTTTGGATACATTATTTACTATGCTGTAATATGAGTGTAGTAAAATACACTTACACAAATGCACTTGCCGATCATGTGAATAACAGCATGCAGATACAGGTCAAGAGCTTCAGTTAATGTTCACATCAAACATCCACTGGACAGCTGAAGATTGTATAAAGACCACGGATCTTTATCTGTTCGGATCTGGTGAGCCCGAGCCTACTATAGCCCCAGATTTCTGTTCTTGGCTCACTGGAACGAACTCGAGTGTGGTCATCTGTTCTATCCCATCCGACTCGAGGTTCTGAGATGCTTTTCTCATTTACACCATCGTTTAATTATAGTTTTATTGTAGCCCGCCCATCAAATCTTGAACTTGAACCAGTCTGCTCGTTCTCCTCTGGTTTCTTTCAACAACCAGTTGAGCTTCCTGGATGCTTTTTAGTCGTTTAGTAAATTCTTAAGACCGTTGTTTGTGAAAATCCCCGGGGATCAGCAATTCGTGAAATAATCAAAGCAGCCCATCTGGCACCAGCAACCGTGCCAGGATCCAAGTCACAGAGATCGTGGGCTTTCCCATGTCTGATGTTTGATGTGAACATCGATCTGAACCTCTTGACCTGTATCTGCATGATTTTATAAACTGTTGCGCTGTCACACGATTATATAACTGCATGAGCCAAAAATCCGTGCCAGTCTCTCATATCGTTTGGCCCCGGTTTTTAACCACCCCAGGTTTCCGCATAGATTTCTTTTAGCGTATGCAGTGCCAGACTTTTGAATAGGTCTTACGCTGTAACAGTAACTATATACAGTACCATTTACTGGCTGAAACATGTCATTGTTAGTCTACTGTTCTCTCATACTGTGTACCAGTTCTGTCTTAAAACACTGCCTTGTGTGTGTGTGTGTGTGTGTGATTTGACTTTTAACACATTGAGTGATAACACGATGATGATAATGATGTGTTTGTCCCTACAGTCTCATTGACAGAAGAGGCTTGGTCCTGCCCGATACGCCGCAGCCTGCGCCACCCACGAATGGTATCACAATGTACGGTGCCACTCAGTCCCAGACCCGCATGGTAAGTGTGAACTCAATAGGCAGCAACATGGAGCTCAAAACAACATTTATATACAAAAAAGCTGCATTGATCTCGTTTCCCTTTTGCAGTGTAATGGGGTAATATGACAAGGTAAAGACCTCCTGTGACAAACTCCCACTAACTCATTTTCATGCAAACGCAACATTGATGGCGTGACTTGCATCATAATGCCGTCAACCGAAGGTGCTATTTAATGTATCGCTATTCCTTCTTAGAAGATTTAACCCAGGATTTCCACTCGGACATTTTTTCAACTGAAATCATGATCCGTTTCTGTTGAACAATGTACACTTGAAAGCCTCACGGTTTGGGGTGAAAATGATCTTGTCATCATGTGAGAAATAAAAACGAGCATGGGCTGTATAAATCAAACGACAGGGTGATTCGTTTTCTACTCAACCGAGTCGAAAACTGCACGCATCGTGATCTTTCACTGAATCCCTGCTGGAACTGCGGTGCATGGAGACATTCTTTGGATCCGGAAACTTTGTAAAAAAAAAAAAACCAAGTTCTCTATTTATCTCCATGTCTGAATGGTGTAGTGAATATTGCGTAGTCCGCCCACTGCATGCCCTGCTGTGATGTCCTTCATGTGTGGAAATGCAGCATTTCCAGGAATCCGATGGTTCGCTGTGGGCTGAGCCTGAGTAAACCCTCAGCTGAACAAAGTGGGTGCCAAGGCGCACACAATGCCAGTCCGTGCCAAACACTTCTCCTAGTCGCTCCACTGTCCTCGCTCTGTGGCCTTGCCTTTGAAATCCCTCACCTCAGTGCCAGTGTATGTAAATGAATTTGCTGATAGAGATCATGACTTATTCAAATTATTTAAATTGAATTCATAACGCGGTCACACGTGGTTTCTCAGCGCCGACCCTGTCGGAAATATGTTCGGAATAAAGCATGACTGCACGCGCTGTTATAGGAAAATAATCAACGACCGTGTGGTTTGATTCAGCCTAATGTGAAGCAGAGCTACAGTTACCACAACAAAGTTTTATTTTTCCACAGTAGGATGTCTCGCGGTGTTCGATTTCTCTTACGCCACAGCAAATTGCCAAGGATTACGTATTTATTTTATTACTAGGATCATACTAAAGCAGTATCACGGAGCTAATCCCAGCTGCGATGATCTTCAGCACAGCAGCACAACCTTGCGTTTATGCAGCAGTTCTGTGAACAGGACGCGAATATCAAGTGACACAGTATGGACGAATGTTCCGTTTGTTTTTGCTCCATGACCAGAAATCGATCCCTAAGAAGCCACGCCCACTCTATAGCGCATCCGCTTGCTCTGCTTGCACTGAGCTGCACATTCCCGTTAAAGGTGCATCCGGTAAAATTGCATCCGGTCCCTTCTTCCTTTTCATCTTCATCTGACCAGCTTTCATATTTTAAGGCAAAAGTTGTATTTCTGAGAATTATAATTTGCCTGCTGGTGATGTCGCTAACACTACCGTAGTAAGCGTTTTGAACTAGGAAGTGGAATTTTATATACGTGACGCAGACGAGTGCAGTTTCGCACGCACTGAAACGTCCCAGTGCCATTATGTGAAATCTCAGCACTCATTCGACCAAATCAGCTTGGCGGTGTTTTGTTTAATTTTTTTTTTTATCTATTTATTACCTTGGATTATGTGAGGTGTCTACCATACAAGTCCGTATATGAGCTGTTGCTATAGAAACAATAATGTCTTAATATTAACCCATCCTTCATGTTCCAACCAGAGCTACCGTGACAGTACACTTTTGGCTTTCACATCGTGTTCTTTTCAGCTTTTTCTTGTATGGAAAGTGATGTTACTCTGTAGACTGAACTGGAATTTAGTTTGAGTTTTATATAAAAAAAAAAATAATAATAATAAAAAAAAAACCTGGCTGTACCGCACCATTATTCCCCGAGCCAGTAATTGTTTCAGGATTTCGTCTCCTGCGTTTCAGGCTGAGTTATCGAGGCAGCAAGTTCTCTGTAATTATTTCTCAGGTTTTTTTTGTCCCCATGCTTGTCTGAACATTTTCATACTCTCTCTATATCCTATACACACTCTAGAGAAATTTCAGCTCAGCCCCATCTCCGTACAGTCTGTTCCAGTATACCAGGATAGAAAAACTAATTGCACCAACCCTTCCCTCTATAAATTACTGATATCACACCGAGTTTTACCCAACAGTTTTATTACCAGAACAGAAAACAGCAGTAATGAGAGAAAAAAAAAATGTAAGTGATTAGGACTGGGTAATATGATCATTATATCTTAATACTTGAAGTCATCTATGTGACAATAACTGCTAGCAAAATGGCAGTGCTGAATTAAAAAAATAAATAAATTAGTCAGATTTGTATTTAAAAGATTTCCTCGTAGTACAAATGAAGTGCAATGCAACCCCGAACACTGTGGGAATTTATTCATTCATTCTCATTTAAGAAAAAAATACTTCTATTTAACACTGTAACCGGAGGATTTTTACCATTTCAAATAAATATTGTACCTCTTCAAAAATCAGTAAAAAACAAACAAACCATAAAATCAGCTGCGTCAAGTCAGTTTGTAAGTGCTATTTACAGAAAAAAGTCATTTATAAAAAGATGCCAATTCCTTCAATATCTATGAGAAGTCTTATTGTGACGGAATTTATCATGATGTAAATGTTAATGATCATATTGTTAGTGATCTGATGTAATATAGTGAGACGTGTTATTATTATTATTATGGTGGTTGTTTATCTATCTGTTCATGCCTTATTATAGTTACGAGACTTGGCAGAGAGACTTGACGAGAATTGGACACTGACAGCAGTGGAGATGCGAGTGTCTGCTAGAGCTGAGAGAGGATGAGTCGACCTAAATCTAAAATTATTAGTCAGAAATTATCGGTTACATTTCTAAATAATAACGAGTCCTCTACTAATAATTATATGTTTATAAATCGGATTTTACCAATGCAACGACGCATCCTGAGTTCATCCCAAATTGTATCTGGTGCAGACGTTTTGGATTGGGGCAATCACACAGTGTGACTTGGTGAATCTTGCCACCGCTACCCTCTACTCCGTTGCAGTTTGGGTAAATCCACTGCACTTTTCTAATGTCAGAGGGTGTTCCTCTCCATTTCCTCTCGTCATGCCGTGTGATCTGATAATGTTCCATGGAAGAGCTTTGTGAAATACGAGTTGTATGTTGACCTGTACTGTTTGTTCATAAATAGCACCTTTCCCCAGTGCTGAACTATTATTTATACTCCTGCTGATGGGCTGATCAAGATGGACTATTATGGCCCTGGTTTAGTAATTGGATCGATGTTTCTATTTGCGCTGGCTATGCAGTAGCCCATTACCACAGAGCTATAAATGTCCATTAGTCTTTATTGAAAAGGAAAAGAAACCAAAAATAAATCAACCAGACGACCAATTTGGTTGCATAAAACAAAGCAACATGGAAGAAGGTGAGGTTAATATACACAGTGATCAAGGACGAACTCTGTACACGGTTCCTCTTTACATCTTTCCTGATCATTTCCCTGAAGACGGCAGCATTGCAGTGGTTTCACAAGCCTGCAGATGCAGTGGCTTATTAGGAAATGCATCACCACAAAACAAGGAAATGATTCCACCAATCACACCACGAAGGCAGCCAAGAACTGGAGAAGGGAAAAGTGGGAGGAATGTCCAGTACGGCGTTCCCATTTCTATCTAATTAAGGTAGTATAAGACTTAATGAAAGGAGAGCGAAGCCAGAAACTCTTGGAAAGAAGCAGTTGAACATGGTGTCAGGAGCACGGCTGGAAACGTGAGGCGGAGTAATGGAAAGATGAAGGTGTTGGTGGCTCGCCGTGTAAAATCAGGATACGTGCAAAGCATATACGTTATTGTTCTACCAGAGTGCGTTCGAATCGTTAATTCTGATTGGTTGCTATTTATGTTTCCGTAATAGCAGCTCTTACAGACGTTGTGGCTGTTGGACAAATCACAGCTTTATATGAATATAGAGTAAAACATTAGCGTTTCTGTAGTAACGTCTACTTCACAAAGCACTCGTATGGTGGATGATCTGGCAGATCTTCAGATTTTAAGCATGGTCATTTGATCAGTACCATGACGGGCTGCATTTTTTGTTTGTCTTGTTAAAGGTGCATTAGGTACGATTTGTGGGGGGGGAAATGTCTCTAATAATTAAATGGTTGGAGTTGAATAAGATTCAAATTATTATTATTATTTTTTTAACACTCATCGAGTCCACCCATGTACACAAAGCTCCTCCCCCAAAACTAGAGTTAGCGTTCTAACATCACTTTCAAGCGCACTTGGACGTTCAGCTGCTCGAAAGCCGAGTTGCAACTCCGTTAACATGCAACTTCTGCTAGTAATGATCGATGAGGATGTGAAGGGGCGATGTGGCGATGTGGCGTGCCCATGAACTGCAAATACGAACATGCATTATGGACTGGAAGGCAGGTTTCCAAACTGGGATTTATTTTTCCCCCAGCTATGTCCTGAGACAATGTTTTGTGACAATGGATGCATTTATTATTATTTTTTTAATCCTTTCCATATAATTTTCCACATTATTTGTACTAGTAAGAAATGAAAAATATTGACTATTGCACCAAAAAGGGAAGAAAAAAAAAAGAAAAGAGAGAGGCTGGTGAGGAAACAGGACTTTATTGGTGCTATATCATAGTAACTCTTCACCAGGAGTAAGTTGTTTTAAGTGCTCCGAGTTGACACATTGCTGTGGTGTAAGATGAATAGACAGTTCATGAAGTGCTTTTCTTCAGGAAGTGATTGGTGCTCAGTCACAGTGCTTTAAATAAGGACACACCACACCACCGTTGTGCTGGAACATCATTCCGTGCTGTGTTTTATGCCTTGCGTAATATCCTCCTACACTGTTCACACCCTGTACTGACCATAATAATAGAGCAGTTCTTAAAAAGAGCAAATTTAGTTGTCGTCGTCAGTATTGATTGCGCTAAGACGAAGGAAATATCTGTCCACTTTCCACAACTTTCTACAGCTTGTATTTCTTGCTTCCTTTCTCCCCCAACTGCCAGCTTGTTTTACTGTGGGGAGTTGTTTTGCAAAGATTTTTATAACTTGCGGCATAGTCTGCTGATCCGTCAGGCTGTTTAGGTGTCCTATAAATACACGAGTTTATCATAAGACGGATAAAAGCGCATCTTTGTCAGTGATGTAAATAAGATCCTGGCGAACGAGGTTTTAGCCCTTAAAGCCACCGCAGCACCGAGCTTGTGTATCTCCTTGTTCTCCTTCAGCCAGAAGGTTCAGCTTTCTTGGGAAATGATAAAGGCCTTTTGAAGTCACTCGCTTTCTCAGTTCCAGCATGGCTTCGTTTGATCCCGAAAGCTGCATTTTGTGGCAGCAGGACGTTCTGTACAAAAGGAGACGATGCCACGAGCGTGTCTATAAATGGACTTTCCAAGAACCGCATCAGCGTTTCTGGAACCTCTGACGATATACAGGTGCCATATGTACTTAATCAGGTAACGGATATGCCTTTAACATGCTAGTCATACTCCATCTAATGATGTGATTTCTTTATAGTTCAAGAGTGGGTTTAAAGTAGTCATCTGTGGAAAAACGAGAAAAGTGCGAGATTACGGCCCACGACTTTCCACAGAACGTCACAATGTTCATATTTCAAATTCAGTTATGCTCCACAAGGCACATTTTGTTCAGAACAGATTTCCTTAATTCACTGGGTGGGATAGACTACAACTTTTATCAGTTTAATCAGGTTCTGGCCCACAGGACACAAGTCTGCTCAAAATATTCATCCAGCCGCTCGATATAAAGGAACGCATTAACGTGAAGAAACTGGAAAATAAATTCTTGCCATTTAAATGCTTTTATAGTCAATCTAGTTTAGTGCAGCGTTAAAAGGCTTGGCTATGAAGTGTTGAGTACTGTAATTAAAGATGGCATTTAAGATCACATTGTAAATATAATAACGTATATACGTCATAAAATCATTCCTAGTCAAGTCCCTTTAGATGTGAACACTTCCAGTTCCAAAACTTAATTTATTTCCCAAATCGAATTCCAGTCTTAACACCATTTGTTACAGGATCCCAGCATTTTTTTTTTTTTAACCATACTATGTATCAGATTCTCTGTTCTTCTGTTAACAGCTACAGCCCTAGAAATGAAAGGGAAATCGCATTATAAGAAAGGATACAGTAACGTAGCATGTCGCTACCATCAGGTGTACACCTTTTGTACCTTTTAGTGTGTAAGTTTCCTTTATTATGTATCAGGATGTAAGTAGTATATACCTTGTAGAGCTTCACACGAAAAAGTAATTACGGTACATTTACGCGTGTTAATCCATTTTAAAAGGCGCACTGTATCCACACGTGCTGATTAAAGATGTCCCCTCAAGGTTTCCACGCCAGCAGCAAGCACCGGTAGTTTTCCGAGAGTGTACACCATGCACCACTAGTTTAAAACCTGACATTAGAATTGGCACCATGGCTTGGGACTACAAACCATCCAGCACATTACTAACCACTTTGGAGAGCTTGTTTACACTTTTAAGACATTGTGGTTTATCGAAATGCCGCAATTACCTCACAAGTGCCTACTACTTTCTAAACTTGCTTCATGTTTACAGTGCGACCGAAAGTTCTGCGTGGCTGCCTTGCTTCATTAAACAAACCTGCATGCTTGGGGTCCTGGTTGCTTTTTTTTTCAGTAGAACAATGAATCCGTCTTTTTATAAATATTGAACACCGGTCCAATTAACATAGAATCTAGTGAGTTAAACACTTGTACCCCCCCGAGAGAAAAATGAGTCAGACCTCATATAACCTAATAATGAGACTTGATAATTAAGTCGCATCTTCATAATTAACGGCCATTACCGAAACACTACGGAGAGAAATCTGAAATTACAAGCAATGCCCGGAGACATGATGTCCTCATTTAGACTCTCATTAAGGAAGATGCATGGAAGCTGTTGATGTACGAGTGAGCTGCAGGTTAGAATACACTCTCCGACCGCCTTAAAGTCATGTGATCAGCCAATCATGTGGCAGGAGTGCAGTGCATAAAATGCCCATACAGGGTAAGAGTTTCAGTTAATGTTCACAGCAAACATCAGAATGTGATCTCTGTGACTCTGATCCTGGCATGGTTGGTAGTGGCAGATGGGCTGGTTTTAGTATTTCAGAAACTGCTGATCTCCTGGGATTTTCACACACAACAGTGTCTAGACTTTACACCGAACGGTGCAAAAATCATCCAGCGAGAGGCGGCTCTGAGAGCCGAAACGCCGTGTTTTGACGAGAGAGGTCCGAGGAGAACACGCAGGCTTGGCGAAACCGGACAGTTGAAGATCGTCAGCTGTCCAGTTTCAGTGAACCCGTCACTGTCAAAGAGATTATCATCAGTACGAGGTGTGACGGGGTGACCCAGGGACACTGGAGGCTAGTGGGGAGAAGAGAGAGTGAGGAGAGGAGACATTTCAGACCACCGCTACAGGCTGAGCTGTTCAACGTTCTCTCAGTGGTGGTCTGAAAATAAAATCCTGGGATGAAAGTAATAACATTTTGGAAGCCAATCCCATTAAATGCCCCTTATGTGTACCATTAAAGCACTAAGCAGCGTTACTGACACATTCAGAGGCAAAAAAATTATTGCCTTGAAAAGATTATGTTGACCGTAATGCTATTATTGTGTGTAGTAAAATCATCTGTTTGATATGTAGATGATTCACCATAACCAAGACCTGCTTCACTGTGATGTAGTGGAGCTGCTGGATTATGGCAGAAATCATAATCACGATTATTTTGACCGAATCACAGTTATTCATCATGATTAAATTACATCTCGACTGTGGAAACATTGTGAACAGGCAGGTCTGACCTTGAACGTGTTTGACTGCTGTGCTGTAGGGAATTTGGTAACCGCGTTTAGAGAGGGGCAAAGCACACCACTGAAAATAGTGCATCCATCTGGAGTTATTGCACAAGATAAAATAGGGCATCGTATTAATATGAGACACAAACAAATATCTTTTTTCTCGGTTGTCATTTCATAATTCTGGGAATTGTAATCGCAATTAAGATTTGATTAACTGCACAGCTCTGTATAGTGGTATTTATGAATTTTGCGTGCAGATATGGTCTGACTCTCTCTTTCGGTGAAATATTACAATAATGAATGATTATGAATTCAATACAGGAGGTAATGTTCGCGCTTGTGAAATATTATCTGCTATTCACTTATTAATTAAATATTAATGGTTCTATTGATTTTTGGAGTACAGTCCTCTCTGAAGGTTGATAATTTGCACTTCAGTTCTTACAGAAAAATGGAGTAAGCTGGAGGGCGGGGTTTTTTTTTTTTTTGAGGTTTTTTCCCCCTCATTTCTGTCAATATTGTGCTTTCTCAAGAGTCAGTTTCACAGATAGCTCAGCCTCATGGAAATGCTGCATTTCCATTATTCAGCGTAATTACAGTAAAAGTAAAAGGAACTCCGTATAGTTATGAGACTGAGAAATGTAAGACTGGGTCTGTCACAGAGCCAGCACCGGTTCCTCAACTCTTTGCAACACTAGAAACGAGAACTGCATGTCTTCTCGACCCGTCACCTCCAAGGTAAGATGATTGTCAGGAAATTGGTTATGCCTCCATCTGGGACAGACAGATTTAATGGAGCCGTTTCACAATGGCACTTTTAAAAAGAAAAAAACCTCCCATTGACTGAGCACCTGCACCATGCACTCTAATACTCAACAGCTCAGTTGTCTCTTACATCCTCACGCTTCACTTCCTGCTGTTTACTTCTCCATGAAATTTATTCCAAAAAAAGGTACTTGAAGTTTAGTTGAAAAGAGTCGTTCGTGAGTCCCATCTACTGTGATCGGACTGTGATTATATTCCAATTCGTAAAAGAATTTCTAGCTGGAATAGAAATAAGGAGCTGATCTTTTAGTTTGGTCACGTTTACCTCACCACGGAGTGGAATACTGAGCGAACTGCATTTCAAATGGACTTGAAGTTAGCATGTCAGTTTGTGTAGGGATTCGCATCATGAAAGAAATGTAACGTAGATTTTGCTCCCAATTACATCGTGCACATTGCATTTCCTATTTTTCCACTGTACTGATTAGATGTACGCTACCAGTCCAAAGTTTGGACACTTT
>JAQQZR010000005.1:842283-853015 GCA_030068235.1 Notoglanidium macrostoma
TAATTCAGTATATGTGTTGCTTCATAGTTTGAGGTATTCAGTATTGTTTTACAATGTAGAAAACAAACAAAAAAAAAAACCCTGAAAGAGAAGGCGTGTCCAAACATTCGACTGGTAGTGTACATGTGTCATGGATTCCTCACCTGGATATTAATTTTCTTGTGTTAGGTGTTCATAGCTGAAGTAATTCATACTAAATATCAGTTTCATGTCAATTATATTTTTATATAGTAGTTAAGTTTATGAGATCGGACATGCTACCAAGCTCCCTTACCATCACAGAATGATGATCATGTTGCCTTTGGCTTTATTGGGGAAAGGGGCATTGGGACTCGTACATAATGCATAGAAGTTACATCATTACACTTGTTATGAGTTGGCTGCAGCTGTAATTGCTAGCTTTAGCGTTTATTCAGCGTTGGGTTTTTTTTTTCTTTCTTCCTCCCTGTAAATGTATTATTCTTTAACAGGGCCAGGAATGCTACTGTTAATAATCATACATTATTAGCTAACTAAGCTCATTATGAAATGAAAATTAAAGGATATAAAGTACATGTACGTGCGCGCTGTGGTGAACAGTAGCAGAAAGACTTACTGAATTATTGAGTTAATTAATTTAAATCTATGTTGTTTTGAGAGCAAAAACTTTCACAGCTTTGTCTGTTTGGCAGCACACATGAGGGAAGCCAAGCTGCGTCAAAGAAAGATGTTTTGTCAGCTAGCAGGTTATTAAGGTTTGTATAGGAGACAAAAGAGGCATTACCAGTGAAACACGCATTCTGAGATACTACACACTTATTTTTGTCAATTTTAAAGCTGCAGACACGTCAGTCTCCCACAGACATTTAAATCGTCCAACCTGGTAGCCATCTGCGATTCCCTGATACTGTCATCATTCACCCCATGCCTAATAATGGCACCTAAAGCGTCTGTCATAAGCTCCTTAAAAAGCCTTCCGGCGTATGTTTTAACCGCAGTGAAAATCTGTTCTACTGTAATTGTTTGTGAAAGGTCTACCTGAAGGGAGCGCAGATGTTTTCCAATTGTACAATTGAGTAATCAATTGTTCCTTGTGACCAAACCTTCGCTTAATGTTGTTACACTTAATGAAAATGGTCGACGGTAGTATTACAAAGTGATTCTCTCGCACATCGATTCATTTGGGCTGAATAAAAAATGGGCTCTTTTGAAAGAGGGGGGGGGGGATAATATTTGTATTAAAATAATGACAATAACATTTTATTTCTGCTTATTCACTTCAACCCTGATCGATAACAATTTCTGTCCAATTTTCTCCCTATTCATCCCATCAAATTACATCTTTCCACCTGCTTTTATTTTTGTGTACCTTCTCTCTCTCTTATTCAGTGTGACCAAGACCAGTGCATTCAGAGCACCAAATTCGTTTTGCAGGCTGCTGCTACACCGTTGCTGCAGAGCGAGACCCCAGTCATGGCTGAGGAGTCATCGGTGCCTGGCAGGCCAGCTCTAGGCGCTCCGTGCCCGCTGATTCCTCTCGGCCAGCCCACACCACCCACCTCCACCCCGAGTCTGAGCTGTGAAGCTGAGAGTCTGAGCCCTCCTGCCTCCGAGGCCCAGCACCACTTCCTCACGCCTGACGATGCCCCCTCGCCCCCAGGCATGCTTCCCTGCACAAGCCCGCTGGACCACAGCCACACGGCGCCCTTCTACAACCCTGCCAGCCAGGACTCTCTTCACGAGGACTCGGTCAGAGGCCTGGTCAAACTCAGCTCTGTTTAAATAGACTGATGCATGGTGATCATGTGTGACCCCACCCCGTCCTTTACTCTGTGCCAAGAGCCTGCTAGCTCCTCATCGTAACTCTACAATCTCAGTGATATGAGCAGCCCAAAGCGTGGACATGAACACACACACTGCCGCATCCCACGAAGTCACAAAGTGAGCTGCCAAATCTGTCTTTGCTCCTCTGACTGTCTGTAATGAAGCTGCTGCCCTCAAGGTGGCATGGTGGCTTCTAAAACAAAGGGCTGTAATAAAGTCAGTGCATCGATGAGGATGTTCCACTTGAAAAGCTGCTTCAAGTGACACATGCTGGGATTCACTTTGTATTTTTTGAGCTGATTTGTGTTGTGTGTTTTTTTTTTTTTTTTGGAAATCAGAATCCCTGCCTGATGATTGGGATGGACAGTTATTGCCTTCCTGTCTTTTGAGGTGATTGCACAGTTGATAACGTGAGCTGTTCTCATCATGTTGCAAATTCATACACTTTCTCTCTTTTTTTTTTTTTTTAAACCTATTTTGGAAAGAATATGGTATTGTGTTGTGGCACAAAAGAAACCTTTCCCTTTCTCAACAAATTGCTGTATATCACTTGGATATTACTACATTCCCTGAATTCTAATTAAAGATGCAGGAACAGCTTTTACAGAATCCAGAGACATCGATGTTGTATGCTGCAAAGTTCCTTGGTCTGCATAAACGCAGTGTTCTCACGTGACGATTGCCTGTGATGGATGTCTTACCAATACGACCTATGATACTGTGTCATGAAAAAAATACACTGCCCAATAAAAATCTGATTCGTTACAAACACGTTACCTATTTAATTTCAGACTTGAATTAGGAGAGCTTTGTTTTAGGACAGACAAAAAAAAAAAAAATTCCCATGCATTTTAGTTGCACTTGATTTGCAATAACCAGCTTACGGATTTCCCTCCGTAGCAGATCAAAAAAGTTATATAAAAGTGCTAGTTTTAAAGCTTAATGTACATACTGGATTACAAACTTACTACAGACAAGAATTGTATACATTTTCACTTGCTAACCTATTTACTCTAAGCTTAGACATGACAGGAGCCTAAGGGCAGTTGTTCCATTACTACCCCCACCCTAGAGGTTGTGTTTTGGTGCGGTCTGTTTGAGGGAAAAACACTAACTGATTTCCATGAAACTGGGTGGCGGGGTGTAGAATGGGCCAAGGAAGAACCCATTACATTTTGGAGCGGATCCAAGTTACAGGGTGGCTCCATGAAATTAGTTTTTCTTTTACAAATGTTGCAAGACACAGAATTTGGATTTGGTAGAAGTCGGTGTTTAACAATGCCAGAAATCTTAATCCAGTTAGTTCAATAGTGACGAAACATAGCCAATGTAGAAATACGAAGACTCCGTTGGAACTATAGCCAGACATATAAAGTGGTTGCGGTTGCAGATTTCCAGGTCGTAGAAGAGTCAACTATCGTCTATGACTACGTGACAATGGTGCAAACTCAAAACTACAACCATTAAAATATTTTAGAGTTTCAAGTGTAGAGTTTCAAGAGTTAATGATCCAAAACCTTGGATCAGTAAAATATCAAGTAGTTACTGTTACATACATACTTATGTACGTACAAAATGTTTACATACAAAACGTAGTCGTATCTGAGAGGACGAGTTACAGATTTTACCATCACAATACGTATTTTACAGTTAGCTTTGACTGGAGGATTCATGAATGTGTGCTACAAAATTTTACATAAATGTCAACATCCTCAACGACTGCCACTAGACTTCAATTATAAAGACTTTCTTTTTTTTAAGGTTTATTTCCTTTTTTCAAAGGAATCAAAACACAGCTCAATCCCATGCAAACAATTTCCCTCTACACACACACACACACCCCTATTACTTGTGTTTTTACAACACAGTTGATTAGGGAAATGTTTAATAAATCTTATAAAATAAATATTATTAATTAAAATAGTATGTAAAAGAAAATAAGTAAATAAATTGCATCAAAACTTGAAAAGGGATGAAAATATATATATATATATATATATATTTTTTTTAAAGGGACTAAATATAAAAAATATAAAACTAAATGTCATTTACTGCTTTCTTTTAATCTGGTAAAATTCGGCTATTAGATTGGCATCCATTTCTTTCACCAACTCTATAAAGGGATACAGTGTTGAATTATGAGTTTCAGATAAATGTTTTCACATTTCTCAGTACAGGCAGTACAGTACATCGAGATTAAAGGTGATGCTGTAGATGCTATCGGAAAAAATCTCTCTCTGATGTTCCTGCTTAAGCAATACAGGGTGACCTGGCAGGCATGAACAGCACACAGGTAATGTGTAAAGTCTGTAAACCAAGAAGAAGCCTTAAGGACGTGTGTAACCCAATTCTGAATACAAGCAACTTTCCCTGTGTAAATATTGGACTTAAACTTTTCCCAGAATCCAATTGGTTGTTTTTGTTTACATGTAGGCCACAGAGTTTTGAAAGCATATGCTCTGTGTGTGCGCTCACCTACCTGGATATCCAGTCTTTACTACAGACTTTTGCTAATAAAAATGAAAGACATCCTGGAAGGAGATTATGAGGAGTCACGTATCAGCCTAGACGTAGAAGTGACCAGTTATCATGAACGAAACGTGTGAGATTCTCCAATCCTACCAAATCGGGACAAGAAAATTGTGCGTACTCTTACTTTTAGCTGTGGAAGACGATCAGACTCGGCGAGTGGGAGGACTGAAGTTTGTCTACATTTATTACAATACGGTCTGTTTAACTCTCGCTAAGGGCCACATCGCTAGCGGAAGCAATGAAATCGTTATTTTGTGGCAGCGGCCGTGTAATAAGCGGGATTGTTGCGGATTGTTTTCAAATACAGCACCGAGGGATATCGATTGGCACTGAACATGGTGGCTCATCACTTAGCGCAGAGGCTTCTGGGAAGAATGAACTCGCCCCTTTAAGCTTCCAACTCCGAATAAAGCCTGTACGTTCACTGTAGTGTTCATTCCATGCTTTATTAAATACATAAGTATAAAGTACATTAATTTGAATAACACTGTTACTACGTAACAATACCTTTGCACTTTTTACAAACTGCTTATACAGTCCTCCATTTTAACCAAAGGATCATGACGGGTGTACAACTCTATAATTATCTCCTCACTGTGAGTGCGGTCACGTGTCTCAGGTTCTCCACCATGTACAGGTACGTATATCACAACAGCATTCGGACTTAGTGATTATTCTAGTTGTTGCATCCAGTAATAAACAAAAGCCACTGCCCCCCTGAAACCTGCTGTACATTTATGTAGAAGTCTCACTGAAATATTAGGCACATTAGGGAAATATGTACCCTCATCTTTATTTATTTATTGACGCCATTTGAGCTTTTATTCCTAACATCAGAAAAGAAACCCAAACCAGTTACACGGTCATAACGCTTGATCTATAATTATAATCTAAGCGGCATTTTTGTCAAGGTTTATCGAACTGATTTTAGATTCAAGCACATTCCGTAGCTGTATATTTATTTCACTGCCATTGAGCTTTAGATTCAATGCCAGTCAATTAGGCTTATAACTAGATCTGAGCTAACATGAGGGCTGATTGTTGGGAGCATTGATCATTTTTAAAAGCAGAAATGTTTTGCATGAACTAATGCACTAACTGAAACAATGCCAAGTTAAAATAAAACTTCAGCCTCCACATGCTTTTGTTCACGCAAGGGTGCCAACAATTCTGGCACTGACTGTATTGGAGTTGACGAATTTAATAGTTGCTCATCTCAACCACTGTAATGTCACTTGAAAGCTTTAAATAAATAAAAAAAAATCATTGACTATGCCTTACAGACATCATGTCCACTCATCCAGATAACAGCTTTTAGAACAGCTTTTGAGTCAATAGTAGATTTCCAGACTGTTTCATCTCAGAAAATGTCCCCTGATTTTTTTTAAATGTTTTTATAACATTGTGACATGAGGCGAGTAAGTAGGTGCTGACTATGCAATTATTATTATTATTATTATTATTATTATTATTCTCTTAGCTACACTATGGAAAAAAGTTCCATCTCAGACCATGTTTTGGAAACCCAGCCATGTGTGTGTGCGCGTGTGCGCACTGGTTTTCTCCGTCAGTGACACAGCTGTGTATTCGTTAATTGGCTGTTTTAAAAAAAAAATTAAAAAAAAATAAAAAAAAAAAAAACACGCAGGTGCTGAAGTGAGCATGTGCTGTTACTGATCTGAGAGTCACCAGAGCTTAATGTCCTGTAAGTCCAGGTCTCCGAGGACCTCCAGCTGGGTGATGGAGCTCAGGTCCTGCACTCGGTGTCTGTACTCCAGCAGATGCTCTCCGTTCACGGCGATTTTAAACTGGTGAGCCTGGCACAGGATGATGATCTGAGGACAGATGAGAGCAGGTGATGTGTATCAGAGCCATGGAGAACCGGAAATCCGTGATCGCTTTCTAATCAAGTTCTCGTTGTTCCTGCTACAAAATGACGTGAACGGCTGGTGAACGTTTAATATCTGCTGACTGATTTTAAACGTGCCCTCGGTGGAATCTCAGATATCGTTGCAACCTGACACGATTGCGGTTTCAATTCTATAGAGCAATGAAATACTTGGAAATAATTTGTAACGTAATAACATTTGCTTTACTGATTCAAACCGGGCTTTGTGTAAAATCACCAAGGAAATCACTTCAGGATGTCGAATTATATTAAGATCCCTGATGAGCAAAGCCGGAGACGAGCGTGACGAGGAAAAGCTCCTGAGACTTCATGAGGAAGAAACCTCGTGAGGAACCAGACTCAAAAGGGAACTTAACCGGATGTATTCCTTTCGTTTAAGAGAAGTGGCGTCGAGCTTCGGGAGTACGAACATGTTCTCGCTGATTTCTGGAACTCACTGTTGTAACAATTTAAGTGTCATCATCAGTTTTTTTGTCTTTCGCTCCACTAGACAATCGCATGATCGGCATAGAGAAGTTAGTGCTCGTCCAAGTGTGTTCGTCTGCCCTACGATAGTGCGGTTTAACAATACAAAGTGGCTTTACATGCCTCTAAAAAAAAAAAAAAAGTGTTCACCATTCAAAACCGGTAGTCATGTGATTGGGGAGACTCGCTAGAAATTGCTTGAAATAAAAATCTGTTAACTTCTTGTACCATGTGGATGATGCTGTGGGAAATCCCTGTTAGATGTTGCTGTGGATGAATTCTGGCATCAGAGCTGTCTGATGGGTGGGAATTGGCTGTGACTAGATTAGGGAGAAAAACTGAACATTTTTAAATAAAAATAAATAAATAAATAAATAAAGTGGCGCTAAGAACAGTCCACCTTAACATATCTAAAAAAAAAAAAAAAAAAAAGTGTGTATCTAAGTGTGATTTCAGTGAATGGAACAAATTGTTGGAAGATTACATTTTGCCATAGCAAACTGGACATAAACCTAATTAATTCGGTTACTGGATTAGATACAGGATGTTGTGCTCTCGTCTCACAGCTGTAATGAATCTTTCAGGGGTAGCTAGAAATTAAAATGCATTAACTTCACGTGTTTGAGACTCAAAATGTAAAAGAAAGTCAGGAAAGTCTGTTTCCCGAAAAACATCATACATCAAAAAGTCACCATGTGAATGGTTTCTATATTGTACTGTTCCAGCGCTACCTGATGTAATGATTTCAGTGAGTAAAGTCTGTTTTCTGAGGGACTCGGGAGTGCTCCGAGCCTCTTTCCTGTGCTGTAATACACGCTCCTACCTCAAAGTATTTCCCAGCTGTGAACGGGAAGTACGACAGCTCGATCTCCTCTGGTCCCCAAGACTCGCTTAAGAAAGAGTTGCGGATCAGCGTGCCTGATTTGATCCGTGCGTTTAGGTGGAGGGCGATGTTTTTTGACTCGCTGCACCTCAGGTTTACAGTGAAACTAGTACACACAAGAAAAACGCTGTTAGAGTGTGACTGTTATATTTATACATGTATACATGTTTGTATATAAATACATACAGTAATAAAATGAAGGTGCGGTGCCAAAGCCTGAAGTACCTGTGAGGAAATAAGCTGATGTGGCCCTTGATTGTAATGTGCTGTCCAGGACTGAGCCCTTTAAGTACGCTGCCCCTGTAGGGTATACTCTGGAGCGGGAGAAGAAAAAAAAAAAAAAAAAAGGAGAATTTGTAGCTGCTGCGGTCGGCATTCTGTTTTCAAAATAATATTTCTGTTAGATCAACTCACCAAATCACCTGATTCCGAAAATATTGCCTGTGGAAAAGAGGCTGAGATTAACTGTTAATAACCCACCTGATTGAAAATAAGTAAGTGAATGAATGAATGAATGAATAGATCAGTAAATAACTGGCTGTTGAGATGAGACGGCTTCTTACTGAGCTCGGGACGTAGCCAATGGCTTGTACTTGAACTTTTCCTGAAACGGAGAACGTGTCGACCCGGTGCAGAGGGATCCTGTGCCGAAACTCCAGGACATGAGCTCCGTTTACGGCAACCTGTGGGAGAGAAACAGCAATCAGCAGCGATGTTCAGGTACACACACACACACACACACACACACACACACACTAGGTTTAATTTTTTTAAGAACTGCGGACGGTCTTTGCATACTGATAGCCTGCGCTTGAATTACGGGAGGTCTTCGACGTGCTGGGAACCCTCAGTTACAGCCAGCGCTCCATATTTATCTCTACTTTGAGTAGACAAACATATTTTAGCAAAACTAGACAACCTAACAATCGTACCATGGCTGGTCAAAGTTTATTGTAATTGTTTAATTTTGTCTGAGAGACATGCAAAAGAAACAAATTTCACACTTTTTCCAAACAGTTTACATACGTCAGGAAAACGTGTGATTTTCCGATGTGTCTGCAGTAGCAGTGTAATCACGTATGAAGAGATTAATTTGGACTGATAGGAAAACGCGTCCATAAATATACGAATTCGGAGCCAAACGGTAGACTGAGAATTCGCCTTTTTCTCGGAAGCTCGTAGAGGCTTGCCAAATCCTAGCGAGACTCCGAGCCTAGCTAGAACTCATGAACCTCACATTCAGAGACTGAATCCCAACGATGCCGGAGTCATCCACGGCTGGGAGTCCAAGAGAGAAAGATTGGCCGTGCTCTCAGGGAGGAACAGGAGGTGGCGTCCTCTCTCTCCCCTGTCAATCACAGCGACACAGGCCAATCATGGCAAGCGGAAGTAGGTAGATAGCACTTTCCTCCGAGTGCGTTATGTCGTCCCTGATGCAGCACAGAAACCACAAAAAAAAACTTCAATCTAGCCCAGAATGTTCAGAAAAGGTAGATGCACGCTTCTTTTCTCAGTCTTTTCAGGGAACAGTGGTGAGCGTTTCTGATTTACAGCACCTTCCTGAAATACGCGGACATCCCGCCCAACTTTTGCGTAGCGACTTTGTGCTCCACCTGTCGTATAAATAATGTAAAATGCGATAACTGGACAATGTGCAGGGTTTTCCCAGACTGCCACACGTTATCGCATTTTGAAATGTTTTCCAAAACCTACATGATGGAAGATCATATCTACTTTAACTTCAACATCCAGTTTCTTGCTGTAAGAGAATCTCCCAAAGAATAGTTTCAAGAAGCCGGTCCACGTTAAGCAAAGCTTCATTCACCAGTCTTCATTCACACGTAGAGATCAGTGCAACCTGAAATGTGCCGGCTAGACAACAGTGACTGTAATGTGGTCTTTTATTAATCAATCCACTGCTAACTAGCTTCCGTTTGCTTTGAAATGAGATTAGAAATGTTTATCATTGCACTGGGTATGTAACATGGCAGTACATCTTACCTCTGATGGCTGGGAAATGAGGACGTTAGGAAAATCAAACAGATATGAAATCACTCGCACAGACAGAAGATCTGATATTTTTCACCTTCAAATTTTATCCAATAGCTCACAGTGGCGATAGGAAAAAAAATGTAGAACTAGCCTGTATATTTTAGTGATGATTTGTGAAATAGAAGACAACTAGCAATGATGAATTTTGATTAGTTTAGATCAGGCTTCAGAAGCGTCAAAATAAAGTCATATCAGTTTGTGGCTCAACATCGCCCCCTGGTGGTAGCCACTGAGAATTTTGTTAGAATTCAAACACTGGTGGCGGCTGATCAGTAACTATATACAGTACACACGCCAGTCACTTTGTATAAACCAATCAGGGAACTTGTTGACAAGAAGGTGCTACATGCCCATCAATTATTTTGCATGATCACAGGCCACCCGTACAAGAGCAGGCTGGTGATGAACGGGACGTCACAAGAATATAGGAAGTAGGAAGTAGGAGGGATTTCCTACTAAGAGACGGTCCAGGCTTTTCATCACATGCCATGCAACCTCAAACCCTGACGAATATCAGCTCACTCACCTTGAACACATCTTCCTGTACTAGAATGATTGCCTCAAAGGATGCTCCTTGCTTAAAGGGCATCTGATCGAGAGTCTCCTCTCTGCCCCAGCTTCCTTGCTGTAAGGAGTTGCAGACGATGCACGGAGAGCTCCTGAAGCGTGGGTTGAAGTGGAACGCGACATCGGCTCGGGGCTTCGTGCTGCTGCCACAGGTCAGGTCAAACTGGAACCTGGAAAAGGAGGAAAACTTTATATAACTACGCTGCTTAAAAATTGCATTTAATGTCACAGCTTTGTGTGTCGGTTCATCTGCATGAGAAATGTACCGAACAACTCAATACTGACTTATTTTACCTTAACAGTTCATGCTGCTGGTCTCATAATAAACAATTCATATGTGAAATTCTTGCTTTGCTGACGAATGTCTTTTGAAAAAATGTTTGCGATTTAAATTCCACATAATCTAGACACTAGAAATCCATCCGTCCATCCATTATCTATACGGCTTTATCCGTCTGGGTCGCGGGGAAGCTGGAGCCAATCCCAGCAGACTTCGGGTGAGAGGCGGGGTACACCCTGGG
>JAQQZR010000005.1:863848-876348 GCA_030068235.1 Notoglanidium macrostoma
TAATGTTTCTCGTGGGTAGACATGAACACCGTTTGTTTGGTGTCCATGTGCCATCGGAGTCACGCCAAGAAAACAAAATAAAACAAAATTAAAAAAAAAAAGCACGATTTTCGGATCCGGAGTGGCCACTGCGTGCTGCGGTCGCGCCGCCATACGTCACAAAATGAAGTGTGCTTTTGAAAGACACTCTATAAAAGTTTGTCTGTTCTGGTTTATTGTGCAACATGGCGGCTCCATGGAAGTGGACCCGCAGCCTATGTATATATAAAGGGCTCGTTATAAGCTTATGAAAACACAACAATTCATAGTTATTGATACACTAATGAAAACATATTTATGATTTCCATAAGAATATTATCGAATATATTCTGCATTTCTGCTAATCGATACCTTCAACATCCTAAACAGTGGCCCTTTAATAGATAAACGATACTGTACTCATTATTATAAAATATGCTTTCATCATAGTTCTTTTCACAATAACATATCGCTTTGTTTTTATTTGATAATAAATTGTTGTGATGGCTTTTTTTTAAAGCATTATTTCATTATTCTCCCTTTTTCATTTCATAATGACACCTTTATTTCATAATGACTTTCACAGAAGATCATGGATTGCTCACACATTCAGGGCAAAGCAACAGCACCTCAAATACCAATCACTATACAGCTTGTGTTCTTTTCAAGCTGAAGCGCAGGGAAAGTGCAGGCTGCTTGACTTCATGGCTGAGAAGACTATTTCTGAACTTCACAAAGAGGCCAACTGTTTGGATGGCATGCCTTCACCTCAGCCTCAAAGGCGAATAATAACTTCACTGTCAAAGTTTATATCTTGAAGCTCATTTATCTGCTTGAGTACTGTCCGCTGGAAGTGATACTATTAGAATTAGATTTGAGGCCCTTGTCTAATATCTAATAATTATGTAATACTTAAGTTATGAGGTCTCATTAAGGGCAAAATGTTGAGGCAAAGTTTTATGCACACCCACACACATATTCAGATAAGGAGCTGCATTAGTGCTTGATATACACAGCTTATTAATGTTTCATGTTGTGAATGCCTGACTGTCTTTAGATTGTTACACTAGCAAATGATTAATCAACCACATAGGTTCAGCCCAATTTGTGGTGACTGACAGATTACAACAGAGTGAAACAGAAGTGTCATTATGAAACAAAAATGTCATTACAAAATAAATGTGCCCTTATTAAAAGTCATATTGAAATATTATATTAAAATGTCACAATGTTATATTAAAAATAAGTATGGTGAAATATTTTATAATAATGAGTATAGTACTGTTTATATATTAAACTGTTTCCAAAAATATATTTTACTTCCATAGTAATTGCTACATTTATTATATCCTAGGCATATTTATTCATTTACTTTTGAATAATATGGCATGCTATACTCTATGGTCTTCATGGTGTGAGAACTTAAAGCTACTCATCTGAAGTTACTGATATCTGTAGGGCACAGTGTAGGGCACACTTTCTCTAAGTTATTATGAAACAGAGCAAAACTGTCACCTGTGTTCACCGAAGTTACACAGATAAGGCGCAGAAGTGTCAATGTCAACAAACCACTGGCTGCAATAACTACCTGCTGGAGACAAAGTACACTGCATAAAACCAGGGAGTCAAACTCTGGTCCCGTAGGTCTGGATCCCTGGACCGCTTGGTAAATTTCAAATGTAAAAACGCCGGAGTCAGCTTAATAATTCATGACTGGGTTTAATAAATTTATAAAAAAATATATATCAGTAGGTCTTAAACATGGAGCTGGGGAATCTGTACATTGTAATGTTTACCTTGCATGAACACACCTATGTGGTCTGTTAATGTCATCAGATATATTATGTAATGCATGTAATATTATGTATACATAAACCTTTGCCACAAAGTTGGACGCACACAATTGTAGCATTGTAGCATTACAATTTCCGTTCACTGGACCTAAGTTGGCCAAACATGTTCCAGCAGCAGAGCAGGCATGCTCAACTCTAATTAAACTGGGACTTTGGGTACGAGTTAAGAACAACTCTAATAATAAAGAAGAAGAAAAAAACCACACTCTCAAGCTTGTACTCTTTCTTGTTAATTTATTTCAAAATATGACCATTAAGCCATCTTCAGCATCTTACCGAACCTGTTCCCGCATGACAACACCCCTGTGCACAAAGCCAGCTCCATGAATACAGGGTCTGCCAAGGCAGGAGTGCAATTAATCTGCACAGAGCCCTGACCTCAAGCCCACTGAACACCTTTGGAATGAAGTGGTATGCAGACGGCACCCCACAGGTCCTAACCCAGCATCAGACCTCACTAATGCGCTTAATGAAATTAATGACTGAATAAGCAAATCCCAACAGTCACATTCCAAAAAAAAATTTAAAGCCTTGCCAGAAGTGTGAAGAGAGGTGATCTCCACAAACTCTGGGCCATATAGTGTACGTCAGAGCAGTGCAAGCAACAACAAAGTATGCAGGACCAGGTTTAGGAGCGCGTACATACACATACTTGTAACACAAGTCCACACAAGACCAGAGGATATTCAGTAGTGCACAACCTTCAGTTTCACTGGGCTACTGAGCATGAGGTTGCAACTTCACTGTCAGGTCCTACAGCAAGGCCGTGAACCCTGTCTGCCCCTGGGGTGCTGTGTCATGGTTCTCACCCCGTATTTTGCCCCCATGGAGTTGAAGAATTTCACTGTATATATGTGACATCAAAGGCTTTCTTCACTTAGTACAATCAACAACATTCAAAGCATGCACAATATGTGGTTTCACCTGCAATGACATTTGTAATGTGTAACGAATGAAGCTCATGAGGGTTGAGAAAGACAGATGTGCAAATGCTGATGGAATGCCAGGTCAGGATTGTGTGTGTGTGTGTGTGTGTGTGTGTGTGAGTGTGAGGAATTACCCCGTGCCGCAAGCCACATCCAGCACCGTCTTACAGCCCTGTTGTTTGAGCAGAGACACCAACCAGCTTCGGTACTCTTCCGTGCGGCTCTTCGTATCTCCGATGTACATCTGCCATACTTTGGCCGCTTTACCGTCTGCGTACTGATCTGGCAGGCCGACGGCGGCCACACCGAGCGAGCGCGTGCGGTAAACACTGTCCACCATCCTGCCTCTATACTACGCTAACTGGACTTGTGATATAACCGAGATATATTCACACAATTCGCCTATTTTGGGAGCTTTTTCTTTTGCCTTTTTGTTCTCTTAACCTGGAGCGCTTATAAATAAAGCACAGCCGAGCTGTTATTATTTATATACAGCAGCGAACTCACAGGAAGAACTTCACGTCTTCACACCTACATTTTTATTGGTCAACGAGCCAGTGACGTTTCCAAGGGAACGTGGCTCCGCCTTATTTTCGCTTTCGTTATATTTAGTAGCGGCGTTGAGTGTTATTTTGAACAGTTCGAGGAACTATTTTCTTATTTACAGTCTATATTAGTCGACACTTTCTTGCTTTGCTTTGTCTTTCTTCATCGTTGGTAGCCCATTGCTGTGACGGGAGCTGCTGAATTAGAAAACAAGAACTGACTCAGTTGTGCTGGTGAATCGGGAAGAACGAGTCACTAAAAAGAGTCGTTCAAAAAGAATGACTCGCTCGCGCACTGAGAATCAGTCGTTTTTCGGCACCTGTAATAGCACGTGCAGTTATTAGACAAATAAAAAACTCTAATAAAGAGCGTTATTGTACGAATATAGTTATATTAGAAAAATGAAATGTTTATTAAACGATTTACATGACGATTCCATGATAATAAAAAAAAGAATGTACGGCATTAATACACTTCTAGAATCAATATTGTGATGCGAAATATGAAACTAATGATATGAATGTAAAAGATGCATTAACAGATTTTTGTTTAGTCCGTTTATTTTTACTAATTTATGGAATATGCACTGGTTAATGTGTGTGTTAATTGTGAATTTGTTTGATTAAAAAAAAATCAATTCATTAACAAGTGTTGATTACTTTGTAAATATGACCTATGTAAGAAATGAAATGTGACATGGTGTGATGTTATAGGAAAATAATCAACGATGAGGTGGTGTGATGCTGCCCGATGCACAGACGACACATGCCTTTTAAAGGTGCAATAGTTGAATTCTCTTTACTTCTTACTTGTACTGGAAAATATGTAGAACATGATTAAAAATAATTGTTTTAAGCCATGGCCTCAGCACAAGTGCATTAAGTGGCTGAGAAAAGCGTTTTGGAAAGCTGATTTCCAGTCCTGAATGTTTGTTTGTCTTTGGATGGGCCTGCTGTCAGTCATTTTATAGACACTAGATTCAGGAGCGGAGCTTAATGGGAGATGGGATAATTTCTATTTTTCTCTCTAGAAGTCAATAGGACAAAAAAAGCTTGTCATGACATCAAGAAACTGGAACACCTCATAAAGACTCTTTTGTGATGGAAAACTCCTCCCACAAGAAAGTTCCTTTGTTAAATAATGACTTTTTTTTCAGTCCGTTTATTATTAGTCTTAGATTATGTGGACCATTTGTTATCTGTGAATAAGCTGATACTACAGTGTATTAGAACTATTGCATTAATATAAACCTGTGATTTGAATCACAGCTGACTCATAGAAAATTATTCAATATCTTCTGACTGATTAGATTAAAGAATTCAGCAGTGAATTGGTGTAAAGTTCATTAATGGTAAAGTTTATGGTTTGTTCAAGCAGTAAACAAAGAGCTATCTTGATGAAGGTGCATTGCATGCACAAAATTTTAATGGTTTTAACAGCCAGTAGAGATTTGCATTAAGTTACAGGTAATGGATGTATTCAGTTTGTTTTTAAATACAATTTTATTTGGATATTTTAAGTATAGGATCATTACAGCAGGTATAAATGAGCTAGCAGGCATAAGCCCCCTGTCTTTTAAAGATTGAAAAAAATATAGTGATATATGGTTTCATTTTTGGAACTGACATCAGGATATTTGTTGATAAATGATTTCAAATGTATTAATTTGGATTATTTTGTATTTTTGTGAAACCAAGCACAACAGCACCACCAATGGTCAAAAGAAAAATACACAGACTAGTATGAATAGGCAAGTCTGGGGATTTCCTTCTATCCCAAACTGCAGATACATGCAGCCTAAAGTCAGATGATTATACACAATGAAACCCCCAGGTATAATGTTTGAATAATCACTTTAATTCTCTGTATGATATTGCATGTGGCTGAGTCTAGATTTTCTTTCCAGTGAACTGTACAGTCTTCAGGAGATAGATGTTACTTTCTGTAGTGCTTCTTGCTACAAAATGGTAGGGTTTACAATGAACTGACTTAAATCCTCTGCTTGAAGTTTAACTAAATTGTATTTCATATACAGCAGGTATACCCACAGAGACTCAAGGAAAGTTTTAGGTTTAGTCTTCATGTGCTGAGGGTTTAATGATATATCAGCAAATCCAGTCATAAACCAGGCAGGAAGTCAATGTACCAAATATCCAGATAAACATCAATCAAAGTGCAAAATCCAGCAGAGCAGCAACAAACAAAGCAAGGGTCATATACAGAAATCAACAAGAAAACAACAGCTCAGAATTGGCAAGACCTCATATTGAGATAGTGTGTGATCAGTGGTGAACAAAGTGCAAAGATCTGGTACTTAAGTGAAAATAGAGATACATTTGCTAACCTGTTACTTGAGTAAAGGTCTTTAATTTCCATTTAATTTTGAGGTCAAGAATAAAATACCTACTTTAAAGGATACCTAAGGGTAAAAAAAATAAAACTACTAATTTATTTTAGTTATACTGCAGAGAAAAATAAGAACATAAGTACATGTTCAATGCACAAAATATCCCCTTCCACGCCCCTTGAGGGTCACGTCTGTCCATAATGCAGGATGTGACTAAATTATCTTCTTATTCAAGCTCTTGTAAACTTAGTTCTGAAAAGGCTAAATATTTTTGCCAAGTTTGATAGAAAATATTCTCTTTCATTGTCTATTTACAGCAGCATCCAATGATACACATTCCTGCTGAAATGTTGTATTAAAAATGAGATGAAACACTCAAAGTTAGCTGCATGCTATGGGTATAGATGAGTACTGTTTTTGTTGTTGTGCCGATGAGTAATGATTGGCATTATGCAGAAAGCAGGATATTTTGCTTTGAAATGTAGTGGAGTGAAAATATAATGTCTACAAAAATTGAAATACTTTAATAAAGTATAAGTACTTAAATACAGTAATGTACAGTAATGTACTTCATTAATTTACACTACTTTCCATGAAAACATTTTTAAACACATTGGCAGACATCCTTCTCCTGAGCGACTTGCAGAATGCTTTGAAGTCACTTTCAATAAGTACATCCTGATACTGGTTCACAAGGTCACGGACATAGTACAGCACAAGAATTTGTTAAATAAACTGCTAATTTAAGTACTCAATGAAGATGCAGTGGTAGAGGCGGCTCAGCTCCGGTCACCTGGTTTTGGGCTGAAGGAGAAACATGAAATGTTGGTGCAGTTCTTCTGTATGTGGGAGGTAATTCTAGTTGATATGCTATAGGATTAACTTCTGCCTCTGTACACCACCACAATGGTTTAAAATCTTTTTCCCCCTTTTTTTGTTCAGGTTTATAAAATATTCCATTAAACATTTAGGGATTACAGCCTCTTTTTTTTTTTTTTACATTTTTACAATCTCAAAAGTAATTGAACAATTGACTGATAAACAGTTTTATGGACAGTTATGACCTGTTTCCTCTCATTATTTCATAACAAATTAAGGAGATGAAAGGTCTGGAGTTGATTCCAAGTGTTGAATTTGCATTTGGCAGCTGTTCATGGGATCTGTCAACATGCTGTCCAAAGAGGTGTCAGTGCAAATGAAGTAGGCCCATTATTAGGCTAAAAAAAACCAGACCTATCAGAGAATTAGCAGAAACTTTAGGATTGGCCAAATCAGTAATTTGGTACATTCTTGAACAGAGGGCATGCAAATATGAGCTCAGCTTTCTGTGGCCTGAAAGACCAAAGAAGACTAATGTGGATGATCTTAGAATTTTTCTTTGGTTAAGAAAAACCCTTCACAATATCTAGCCAAGTCAAGAACACTCTCGAAGAGGTAGGCCTATCACAGTCAATGTCTACAATCAGGAGACACCTTGATGCAAACCACTGGTAATACTTAAGAACAGATAGGCCAGATGAAACTAAGATTAACTTGTAGCAGAATAATGGGAAAAGAAGAGAATGGTGAAGGGAAGGAAGGGCTCAAGATCCAAAACATCATCTTCTGTCAAACATGGTGGGCATGAGCATGTATGGCTGCTAATGGAACTGGGCTACTGGTGTTTATTGATGACTGCTGACAAAAATAGCAGGATGAATTCTGAAGTATATAGATCTGTACTTTCTGCTCAGATTCAGTCAAATGCTACAAAAGGTGCTTCATAGAACAGATTTATAATGTCCCAAAACATACTGTGATAGCAACCCAAGAGCTTTTAAATGCAAACAAATGGAATGTTCATAAATGGCCAATTCAGTCAACCCAAACAAAACTGAAGTCTGAAAAACAACAAGCAGCAACTGAAGGTGGAGGCAGTAAAGGTCTGGCAATGTATCTCAAGGGAGGGTTCCAGATTTTAGGCAGTCATTTGCATCCAAATATTAACAATGATGCTTATATTTCTGATTATGTTAGTTTGTTCAATTACTTTTGAGCCTCTGAAAATGGAGGGACTGTGTAAAAAGTGTATGTAATTCCTAAATGGTTAATGCAGTATTTTTGTTAAATCTCTTGAATTAAACCTGAACGTCTACACTTTAATCACATCTTGATGGCCTCAATTCAAATTCACTGTGGTAATGTACAGAGGCAAAATCATAAAGATTTTGTCACTGTCCAAATATGTATGGACCTGGATGAGGGTGTAACTCCAAGATCCAATGGAATTGTTAGACTCAATGTGCTGGGGGTGAAATATTAACAATGCAGGAATCCAAAACAGAGTTGTAAACCAGCCAGGAAGTCTGGTCAATGGAAAACCAGATAAACATCAATCAAAGGGCAAAATTCAGCAGAGAAATAATAAATGAAGCAAAGATCACACACAGGAATCAATGGCAGGAAACAACAGCTCGGAATTTATCCATTGTAATAATTGGCAAAGTATTGAGTTAGTTCATGAATAATAGTGCAAAACAGAATGTGACTGAAGAACAGGAAGTGTGTTAGAACTTACAGGAGGGAGCTCTCTGTTGGCGTGAAGGTGTCCCTGCATGACTTCTTGTTACAATAGCTTGTTAAGAAAAAGAATAAAGCATAATTCTTAAATATGTCTTCTGACAAATTTATATTATTCTTTAACTAGAAAGTACAGGGGTAAGCTAGGATTGGCTCCAGCTTCCCGTGACCCTGATTGATAAGCGGCATAGCTAGTGGATGGATGGATGGATGAACGGATGAATGGATAAATGGATGGATGGATAGTAAGCACAATGAAATTAATAGGTATTACAACTCATGGTACAAGGGGTTAACATGTTTCTCTTTCTAAATTGTTTTGGCCCAGTTCAATAATGATTTTTCAACCATCTAATTCAGAAATTGTACTAGAGCAGATCAACCTGAAGCAGTTAAGACTTTGGAAATGAAAGTCCAAAACTAATTAAAAGCTAAAGAACTGGGATTCTTTAGACCAGAGATTTACTGCATACTGGCACTGACGCGCTGATGATTTATAAGGGCTTTTCCAACTGTCAGCTGTGGACATAGTGTGAATGAAACCACAACACTCAGTAACAACAGCATGACACCCACATAATAGATGCACTTTTGTACGTTGCATGGTTTCAGTGTATAACACTGACTTGTTGCTGCCTCCTGACCTTAAGGTTAATAAAATCTCAAACAATCTGGTACCGACTACACACTTGTAGTTTCCAGACATACCGAACAGCACTGCCCATTATCTTGCTTTCCAAACACATTTCCTAACCAAAGTACCTACAATGTGTGTCTAATGATTGGTTGGTTGGTTGGTTGGTTGGTTATCTACATCTTTTTCTCACATCTATTTGTAATCGATGTGGATAGGGCTGAGCAGGTAGGGTTCAGGACCTTGCCCAGGAGCCCGAAAGGCTCGAACCCCCATCCTTCTGATCGGCAACACAGCACCTTATCCATTGAGCCCCCAATAAATAACATCTAAGGATTGATGTTAATTCTGATTTTTAACTTGCGTGAATTTTTCATATTTTGTTATTAATTCTTGATCAAAGAAACAGAAAAAAAACCCATTTTGTAATATAGGTTTTCTACCCTTTACTGTTTTTCTACTGTTAGGCAGGGTTCAGCAAGTTACAAAGTTTCTGCTTTTAGCAAATCTAATTTGTTCCTGTATATTCTTTAACACGTTATGAGAGGACATTAATGATTGCTTGTGTGTATGGCTTTCTCTGAGCATCTTCATTCAGGGTGCTTAAGTACATGTTCTAACTAACATTTGGTTAAAGGTTGAAAAGAAGGTAACTGAATGTTGTTTGCACAAACAAAATCTTCAACATTTTAAAATGAAAATTTCCAGGAATCATAACAACTGCAAATCATTTTATACTTATCATTTTACAGGTTCTGAAGTTTACATTATGTGGAAATGTAAGATTACAGAATATTAAACACAGAATAAATATTTGTATCAGGGAAATATCATCACAGAAATGTACCTTACCTTCCATACATATCTAAAATGAAAAAATTGTACATTATACCTTTAAAATGTAGTAAACACAATTACAATTAATTACCATTGTGCTCAATATAGTTTTGGAAGTAAGAGCATTTTGTGGACTGCCAAGCCACAATCCTTAAGCATGTTATCACATTTAGCGTTTTTTCTTCTGTTTACTACCAATGTATGTCTCCTTTATATATTATCTCCAGGTTTATGGTTAAAAAAAACAAAAAAACATTACTTTTCTGCTGAGGAAACAAACATGGAGCTGGTTGAGGTGGTTTGGTGTGGGTTATCTATGTTTAGTCACTATGTACATACTATACATACTCCATATACATACTACATATTATGGATATATGTCACTGTTTACACAATGACACTATAAATCTGGTAAGAATCAGCAAAGAAAAACCAAAACAAACAAATAAACAAAGAACAAAAACAACCCTGGCTCTTGGGACAATACTGTAAAATTTACTTTCTATCTGATGAGAAAAAATGTAGACATAAATTCTCCTTAAATTTGGTAAAAGCAGAACCTGTTAGTTGTTGAACCCTGGCCTCTAGTGGGGAAAAAGGGAATAAGTGATAGAAGCACATATCCCTGGATTATGAAATGGAAAATAGCTATACTTTTTTGTCATTATCTATGTAAAAAAGCATGTCTAATGTTTATTTACACTAAGTCTCCAGATGGACCTGGGAAGTTTTAAGGCCTTTGTATACTCACTTGGAGCCATTTCTTACCAGATCCATGTAGGTACTAAATATAAATGGTGTTTACTGTATCAGCAAGAGATGAGATATACAGAGGAAATCAGGAAACCTTGCCTACACGAGGTGGAACTAAGCCCATATAGTTCTGGCCCCAGTGAATAAACACACTTGTTTTGTAAAACAAAAAAAGTTTCTATTGTAAAGTATGAGTTTTATGAGCTAAAATCAGGGCATTGTACAAGTTTCCAGAACTTCTTGCATTGTCCACAGGGAGGTGTCATATCATCACATACTCCACAGTTTTCACAATAGCCTTTACAGCTGGACACCTGGCATGGTTTTGTTATGTTTAGCTGATCCCAACTTTTGTGTAAAATCTGCAACGATTCCTGCAATCAAATTTGCATTATCTGAGGTTGGCCTGTTTCTCTCAGTGACCCTGGAGGCTCTGTGGTTGATTTCTTTCACTTGACTTAACTGACTCATTATGCTTGTAGTGTCCCCCAACACACACTCACACACTCACACACACACACACATTATGCTTGGCTATACAATCATCCATAAACTATTAACTATTAAATTATCCACCTCTACCACCACTGCCTTGTGTGAACTACCTTATGTTTGATATTGTAGTGTGTATTGTCTTTAGTGTTTACTGCTCCATCCTGTCTCTTACGTCACAATGACAATAAAGCTGAAATGAACTGAACTGAATTACACGCATGGAATTCTGGGGAAATAGATCAGTGATAATGTTTACATCCTTTGTCCACTGTTCTATTTATAAGTGTCCAGTGGTAATTGCTAAATAATGTTATTTTACAGCAGTTTTATATACAGCTGGACTTTTTCATCTATGCAGAGAATCATTGTTTTACAATCATTAAGATAGACATTTCACTAATTCAAAATAATTTACTATGATGGAATTTCTCACAGCGTATCTGAGGAACAGCACTTGTGTCTTAGCCTTGGCAGGTTCAGATCAACTCCTTGTCCTTCCGCTTCATACAATACTCGTACGCTATGAGAGCTGCAGCTCCTGCCATTGTTCTGCCTATAGTCGTAAACAGCGACATGGCCCGGTGCCATGACTTCTCAAGGTTTCTTAGCGTCTAACCAGGGGTGTCCAACAGTTTCCGCTCTGAAAGGTCGGCCTCCCAAACTCAGGAAACAATTGGTGTCACAGAGGGGCTTTTGTAAGACAACAGGTTCTCCTGAGATGTCAGGGAAAGACGAAAGCTGCAGCAAGGAGGCTCCAGCTGTTTTCCCCTCATCCTGTGTTACTATAAGGGAGAGGCACTTTGGTGTAAGTTGGTGTTTCTGTTTTTCCAAGGTGGATGTTTTGAGTGCACGTTTCCACAGACATGGCATGTCATAAATTACTCCCAAAGGGGAAACAGCCAGGAGAGCTAATTTAGATCATGTTTGCGTTGCTTGTTAATGAATTTGCCAGATCTCTGGTTCACACTGGCATATTTCAATCTGCGCTGAAGTCACAGAGGGGAAACAGTGCGGGATGTGATTGTCAAAAATACTACTGCAGCCTATTTTCGACACCAAACTGAAAGTTTTAATTAGGTGTAGGTAAGCAATTTTCTGTGTGTGTGTGTTGGTAAGATGTTTTCTGCCTAACATCTGTGCTAACACAGTGGTTAAAGATTTTTTTGGTCTATGGATCAGAAAGTTATGAGTTCCTAAATATAAATGCAAGCTGCCATCGTTGGGTTCTTGAGCAAAGCCCTTAACCTGCAACTGCTCAGTTGTGTCCCATCTCAACTGCATGTTACTTTGGATAAAAGCACCAACCAAATGATTAAATGTAAATGTGAAGCAAAATAGTGAAGGCTCAAAGTTAGCCTACATAACACTGCGCAATGATGGTGATGAACTCATCAGAATTCGACTACCAGAACACAGCACTAATGTAATATCTAGAAAAACCACTACATTAATAAATAAGTCCACAGGATGCAATAATAATATAATGAAAGTACTTGTATTATAAATATTAGAGACAACATTAACTTTTTTGT
>JAQQZR010000005.1:878429-907085 GCA_030068235.1 Notoglanidium macrostoma
AAGTACAAGAGCCACTTTGACCTCCTGCCTCTGAAACAGGTTTCACTCCACTGTAAAGCAGTGTGTTAATGGTTGCGTTTCAGCTTTAAACATAAAACCACCCGTATTTTGCCAGATTACGCAATCCGGGCTCAAGGGCTCAGCAGAGTGTATATTGTTCAAGCATAAGTGAATGTGGATTTCCCACTTGACCACATCTGGACAACGTGTCCAGTTAGCGTAGCAGCTGCGCTCTGTACTGCTGGTATGTAGTCTCTAATCTCTGGCACTTTGGTGCAGGAGGAATGTGTCGGAAAAGTAAACATTTAGAGTGCAAATGCTCTGACGTTTGTCTTCTAGCTGTGGATTGTAAGTGATAAGAGGACTGAAGCAGGGGGAAACTGTGATGGTTTACAGAATTCACACAATATTTACTCATTATTTAGAAGAATATATCAGTAATTATTGATGTATTGCACAGGATATAATGCAGAGGCTATGCACTCAAGACTATATACAGTGTAAAATATGCACCACGTGTGAGACAAATGAATTTGAATAGATATTACATAATCTTTTAAATAAGAACATTATGACATGCATGCCTCCATGTAAACACATCCCGCTCTCCGAATATTTACATGCACTCAAATTTAAGAAACTCAAAAATAATTATTTCATTGAATCATACATTCATCTGGTAACACACAAATGTATTCACAAATTTTTATTTCTTAAAAAAGCACATAAAATTTAAGCAAAACAAATTCACATTAAAACAAGACTTTTTACAACATGCTGGAGTGTGCATAATACAAGTCAGGGAAATGATAAATACGATCAACTTCACTCAATTTTAATTGTCTGCAAATCCTTCAGTAGCCAGAGAAGTACCTCAGACTCAAAAACAAAGCTTTTTTGTCTGCATTCAGTCAGGTTATTTGTGTGTGAAACACAAGGCAACCTTCTACAGTACCTGATCCTAGAGGATTACAGGACAGAAATGTCCTAGGCAAATAGTTTTCAATTTATCATCTTTATGATGTGGTTTGAACACAAAGCTTCAAACAGAGAAGCTGATAAGGCACTGCGAGATGCTTGGTGGAACAAGTCAGTAAATAACACCAGTTGCATTAACTACAAAATAGATATTAATTAATTAATTGAATATCCATTTAGAGTAACACAGTCTAGAGATCACGATTTTTTTTTTTAAATGTTGTATGGAACAACATTTCCAACATTCATTTCCGGCATCAAGACGACGCACTTAAATGGTCACATTTTAACCTGGGTCGCCTGCGTACAATTTATGACCACTCGTGACACTTTGAGTGCAGGAAAAGTAAACAAAGATTACAAAGCTACAAGGTTATGGCCTGAGCAAAGTAGTGGCTACATTCGAGCAGTTCCCCAGTGTTTACATACAAAATACACCACAATCTCGTGCGAGGCCGAGTCTTCACCAAATGTCTGGGCGAGAACTTAAAGAGGTTCTATTTTTGTTCAGGATGTTTGCGAGGACTTCATGGAACAATTCCGCTTCACTAATATATGTTTGAGAACCGCGTTGGAAAAAAAGCTAAATCGCTGATAATTAATCCAAACAAGACTAAGTGGACATGTGAGCCTGCAATCTCACTGCTGTTCACCAGAGGATTGCTGTCCTCAAATACACATCCACAGAATACTGTCTATTACAGGCTCTCATATGGACGTCAACTAACATCAGCGCAGCCAGTGCATTAATAACAGATTAACACAGAGAGGCAGCGTACCAACACAAAAATCATTAGATTACCCCAGACGATTAGCGAACAGAAAGAATCTTGGAACAGGAGGGAGAATTAGGATGACTTGACCAAGGGATGTGCACTGCATAATTAATCTAAGGCAGGAAACTTGCTCAAGAAGCTGTTTTCCTCGCACTGGTGCTGCCTAGCACCGTGACGCAAGAGGCCTGTTTGAGACACACATCCCAGTCGAGGGAATTACAAGCAGGATATCCACATTTTGCCTTGCATATTCTTGCGGCCACAGTATCAACATTGGCAACACTCAAAAATGTTAGACACTAAACCCTACATACTCAGCACAAGTGCAGTGGTTACTGAAGCAGGTGGTTACTGTATTATTAAATATCATCACCATGTTATGCTTCTATATAATAAGACAGTAAAAATGCTTATTTATTACCTTCAATGGAATATTAATCAATAATAACTAGGAGTAATAAATTCAGTTTGAGAGGTTTTGCACCATTTATTAGTGCCAACTAAAATGACAACTCCATGTTTGTCCTTGTCCTAGACACGTCTAGACTAATAATATAAATATTTGCTCTAAGCAATAATAACAAACACTAATTTAAGACAAAATAGGCCAAGACATTTCACATAACCTTTGCTGGAGAAAGAAAGAAAAAGAAAAAAAAAATGCTTCAGTTCTATTCTTTGTATGATGCTTCACAAATTCAAGATAACATCTCATATACTAGATTACTATTAGCGACAGTTCAGTTCTTCGAAGACGCCTCAGAACTAGTATGACTGGATAGAATTGTCGGATAACCGAGATCGTATCTCAAGCTCGGCAAGTCAACAATTGGCTGAAAGTAACCGTATAGTACAAAAAAAGACTTTCATGCACGTAACAGTATAACATGAGCATGGATATCAAAATGTGTGATTTAATCTTGTTTACGTTAAATAAACCGGAGCGGGTCCCAGTTTCCAAACTTGTCCGACAATGGAAAAATCCAGGACCATCATCAAATTCAACAATCCAATCCAACTAGCTCAATAATAATAATAATAATAATAATAATAATAATAATAATAATAATAAATGTATAATGATGTTATAAAGGAAAATATCAGCTTGATACAGGGCATGGAAGAGACTCCAGCTGGGTTCTGAATAATACATCAGCAAAAACATGACCAATGGCACAAACCTATTTTCAATGGCTCAGACTGAATGAAACTAGTGCACTATACTGTCCACAGACAGGGGGGTTGCAACTGACTGAATGCATTCACACAGTGATTCACAAATCAAATGGAAAGTTGTAAATGTCAGGGACCTTAAAAGACAAAGCTCAACACGCCTCAGAGGAAGCATGTGCAGCCTTGGCTGTAAGAATTTATTATAACAGAGACTGGTAATTAGATCAGGAAAGCAGGTGATGAAAAAGCCAAAACCTATAAAAATGGTTCAAAACATAATGCAGGTGGAATGTGTTTGGCCTTCATTATGTTGATATAAAACCACCAATATGGTGTATAAAAGTGAGAACCAAGAGCAATTCTTAAAGGAATCACCTAAATGTTCATAACCTGAGAACCAGTTTGCAACCGATTCCGCTCGTCATTACACTTAAACTCATTTTCCCCATAATAATAATAATTAATAAATTATAACTCTATTAGGCAAAAACTAGAAGTAAAACCACAGAGTAAGTGAAGAACTATCAACCAGTCTTAATTTCAACCTTGCAAAAAGTCTGTCCATAGAGTCAGAGTTTATACTGAATTACATTTTGGTCATGCCCAAATGAGTGTTGTGGAGTAAAACAATTGCTTGTTCTTTTGCAAGACCTATAGTGTCTACTCAGCATAATACTGACCAAGGTGCATTTCACAGACTCACAGATACATAGTAAAAAATGTGAAATGGATTACAAAAGTAGGGTTCTTTGATCAAGTTGGACACACAAATATCTTCAAGTTTGCACAAAATGTCCATAATTTAAAAAAGAAAAAAGATTAAAAAAAACAAAAAAAAAAAAAACAAACACACTGATGGGTCAATGCTTCAGGTATCAGTGTTATTTTCCTTGGAATACTCCTCTACAAGCTGCTCGTAAGAATGAGTGTGATCGGATCTGTCTGTGAACACAGATCCCTCCGTTTCGGAGCATTGCTCCTCCTTGGAATCGGTCTCAGACTCCCCGTTTTCATCAGAGGTCGAGAGCTTGACCTTGATGTCTTCATCTTCATCCTCATCCACCAGGCTGTTGTTCAGCAGGTTCTCTTCATCGATAAAGGTGATGTTGGCATTTTGAAAAATAACAGGCTGATGATACTCATTGGAGTCCCACATGTGATGGCCAGGGCCGCATCCCCCAGACCCGAGGTTCCTGTGTTCCTCTCCTGCCTCTTTATCCAACTGATTCTCGTACATTCTCTCCATTTCCGCGTCCAGCTCACCCTCGACCTGCATCTCATTTAGGAGTGGACCCTCTTCTGTGCCAAGCAGGTAGCTTTTGGACTTGGAGAAGACCACGGTGACACGGTCACTGAAGCTGTAGCGGCGTTTCTGGCGAGGTGACTGCTCTAGGTTAAGAATTGCATTTCCATTAATGGAGATGGCGTCGTTGCAGCTCTTGGAGCGAATGAATTCGCTCTGCCTTTTATTGCTAATGGTACTGGCATGCTGATCTCCTTTCTTGGTACCGATCTGTTTGATGAGGTCGTTGTAGCCCTCCTGTTTCTTGGACAGGAAGCTGAAAATGTTGACGTCGTTGCCGGCAGGTGGTAATTGCAAGGCCTTGTTGGTCTCTTTGTAGTGCTGGAACTCATCCAGTGAGAGCTTGTGCCGTTTTCGCCGCTTCTTCAGAGCTTTGTGAGCCTCGATGACCATCCGCACTTTCCAGTTAAAGAAGAGGGAGAGCCAGGCCAAACCCAGGTATATCCACACCTCAACAAAGTAGCGATACAGAGTGGGGTAGTTTGCATTAGGGTCAACACCTAGAAACACAGAAGTGGAGAATGCATGTAAGAAACACCAGAAATGGAACATCCACAGAGCAGCAGTAGTAGGAACTACAGATAAGCCCTAAGTTTGGGGAATGAGCACATACTTTTGAGAAGTTTGGCTTGGGAAAGGTGATATGCACTAAAATGGAACGTTTGTAATCAAACAGTGATTACTGCAATGCCGCTAATCATATGTACACACCAAAAGTAAAAGAAGTACACACTCATTCCCAGCCTAGGCTCATATCTTTGAAAACTGTTGTTTGGTATAATTATATTTTTTCCACTCAACAGATCCAACAGTGTTAGTTATCTGTTAATCTACAAATCAAACACATGCAGACACGCAACATTCACCTGCTACAAGATCACCAAATCCAATAGTTGTCAAAGTGACAAAGGAAAAGTATAAGCCCTCTATGTAGGTCCAACCCTCCTGCGACATGAAAACAAATGGGGGAATAACCAAATGAATCAGTACACCCCATATCAGGAAGATGGCTGTGCAGGTGAACTGTGCCTTCCTCTGGTAGGATAGAGAGAGACATTGGAGTACAATGTTAAAAACAAGAGTTAAAGACTTTGCACCAAATGGTCAAAACCGTAAGTACATAAAGTGGGTTGTGCTTACCATTGAAACCCCTCGCTTGGTAAGACATTGTCCAAGGTGTTTTGCTCTTCCACCAAAAAACTTGCCAAGTTCGCTGATCCAGGTCAGACAAAGCGGTACACCAAACAGTCCATAGAAAATGCAAAAAACCCTTCCTGATGAGGTTTTGGGGGCAATATTGCCATAACCTAATGGAATAAAAACAGACAGTTTACTTTTAAAGGTCCTACCTAATACAAGTGAGTTCATGTTATTTACATACCACTGAAAATCTCCCAGTTTTATACCAATACAATAGCAATACATTTATTAGCTAGTCCACTGGGCATGGTAAAACTCCAGTGTGCGTCCAAGGCCCATGTTTTAGTTGCCTGGAAACAGACTGAACTATAAAGTCGTAGCTAACTTAATACAATATAGTGTGTTGAGATTGTTAGCTCTTTACATGCACCAATACAGAGTAAAGGAACCAGACTTCAGATGTATGCGAAAGGTCAGTAATGAGTAGGGGTTTTTGTTTTTGGAAACAACAAATTAACAGCCAGTACATAAAACCTGCTTGTACTGGGCTACTGATTCGTTCACTCCTACCAACATATTGCTTAAAAGTATGAAAACAAACAGTATAAAGCTGAAATATTGTATGTGACCTTATCGAGAATCAAAACCTTATGCCTTAATGTCTTTAAATCATAGAATTGTCAGATAGATATAATTCCAAGGTCGCTATTTTGCCAAAAGACATGTTATTTTGTATTTGAACAGCCTAACATGAGTTTTGCTCATGCAGGAAATGGCCTCCAATGTCTCTGTTGACACCAGTGGCTTATCAAACTGTCTGCTAATCTACAAGTTTCTTCAAGTACCAGCTTATCAGAGAACAGTACTGAACGTTTAGACTCTGGACATTCTGACAACATGGAAAGAATTTCACCTGAGTGTGCCATCAGCCCACAAGACCTACTTACCAGAACTTTTAAGCAACTTTTATTTATTTTTTAACCAAATAATTACTAAACAGAATCGGTTGACCCATAGGGAAAATAAAGTCAACTGCTTCCTGCCCTTTGTGATTAGTTAAGATAAACCAGTCTTCCTCTGTTTATCCTCAAACAATAAACAGATTGAGTGATTCTCACGGTGAAAGAAGGCTTTGACTCTTACCAATGGTTGTAATGACCGTAGCAGCAAATATGACTGCATTTGGCCAGTTCCAGTTGTTAAACGTTTTGTCTCCCGTGATGGTGACTCCTTGTCCTGCAGCCTCAGACACCACCTACATTAAAACAGATTGAAAGGTTGTGATTTTAAGACGATTTCACACAATTTTAAGATCTGCAGTTAGAACTTGTTGTGTCTGAGACCAGAACCTGTCTCGCATCCTTTCTGTGACCGATTGAGCTTATCAGCCGGTAGTTGAGGACACTGCAGTCAAACAGACCATCCTTGGACAGGAGTAGACTCAAGCTCACCTGGAGGGCTTTTGGTAATGACCCTGAGCTATCAGCATGCAATGTTATCACCGGGATGCGGAAGACTAAACTTTAATGTGTCCCTAAACAGTTATTCCGCAGTTGGATAATCAGAGATGAAAAGAGCAGCTGGGGTCTGGTGCCTGGCAGGGATTCAAAGCTGCTTCCCGTTTAAGATAAACAAATCACTTCTCACAGCAGACTATTACATTATGTGAAATAAGAAATTTAAACCTCTCATTGTTTTTCGATTAAATCAAGCGCAAGTCTAAAACCAAGCCGAGCTGTATAAACCCGAATCAGCCCATGTTACATCAGTGGACAAATCATTAATTTATTAGTTAGCCCACTGGCCAAGTAAAAGCTTTGTTTTGGTTATCCTGAAATAAAATGGAGCAAATATCTGTACATCGTGTTTGTGCTCTAGTCAAAAAAAGTTGGCCAATGTTTCTGCAATGGAATGTGCTTCTCCTAATTGCAAGATTATTAAGTCTGACTCTTTATATTCACTCAATATGTTTAACCATGAGGTACCTCCATGTGGTGGCAGGAGGAGAATTATAGCAGTGCACTTTCTTTTGTTCGTTTTCATTAGCATTTCCAGGTACATGCGAGTTCCTGATTCCAAAAAGATTGTCTACATGCTAATTAATCCTTCTAGTAAAAATTATATTAATCGCTATTAGGAGCACATTACAGCCAACAGCCCAGACATGAAATCTGACCTTCCCAGGTGTCCAGGTTACCGATTTGTCCAATCCTGCTGTTATACAGCTGTGGCCAAAAGTTTTGAGAATGACAAGTATTGGTTCTCACAAAGTTTGCAGCTTTAGTGTTTTTAGAGCTGTTTGTCAGCTGTTTCTATGGAAAACTGAAGTATAATTACAAGCATTTCATAAGTGTCAAAGGCTTTTATTGACAATTACATTAAGTTTATGCAAAGAGTCGAATATTTGCAATGTTGGCCCTTCTTATTCAAGAACTCGCACTGGCATGCAGCCCATTCTTGCATAATCAATGATTGGAGTTTGTCAGAATTTGTGGATTCTTGTTTGTCCAATCGCCTCTTGAGGATTGACCACAAGTTCTCAATAGGATTAAGGTCTGGGGAGTTTCCTGGACATGGACCCAAAATTTTGATGTTTTGTTCCCCGAGCCACTTAATTATAACTTTTGCCTTATGGCATCGTGCTGCGTCATGCTGGAAAAGGTATCGTTCATCACCAAACTGTTCTTGGATAGTTGGGAGAAGATGCTCTCGGAGGACGTTTTGGTACCATTCTTTATTCATGGCTGTGTTCTTAGGCAAAATTGTGCGCGAGCCCGGTCCCTTGGCTGAGCAGCAACCCCACACATGAATGGTCTCAGGATGCTTTACTGTTGGCATGACACAGGACTAATGGTAGCGCTCACCTTTTCTTCTCGAGACAACCTTTTTTAATCAAAAGTCAAATCAAAAACAATCGGAAAGGGGATTAATCAGAGCAAATGACTTTACCCAGGTCCTCAGCAGTCCAATCACTGTATCTTTTGCAGAATATCATTCTGTCCCTGATGTTTTTCTTAGAGAGAAGTGGCTTCTTTGCTGCCCTTCTTGACACCAGGCCATCCTCCAAAGGTCTTGACCTCACTGTGCGTGCAGATGCACTCACACCTGCCTGCTTCCGTTCCCGAGCAAGCTCTGCACTGGTGGTTCCCAGATCCCACAGCGGAATCAACTTTAGGAGACGGTCCTGGTGCTTGCTGGACTTTCTTGAATGCCCTGAAGCCTTCTTCACAACAATTTAACCTCTCTCCTTGAAGTTCTTGACGATCCGATAAATAGTTGATTTAGGTGCAATCTAACTAGGAGCAGTATCCCTGCCTGTGAAGTCCTTTTTAAGCAAAGCAATGATGACTACACGTGTTTCCTTGCAGGTAAACATGGTTAATAGCGGAAGAACAATGATTTCAAGCACCACCCTCCTTTTAAAGCATCCAGTTTGCTATTCTAACTCAATCATCATGACCGAGTGATCTCCAGCCTTGTCCTCGTCAACACTCTCACCTGTGTTAACGAGAGAATCACTGAAATGATGTCATGAGGTCCTTTTGTGGCAGGGCTGAAACGCAGTGGAAATGTTTTTTTGGGATTACGTTCAATTTCATGGAAAAGAGGGACTTTTCAATTAATTGCAATTCATCTGATCACTCTTCATAACATTCCGGAATACATGCAAATTGCCATCAGAAAAACTGAGGCAGCAGACTTTGTGAAAATTAATGTGTGTCATTCTCAAAACTTTTGACCACGGCTATACATAATCAAGCACATAACTTCAACAATTAAAGGAATTTCCTTTTCAGCAACACTTCGATAAGAAAGTATCGCAAAATAATTGATTTCTATAGAAGAGGACCTTGAAACAGCTTAGTTCCTTAAACTCAAATTTTCTTCCCAATACCATGACCACAAAAGTGTGAATGGATTGTCGTTTCTCAAGAACAAAATTTTCCATAGACTATAAAGTAAAACTCTCATAATGTCTTTAAGCCACAGATGGTCACTAGTTCAGTGTAGTTCTGTTTAATCTCTGAAGCTGTAGCACCAGAGATCCAAAATCTTTGGCCTTGTGAACCAATGCCCAACAACATCCTACACTCCAACATTAGCAAACCCAGTAATGACTTATGCTGTCCCTGATCCAGCCATTCTCCATCTCTGCTGTGTCTTTGAAGGCTACCTGTTCCATCTGCTGAAAATATTAGGATCAGACTTTACGCTTCACGTGCATTACCATTTGGCCCGCGTTTCTGTGAATCAGCGCTACGAGGATTAGCTGCCTGTTGCGTTTTCTCAGCAGAGGAAAAATGAAAGTTCCATTTAGATGACTCAAATGATGAACCATCTGGAACTCCAAAGCACAGCACATGACAGTCTTAAAATTTCCCTAATAAGGGATCTGAAATTTTTTTTGTCAAGTCTAGAGCTTGTTTGTAGCAAGTGTGCTTCCTTCAACAGACATTTCCCACCTAGAAAGAAGAAGCACCAATGACATTTAGGACCAAAGGAAGTTTGCAACCTCTAATCAATCTCTCCTGATTGTGTTATTTATTTTTCCCCATCATTATAAATGACTTAAAGAGCCATAGTACAGCTTTTAAAAGTCACGTGAACTGACTGAAGTGAGAATTGGATTCAGGTCACAAAACACCAGCAAAATGAACACATTGCTCCAAAGGTTTCCAAAGATCAAGGCCAAGATCAGTGCACAAGTTCACTTCTTTGGCTACACTGCCTGCATGGCTAAACACTTTCTCACTCCTCAGTCTTCTCGAATTAAATCATTTGTCAAGAAGATTTCTCAGAGACCATGCTTATCAACACCATATCTGCATTTCACAACCGATTAAACAGAACATGGCCAAGACAATGGCGTGTAGCAAGAGAGGGTCATGAGCAGGTCAGCTCTGGATCCTTTGCAGTCATTGCTCACCCTGAGAGAGAGCGACATGAAGGTAACGACTATGTGTGAAAGCCGTACGAGGTCCCAGACCTGCTCCGACGGTAGCTGCTAATTAACTTGAGCTGAAGTGGTAGGTGGGCAATAATTAATGTCATAGCAATCTGAATTTTCTTCCTCACCTTTTATCACGTTGAGATTTAATGATTGCTCTGATGAACATCAGACTTTCTCTTACATTTCATTAAAATGACTAGCATTTGGTTTTACAGGTGCAGTTCTGAGATTGCCTATAGCTTGAGATTTGGTCGAGTATTTATTAAGTTCCATACGGAGAAGAAACCATAATGGAGTAAAAAGAGCTCAAACACAAAATACACACACTATCGCTTTTCATTTGGGACGTACGGAAAAGCAAAACCTTCACTGCGTTGCTCTTAGGGCACTTGATTTCTTCAGGGGAAAACAAGTAGCAAATACATTTAATAATTAAACACTGAATGTGTGTCAGAAGTGAACATGATCCACCTTTCAAAGGAGTACACATTGCTGCACTGCATTGTGCAATTCTGATTAAGATCAATTCAGTAGGAATAAAGAAACAATGAGCAAATAAGAAACTAGCAGGTGTTCCTTTATACCAACAGCAACTACTCATGAAAAATGCTACTTTCAAGCCATTCTCTGATTATAGCCGTGTCCCTGCGTTTCAGTGCGACAAATTACTGGACTGATGCAGTGCAACCGGAGTTACAATACTGTGCTGTCAAAAAAAAAAAAAAAAAAAAAAAAAAAAAGGTTTTTTTTCTTAAAAAGTAGATTCAGGTGCAATGAGTACAGTTTTATAAGGAAATGAACTGTAAGTTTTACTGATCATCTTGGAGAATCTGCCACACTACTTTTGCATGCAAAACCCAAGAGCCTTCATTGTGGATTTGTTTTTTTGTTTTTTTCTTTTGTCTGAAAGGGGGTCTCTTAAGTAATATGTTGCTTTCTTTACTGACATACAAACATTTTTCAAATACAAATTATTTTTTTGGAAAAAGTAATATTTGGAAATCTAAAATGTTTTTTCTTTGTACTGACTCAATAATGCAGAACTCAAAATAAAGATCCAAAACAAAATTTCTACAAAAAAAATATGGGGGTGCCTTTGGTTGACTCTCGCACAGCACTGTACATTCATGTCTGGCACACAATCCATGTTTATTACTTAAGCAATCCCCTGTTGATAGTATCTCCCTGAAAAGATAAAGCAATAAAAGAGAAATGCAACGGCGGTTTAGCTTTTCGGCGTGGAATGCTTTCTGTGCGACACTAGTGAAAAGCAATACTGTTTATGCATTGCATTTAACGTGCCTTCACAGGTGTGACTGCCCTTATCTTAAATGGTATCACACTATATTACGAAACTATTGCAAAAGAATCGTTATTTACACTAAAGCATTTTGAAACCGAACCAGCATTCCAAAGTTAAAAGTGAAACTGATTTTTACAGCTTGATTTCCTTTAACATCAAAACTAAGAACTAAAAGCAAAATCTCCATAATCTGCTATAGTGGAATGTGAGCATCAGAAGTTCTTTAAGCCGCTAGAAAATCCTCAAATCTAATCAGACAATTCAATGCATAATGGGTGACGGATGAGTAAACAGTTCCTTATGATGCCTGAATCAGCAATCACAACTGTCTCAGTTTAGAACTTTGGAGATAACCGGCTTGATAAAGTGGAAATGAACCAGGACCTCGTTTCATAAAGGTTCATTTTAATAGATAAGTAGATGTGTCTGCAGCTATCTTATAAGCAAACAAAGTATGTCTCTGCAACGACTAACGTACAAAAAACAGCTTCTATGATGCAGAAACCTGAGTTCATGGATTCGTGAGCTCGTGCATAGATTACTGTAATGCAATTTTCACCTTGCCTTCCTGTCAAATATCTCAAAGAACAATCAAATCTTAAAAAAAAAAAAAGAAAATGCACACGTCACCTCAGAAAAGTGGCCTCATATCACCAATACTCTGGTTTCATGCTTGCAAACTGCAATGATTCACAAGCCTGAATATGTAAGGAAAGTTAGGGATTCATATCTTCATATCTTATGATTTAAAGTTCCTGGAAATTTCACAACATCCTACCACATCATCATACTCACTCCTACATACAAATACGAAGCAGAATACAAAACTGTAGGAGTGCTACGTGTCTGGTTTTAGCTCCATGAGAAGCTGCTGTGCTATTGAGCACAGGCTGTATGCAGTCCCTTTCACAACCTTGACCTGGTGCCAGCACTATCCTGACGCACTCGCACTATGATGTGGGTTAAATCACGGTGGAGCAGTGCAGCCATCAACCACAAGCAAACAGCATGACCTCAGTCATCAAGACACTTTGGTTTTTCGCATCATCATGCAGCCTTCGCCAGTCCAAAATTTGAGGTTTCCTGCACGATCCTTGAAACCCCTTTGGGAATTCTAGTAGCTACTTAACTACCACTGCTTAACCACCAGCCTCTGTTGGCTTCCTTAAAACCCACCACAAGCACAGCATTTACAGCAAATTTACAGAAAATGAGATATGGTGATTGCAAGGTTCCAGGCAGCCTTAGTTAAAATTGGAAAGTCCAACAGAACAGTAATGATTTCGTCTCTGAATCAAGACAAATAGTCACTGTTTGGTCTCTGAGTAATCATTGTTGTTAATGGTAAAGCTAAAATATTCATAACGTTATCTGTGCTGTGCCAGTCGTTCAAGGATGGCAACAAAGGACTTCACTAAAATGCACTTTTAGTTATATGCTGCACAGAAGGTACAGAAACTTCAGCACTTTTCCCCAGATTGTAGGTTATACGTTGAAAGGTGTTCCAAATACATGAACGGCCATCCAAGTTTTTTTGCCCTGTTTTTTTTTTTTTTAAAACAAAAAACAAAAACAAACAAACAAGAAAAAACCCCACATTCTAGTCAGAAACCAATGAGGAGTGAGAATAACCTGACAAGATCTGGTAGAACCTCCAATTGTTTGATGCTAAGCACTTGAAGTTTGGTTACTAGCTACAAACTTCAAATCGTGTAACAAAAACGTACTACATCCCAAACGAACACACTCCAACTCCTATTTAACCATCACCCAAACCACAGACCCCTAAACACGCCTGATTCACTCCCAGAGTAAACCTGGAGATCACCATGAATGTTCCCACTTCAATTATTTAAAAAACACCAAAAAGAAAAAAACCCCACTAGTACTACATATTTATATAGTCAAAATATTTTATTTACTTTTATCTTAACTTCTTACAAAGATAAGACTGGATAAGGAGCCAGTTTAACAAACAGGGTTGTAAAAACAGTCAGTCTGACTAAAGATGTCTAAAAACTTGCTAGCCAAGTTTCATTTCCTCACACAGTTACTATAAGGCTTTGGGTTTTTTTTTTTTAGAGTTACGTGCAACAACACAACTACCACGTGATCTATTCAGGTTGTAATCCGCTTCACACTGTTAAAATGTCTGCAATGTTCCTGCACCATAGTAGGAATGAAATCTTTCAGAAATTACCCAGTTACCCCTTTCCCTGCCTCCATTTTAACTAGAAATGCTTAATAAAACAGTGCAGGTGAATTCATGAAAACCAGTGGTGATTTTATACAGTGTATATATTTTACACACACACACGCGCACACATGTTACAGTTTCTATAGTAACAGCTCATTCACAGGGATTTGTATGGTGCATGATTTACATAACCGAAGGCGATTTAACAAAGGAAAACGTATAATGCTTGAAATGGTGAAGATTTCTGTAACAAGACATTTATTTAACATTTATGGAGAGGACTCTGCACTTGCCGGTTTCTTGGAAAAACCATAAGCCAACTTGTATAACTGATGACGCACAATATTAAATATAACTATAAACAAACAGACAAACCGAGCTGAAAATTGCAATCGTTGGCAAATGTGGTACAAGTGGAATAACGCACTTCGGAAAATGCCATTACAGGAAAACAATCCACTTTGGGGTGGCATCGGCCCGCCGATTAGCTTTGAGTCACATGACGCCGCTCTGATGTGGATTATTTTCGTATAACAGCATGCCCTCAAGTGTTTTACTCCTTACATAACTTTAATTACGCTTGAGACATATGCAAAAGAGAAACAGATTTCAGAGTAGTAACTTTCAGAATTGTGACATGTAGGACATGTCAAAGTTTCATCATGAATTTCTAAGACTGAGTTATTCAGTCTTTTCCAGGTCTATTTTAGTATTTGAGTAGGAAAACGCGAAAGCAGACTTGCATCAGGAGAAGTGAAAGTTCTTCAAATTGCCCATGTTAGTGAACAGTGCCTCTACTGATAAACAGCAATGTGGCAAAACCACAACGACAAACCGTTATCAGACGGGACGACTTTGTGGCTGAGGGATCCAAACTGTGTGTAGTTTTACATTCCCGTGTGTGTGGAGAGCACAAGGCGTGTAAGAAAGCCTAACAGCTGGTAGAAGGCACGGACCGCTGGAAAAGCAAACCAATTAACTGCACATTTCAGATAAGGTACAAAAGACTTATTAAATAATTTGATCATCACACACTAGACACTGATATGGACAAGTTTGGGTGTACAGATGTGGCACCTTTCAGACAATTTCAGGCATGATTTCTAAATGGACACAGTGGTAATAATATAAATCATGCAGGCACTGATATTACAAAGCTCATGCAAAAAAACCAAACAAACCTGTCACTCACACACACACACACACACACACACACACACACACACACACACACACACACCTCTAAAGTATCCAATTTCATTACAATCATTGGCTGCTGTCCTGTCATTATGGCTGTGAAAATATTAGTAGTCAGCCACTGAGTCAGCCAAACAAACGGCTGACCGTGCACAAGCTCCTTTTTCATGTATGAAGAAATGAAACCATCTAAATCACCCCATCTGCTGTGTTTACCCTGTGAAGACTCGTCCCAGTCATAATGCTTGCATATTTGCATGAACGTTACTGACGAGTAAGATTTTCAGTTTCTCATAACAGCAACCCTCACATAGCATCGCCTATCATTATCACCACACAGTCTTATCAAAGGCTCTCAAAAACATCCCTTTCTGTTTGTATCAGTATCTTGCCAAGGCACTGGGCTTAAAGATGGCAGGTCTGGTCAGGTTCAAGATCCAGTCACGTTGGCGATTTACGTTGATTCTGCTCCTGGCAGGTAATTATCATAATCTCAAAAAGACAGAGTTCCCTGAAACAAACATACACATTTAGTGTTTCCCGGAAAAACCTGTTTCCGTGATTTCTTCTATTCTGGGAGTGTCGTGAAAACATTCTTATCTCGTTTAAACCTGAAATCAATTGATCTGATCAGAAGTGGGAAGATTAGATGGATAGCCACTTACTCCTAGCACGTGTTGTGATCAGACAGAGTAAATAGTGTTCACTAGACAGAGAATGACCTGCTGCAAACTGTACATGCAAGAGTAGTTCTAGTGCAAATATTTGTTATCCTTACTCAAGAAAATCTGTGAAGATTTTGCTTTTGGCCTACAAATGAAGCTAATTGCACTTTGCAGGTCCTAGAACAATATTATAGCCTATGTCGACTAAACACATAGAGAACATAGAAGCATTCGGGATTTGGCTTAGCTGTGCATTCTAGGATCTTAAAAAAAATGAATGATGGAGAATTGAAGTTGACGGAGTACTGTTTTAAAAAAAGTGAACCTGAAACCTTAAACAGAAGCTGCGCTCTGACACTATAACTAAACCACTACCTGAAACTGATGTTAAAAAGTCTGAACAGAGTTTCTGGGTCACCAGGGTGTCAAATCCAACAGGTATGAACAGTCCCAAATGAAATGCAAATTCCCACTTGAAAAAGAAAAAGAGAAAAACTTAACTTTACTTAAATGACAAATGTAAAGACTACAACAAGACCATTACACACAATCTGAATGCAGATGGATGGAGATGTAGAGATCCAGAACATTATTATCTGGGTCAATTATGAAATAACAGAAAATGGTTACAAAGGTCTTTGGCACCGTTTCAGTTTCAGTGCTCGTCATAAACGCTATCATATCTTTGCAAAGTTAATGATCTTCAGGGGAATTTGGACATGGACATCCATGGCTAGTTTGCTTTGTTGTCGTGCATAAGCCAAGAAAGATAGATAATTTATAACTATAGTCCAGGAGTGTGTCCTAACCTCTGTAACTCACGGCACTGTAAATGTTAAAAGCTGTTTTAAGCATCTCTGTACTGCACATAGTGGAAAAAGGAAGTGATACTAAGCATTTTTTTTCCATTTGAAAGAAGGTGCAACCTCAAGTGCACAGACCAGAACATGATTTTGATGGAACATGAGAAGGAAGTGCCACTGCAATGGCTGTGTGCATCCATTCTTCTACATGTAATGACCCTGTAAAGCTTTAACAGAGCTCCTGTGTTCTGGTTAATCAGACCTAAGGAACAGCAACCCTATAACAAGACTAATACGTTACATTTACAAGAAGGAAGTATACAACTACTGCCATACAGGTTAATTATTTGCCATTTTCAAAGAATTCAGGTGTTAATGGAAAACAAATCCTTACCAAGTACCTGCATGTAGTCTCACTATAAAAAACTATAAGTTTGAGTTGCATATGTTAAGAGATGTCACTGGACTTTAACCTGAAGATATTTGCTTGTTCAGTACTGCATGATAAAAGAAAACATTAAATAGATGCCTCATAAGCCACAAGTCATTTGGTAATTAAAAAAAAAAAACAAGTCTGTACTTGTGTAAACGTCTAGAACACACTGTAATCATTTGCGACATTTTGTAATAACCGCATGGTGTATTTAATATGCTTCGTTCCAGCTGCCATGTGGTGCTTCTGGTGAAAGATGTCGAAAGCAGACACACAAAGGAGCCCTCAGGACACCCCTAAGCCACCCCTACTCGTACCCAACCTTCACTTCCAAACCAATCTGCCGTCAGTGAACCGTGACAAAAGAGAAGTGAAGAGGGGGATGGGGGCCCAACATGTTTTTCTCTTCTACCATCTCTGAATGGACATTGGTATGGGGGGAAAAAAAGGGGTGTGGTGTTTATAAGGATTCATGATTTATGGAGATGCTTGAGGGTTCTCAATGGCTCGGCAAGATCAGGGACCTGAGCATGTCTCTGCACGTCTCCTCTAGTCTTGCGATTTCCTTAGCCTCAAATACACCTGCTAAAGATCTTTACATCCCTGAACACTCTGCTCAGGCTTAAGAGCAAACATGGAGTGCTAAAGAATTTTTTCAAGTGCATACATGACATAGAAAAAAAATCCTTTTCACAAGTAGACTTGTCATGAAGTGTCATCACTGAGTACAGGGCAAGGATTCATCTGATATACAACAAAATTGACCTTTATCAGGAGAAGACCTAGGAATTTAAGTTTTCCCACTAATGTACAATGTTCTTTCCTTACTTGAGCATTTCTTCACTTCATTTACAGCCACACTATTTGCTTCAAGGTCCTACAATAACCTCTATTTGAGAACAGGGCATCTCTGTTGATGTTCCACTAGCCTCTGGTATCTTTTGAACGGTGCGGTTAAAAAACTACAAAAAGAAAATGTGTAAAGGGTTATTCTATGCGAAATGGAAAACTCAGACAGACAATGTTTAACCACCCATTCAACATTTTATGCCACATCATTCAGAACATCAAAATGGTCCTAAAAATACAGCTTAGACACTTTTATACACTCAATTTTTGATCAGAGAAAGCAAAAACAAGTAAAGTAAAATTTTTTATCATCTAGCTACTGAACTAATAACAGTCTTTATAATTAGACATGTGACATTTGCACACCATGAGCCCCTTCTCTCCACAACTTTATATAAAAAAATAAATAAATAAATAAATTTTAAAAAAAAATGAAAAAGAGACTCCACAGGGATGGGACGACTTAGTGAAACAATAAAACTAAACAGAAGTGGTGACTAATTAGATGAGCTGTATTAGATTAAAATGGCACGAGTTACCAAGCTCGTTCACTTAATCTCATAAAGAGAAACTGCAGTTCCTAGAGGTGGCTTGTCAGAGTCAGTTGCTGTGTTGCAGGTTAGCATGTAATTATCCTGAATAAAACATTGAGCATATCAAAAGAGATAATGAGTTATAAACAGGTAGAAGCATGTCCTTTCTTATTTTGCTGCTGGATACTTGAATATTAAGTTCTGCAGCATGTGTATATCGTTGTGAAGCCCATGAACAGCATGATGCAACAAGGCCAAAGAGAATGTTTAACAAATGGATAAACATTATTTCTTGTAAAAGCATCTAATATTGGAATTATTTAAAAAATTATTTAAAAAGGCATAGTGGCTAAGTACTGTTTCATGTTCAAGGAATTTGACTTGACAAGCACTCCATGAGCACAAATTAAACAAATGTAGATAGTGAAAAGGTTTTTTAAAAAACGGGATAAAAATAACACCGAATAGATGTGTGTGTGTGTGTGTGTGCATTTAAATACAGAAATGCAACAAAAAAGCACACAATTATAAATATAAAATATATATATATATATATTTTTTTTTTTGGGGCATATTTGCTTCAATAAAGTACTTATTATTGACAACCGTTCCAAATAAAACCCTTAAGATTTTTTCCCCCCATTTTTAAAATTAAATACACCTCACACTCTGTGGATTGTTTATGATCACTGGAGGATTCATCACAAAGCTTATTCCATATAAAGCCTATAAAACACTTAACAGATCTTCAAATGTTTATACAGAGCAGGGGGCAGGGAGGGATATAAAGGATCCCCAAAATCTCTTTACCTCCAGGATCCTGTCCAGATCTGCTTTAGTGAGACAGGGGTAATCTCTCAGGATCTTCTCCTTCTGCTCATTGTACTGATTCACTGCCAGTTTCCAGTTTGGCTCTTCGAGCACTTGGAAGATTGCAGCCCCGATGGACAGGTAGAAGATGATAGCCGAGGTCAGTAAGGGCCCTTTATCAACCATCCTTAAGCACAGGGAGAGCTGCCCTAAATAGGGTGTAGGGTTTATGGGAACATGCCCGATCTCTCCCCAGCTGTGTAACCCTGCTCCAAACTCCCACGCTTCTTTCTTTCAAAAGAAAAAAAACTTCTGGACTTTCCAGTTCACATATGCACCTTCCGTTCGCGCGCCGATTAGAGAAGTGTGCGTGTGTGAAAGAGCGTGCGTGAGCAACCGTCAGTGTCCATGTCCATGCCCATGTGCGCGCGCCTCTGAAAGCGCAGCGCTTGATTAAAGCGCCCGACTAAAGCAGGAGGGAAAAGGGGCGTGGTCTGCTACGGTGGCTCAGAGGTGCACCATAAAGCACAACTTGACTATCGAAGCATGACGACACAACATTTACCCACAACACACACCATGAAGCGCTACAGAAAACGCTGAGTTTGGGGAAAGAGTTTCAGGAGAGAGAGAAGAGATGTAACTGCTGTTAGAGCAGGGGATTTAGAAAGGGTGTGGGTGTGGTGGTGGTGGTGGTGGTGGTGGTGATGTGTGGGGGGGTGGCATAAATATAACATTTACCTCCTGGAAAAAAGTACAGGTTAGAGACTTAAAAATAAGAATTACATGAATAGATCTCACTTATATTAAAAATATAGTTAAATATATGTCAAACTATATTTCCCCAGCTCTAAGAAAGATGGCATTCAGTTCAGTACACCCCTACAACAGGCCATACCATTTCTTACCTCCAGCTTGACTTCCTTTTTGTAAACAGAAAATCTAAACTGTGTTATAGGTAAAATTTGTGAAAGATTGAGCTCTAACAGTTAAATGGGTTAAGTTGAATATGATTTGAATATTTTTTTTTACTTCACCTTCATTTCCACCCAAGTACACAAAGCTCCTCCATGCTACGAAAGTTACCATTAAAAAAGATTGTCACGATATCACTTTCAAGAGCACTTGGGCATTTAACTGCTTGAAAGTCAAGTTACAACTCTATAAACATACAAGTTCTCCTCATAATAATTTATAAGGATGTGAAAAGGGGTTGGGTGTCCATAAAATGACTGACAAGAGGCCAATACATCCTATATATCCATCCAATGGGTTGTGGCTAAGCTGGAGTCAATCCCAGCTGAATCCCTAGGCAGGTCTACACACTTACATTCGCACCCATGGGCAATTTAGAGCAACCATTTGACCTAATCTGCAAGTCTTGGGAGGAAACCAGAGCACCCGGAGGAAACCCATGCAGGCATAGGGAGAACATGCAAACTCCACACAGAAAGGCCCCAGTCGATCTGCAGGTTTGAACCCAGAACCTGCTTGCTGTGAGACCATGCCACCTCAGTCAATTCCAAATACAAACAAACATCCTGGACCGGAAGGCAGGTTTCCAAACTGCTTTTTTTTTTCAGCTACATAATACACTAACTGTGAGACAATGACTTAAACTATTAATTTTCATCATTTATACATAATTTTCCTAATTATTTGTACTAGCAAGAAATAAAAAAATGAAGATTACACTTTTAATTATAGTGTTAATTAAAGAATGCACCTAATCTATTTTACAATAATGCTGAAGAAATGTCATTTTACAATTAGCAGTCTGAATAAATTGTGTTTTGTCATGAACAGAAAAAGACGGTTGAATTCACTTCCAGTCATTCATTCATATTTAGTAATGCTTTATCTTGGTCAAGGTCGAGAGCCTGATGAGGTGGAACACTGATGAACCCATGCGGACAAGGGGAGCACATGCACAGAAACTCCACACAGACAGCAACCCGAGGTCAGGATCAAACCAGGGACCTTAGAGTTGTGAGGTGGCAATGCTACCCACTGTACCTTTTATATTCATTTGTTGTATCAAGATCAAACTTTATTCTTAATTAGCTTTCTAGCATATTTATAATAGAAATTTCACAATAACCTTGACGGAATGCTGTTGCACTATTGGCAATTATTATGGAAACATTTGAGTTTGAAACAGCAGATAAAATTTGCCTGGCAAAACAGAAATGTGAGAGTACCACGAACACCCACTAGCATTCAGCACTTTTTAAATTAATGTCACTTGACGGAAATCTGGAAAAACAAATTGCTAGTTTTTGTTAGTATGTTAGCACTGCCTTCCTTTCAAAACTCTCGTGACACCAGAAACAGAATTGTAATGACTTGATTTTTTGCTCCATCAAAGCAAAGAAACATTATCATGCAAAAGTCAGTTTTGACCACAACATAGAACCCATGTCAACTTGATTAACTTCTTATTGTCTATAGCTTTTGTGGTGGATTTACTAACCACTGCAAAAGAATGTTGGCCTCTCCTGTATGGTGAGTTCTGAAGTTTTCCCCTCTGTCATTTCCTCCTAGTTTGTTTGACTTTGATAGGGCAATAATAGATGTAGGTGATGTCTAGTAACACAATACAAGAATCAGTGTGCTTATGCCAACTACCTACTCAGACACAACCACAGAAACTTAGGTTGTTGTGGCTAAGTGGATAGTTGACATAAGCACAGGGAGAGGCTTTTGCATCTTCTAGATAGAAAAAGCATCTAGCTTGCATTTTATATACACTTTATATTGCACTGTAGTACTCCCTACATGTGGTCATGGCAAGTACTTCTACGTCAATCCTGTGCAAAGCTTATTTTTACCAGTTGCCATGAGCAGTGTGCAAAATACACCAATACAGGACATCAGTTTTGTATTAACCTCTCCTCCCTCCACCCCAGTAATTTCTTCTTCCTTTTACAGTATGTTGACAAGTTGTTTATATCATCCTTGCCAATCATTATGTGATCTAACATGTCCACAGAGCTCTGATCAGACAGAAAATGTAGCATGGACCTAGAATTAAATCTAACTTTGGTAAAAGCTTGATAAATTAAGCAGTCAATTTAAAATCTTTTGTGTTACAAAGAATATATATGACATGCCATATACTGAACATTTTCCAAGGATAATATACAGGGAAAGCTATGTCATCTAAAATAAAATAGATTAAAGTAATAAAAACAGGATAAGTTGAACTCTGCTGTCCTCAAGGCAAATGTCCCCAGGCACTGACAGTATAATTAAAGTTTTATTTGACCAATAAATAATGGCAGGTTTTAAGACATTACCTTACTAATCTGCATACCTGGAGGTAATAAGGTCGGCATGCTCTGTACCGTCTGGATTCCTCCCATAACCAGAAGGCTATGTTCATGTCATACCTTTTAAACTGCAGCCAAGTCTGTGTTCATACTGTTAGTATTTTTATAATCTTCAAACAACATGAACGTGAGGATGAGGTTGCACAAAAACATTCTTAAAAATGTTTTCTTTTCAAAGCAGGAGACCTTTGTTTTTTTTTGTTTTTTTCCAGTTGTAGCCTACATATATTTGCCCAATCTTCTTTTCAACTAATAAATGAATATTCCCAAATGGCACACCACTAGTTTCCATTACCTGAGCATTTTCTCTTTTTTTCCAGGAGAGGCAGATTTTTGTATGCTTTTGAATGCACCTCACATATACAACACCTAAAAAGCCAGCTGTTTCAGAGGAAACATTTCAGACAGAGTCTAAATATAATGGTGACATCACTAACAGAGTAAAATAGCTCAGCTTGAGTGCATCCCAGTTTAGCTTAGAAATGTACTTTCTCACTATTTTCATACAAGTTCATTGCACTTTCAGAAAAAGGTATGTGACCCAGGTTGTGCATAGTTTTATACTGTTTTTGAATTTTGTGGAAGAAAATTGAGTTATACATAGTAAGTGATGGCTTGATAACAACCTGAGATATGTATAAATGGTTGAGAAACACTCATGCATTTAAGGGTTAAGTTACAAACCCTTGTCACTGAGCCTGCATCCTTAAGGGTGAGGCTTTTGTCTTTTGTTTCGACAACAATTTTAGAGGAGTAACTTTAAGCCACATAATTGGACGGTAATAACTACTGTTCTACTTTTGAGGGTTACTTGCGTTGTTTGTAACTCAGGGAACAAATGAGTACCTATGTAGTACCTTTCCTTGACAACAAAGTATACACCCTGGATATATTCATGTAAAGCAGCATTCCCGTATCTGCTAGTTCCCAAAAATGTTCAGGAATGGGTCAGTGAAGTTGTAGGCCAGCTATGATAATATATAGCACACATTTTTACTAACATTTATGCTCTGATTTCATTAAAGGGATTAGATTCCAAAAACACACACTAAAAACTATATAGCATTCACCCCTTGTGTACTTTATCAGGAACCTGCATATTGATGCAATTATCCAATCAGCCAATCATGTGTCAGTGGGGTAATGATTAATATCAGACAGATACAGGTCAGGAGCTTCATACAATGTTTATATCAAACAACAGAATGGGGAATAATGTGATCTCACTGACTTTTTTTTTATTTTCTGAGAAGCTACAGAAATGAAAGACAAGACAAAAAGACAAAAAACAATAGAAAGACAAAAAAACAGTACTCAAACAATGAACGTATAAAGGTGAAAAGAGAGCATTGACTGGACAATGAGTTAATGCTGAAGAGGGCATAGCATTAATCAGTCCGGTCTCTATGCACAATGCACAGTTTAAACACATCATCCTTTTCCTAATCAGGTATACATTCTGTCCTTTCTTTCTTCCCTCCCTTCTTTAATGTTAGAGGTTTACAAGAGCCCACAAATTCTGTCTAAAAGGTAATCACATCCAAAGGGGTCCAACCAACCAGTCACGTTATATACACAACTAGAAACAGATAGACAATGTCTCTCCATCAAAAAGGTGCAACAGTCCATAATTCACAGATGGGAGATATTCATGTGTCCATTCCACAAGGCTAGGTGCCACTGACAAGGACAGGCGGATACCACAGCATCTGGCAACCCTGTGAGAGCACCCCAACAGCAAAGCAGGCAGGCGCTGACGCAGACGCCGCAATCATCAACGGGTGCACACCATTGCATCTGGCAGCCCAGACAGCCCAACACAGGCCCGGGCAGCAGCACAGAACCTCATCCTTGCCCTGTATTGTGAATACCTCAGGCCACCTCACCAGCAGCTTATTGTCCATCTGGTCACGACTACTTACAGGTGGCATGCAGTGTGCAGGGCACAATTGGTACTCAACCATCAGCACCCTCTACAAGGAGTATTTTTACGGTGGCCAAGTGACCACACTTAGGTGTTAGATCCCATGCAGCTGCAGGCAGAGATGTGGCACTATGCCAGTCAGCCAGGTTAATACTGCAGATGGTGAGAGGTAGAAACTTGTGTTGCAGCATAGTGAAGTAGTCCACCGCCGCTTTAAGTGTAGTTCCATGTCCTGTGGCTGCAGGATCTTTGTTAATTTTGCTGTGTCCTCAGTGCAAATGACATTATAACAGATAAACATTATGTGGATAGATAGTTGTAATAGAGACAATGACAGGATAGCAAGGGTAACAGTGTTCAATTAATAATTTGCAGAGATTTACAGAAGAATTGGGGGTTTGTTAGGATCATTTTTGTTTAATTATTGAGCGATGAAGATGTGCAAGGACGTGTGTTTGTCTGAGGATATATTTTTATTGTGCGAATGAGGACATGTATTTATTTGAGTGTGGGAGGACATGTGTTTATTGTGTGTGTGAGGATGTGTTTGTGTATGGTTAATTAGGGGGGTTTCTGTTGCTGCTGCGGAACTAATGTGGTGTCTGTGTATGTATGTGCTTTATTGTGTGAGGGTGTGTGTTTGTGTGTATAGTTAAGTAGTTCTGTTATGGTTGGAGTGCTGCCATGAAGGGCAGAATTTTCTGTAAAAAAAATTAAGTTATCTTTCTTTTGTGATTCAGTTTGTTTTTCAATTGAAATGTATTCTGTGTGAAGATTTTTCCATTATTGGATGCTTAATGAGTTTTTAAATTGCCAGTTGAGTAGGACACTTTTCTTGGTGATAGGTAGAGAGATTTATAAAGGGTTTTTATGTTTACTGGGGAGATTGTTCTGTGTTATATCATCAAGCAAGCATAGACATGGAGACAGTGGGATCCTACAGGTCATTATAGATGATAGTGTCTGAGTTACTGCTGCCCAAAATGTGTAAAATGGTTGGTTAGTCCAATTAGCATGAAGGTAATCATCTACACTAGGAACATACAGTATGTCTATGTTGGCTAGGCCCATTTTGAATTTTTCACACTGAGCTATGTGGGATCTATGGATAATTTTGTACTGGATCAGCTGAAGGTTTGTATTGGTGGTAGAGGAGAAAATGTTTGTGTCCAGAAATCATTGTTATTAGGGATTCCTATATCATTTTTCCCATTTTGACAAAAATCCCATTTTGTTGTCAGAACTTGACAGAAGTCTATAAAGTCTGGTGGTCAGTCTGTATCACTAATTATTCCTTATATTAATCTTTGAATTAATGATACCTCTTAGTTGTTTGTAGCAAGGAAATATTTCTGGCTTACTTCTGTGAAGGTTAGTAGAAGAAGTGAGTATTACTGAAAAGGTGGTGAAGAGGAGTAATCCCTTTTTCATGCCATGTGGAGAAGTACAGAGGGGTGTTATCTGTAAACCCTCTGTAAAATCAAGATTATCCAAATTGGTGTGTGTTTAAAAGTTATGAGTGATGCTTTAGTGTTTTGTTTGATTTTCACCAGGTTGAGATGGCAGGATTTTAAAGCATTGTGGTTTAATTATCATATTTAAAAATACTACATCAGAAACTGAGCTGTTCTGGATTTGTGCTTGTTCAAGTTCTATCCATTTGTTATTAAAGGTCTGCTGTTGAGTGTATTTGACTAAGTAGTTTAATTGACTCACTATGAAGTAAAGTAAAAAAAAAAAAAAAAAGGGTGCTTCTAAAGCACCATGGGATTTTTTTCTTCTGTAGCTTTTTTATTCTTCCAGTAAAACTGTTTGATAAAGCGATCAAGAAATTTGAACCATGTATTGGGAGTGGTGTCAGGGAGCATTGGAAAGAGATAAATGACATGAGGCAAAACTTTCATTTTAATACTAGCAATTCGACCTGTGAGTTTTAAACCGGGAGATTAAGCCAGCATTGGATATCATCTTTTTGGTGGTTTGTAGGGTTGAACAACTCTGACAGGCTGGGGGAAATATTGATGCCTAAGTACTTGATGTTGCTGATATGGAATGGGAAAGAGGAGTTGTGAGCTCATTGATTTTGATTTGTTGGTACCAGATGGGCTGGTTTAAGTCTTTCAGCAGCTGTTGATCTTCTGGGATTTTCATGCACAACAGTCTCTACAGTTTACTCAGAATGGTGCGAAAAGCAAAAATAAATAAAGAAATAAATAATAAATAAATAGATAAAATACAGTTAGTGGCAGTTCTGTGGGCAGAACCTGCTTTTTAATAAGAGAGGTCAGACGAGAATGGCCACATTGGTCTGAGCCGACAGGAAGGCTATACTAACTCTTTATAACCACCCTTTACAACCAGGGTGAACAGAAAAGCGTCCCAGACTCCACAACATGCCTAACAAGAGATGGACACATGATAAGGTCACAGTTGTGACCAGTGGAATAACAAATATCTGTTTGTGAATAGATATTCATACTGAACTATGATTCCAAAAATATTGTTACTTTAGGTTGAATAAATACTATTAAATGCTAAAAATATTTTGCACAAAGAATTTAAATGTAAAGTATTGTGGAGTTTCGCATATTTTTTAATAACTGGATGTAATTGATAAATTGGTGCATTTTGTTGACTGTGAATTTTTCCTCAACACTTGTCACAAAAATAAAACATATTTTCACTAACTTCTTGAAAAGGAATTTTGCTATCAAGGCTGGCTTTTAGGGGAAAAAAATAGAAAGGGTTGCGCCCAGGTGACTGCCATATCTTTGTTCAAGGAGTAAAATTAATAAACCTGCATTGTTTAGAAAAATGCAGGATTAAGTGGATTAAGTAAAGAAAGTGTTCTCCAGGGAAGCTGTGGTGACCAACGCTGAGGAAGCCAGCATGCCCTCCATGCTTCTCTCCTTCTTCTTGCAGGATGTGAATCCCCCTGGGTCCTCTGCCTCAATAAGGGTAATTACCGGCGGGCCACCATGTCTGGCCTTTGAAAGATAAACAGAACGGACAGAGCTCTGGTCCCAGAGGCTACAATTACCTTCTGCAAAGTCCACATTACACTGTCTTATCACATTTCTTCAAAACGATATGCAACCATTTGCAATAGATGACTCATAAACACTGCTTGAATACGGAAGGCCATGCTGAGAAGCTGTGCATCAGCTGTTTGTTCTTTATTGAATCAAATCTGGCCTAATGCAAATTAAGCTAGTTTGCTGGAGTTTTCAGTAGACATTTTCCAATATTTTTGTCTCCCTATTTGCTAACATTCTATTTGGACTCTGTGTCACAAGGCATAACCATCTCATAAATGTCATGATCCTCTCTCTTTATCTGCCATGACAGTTTATATTCAGTGATATGTGTGATGTAATTGTTATGTATGATACCATGACAGTTCATGTTACCTGCTAATTTTTGCTAACTGTACACAAATTATTATGTTTTATTCTTAAATGTTATAATACAAATTGTCCTAAATTATTTTCTTTATATTTTTATGTCATGTCCACAGCAAGGATGACATATTATTACATTTATTACCTTTTGAGACAACTGTGTCACGTGACACTTCTTATGAAGCCAGGCAAGATCTTTTTCCCTCCTTATTTTAAATATAATATGTGGATATAAATCTTGTTATGAATGTAACTGTATTCATCCCTTTGTCTTATTAAATGCCTTAAAATAGAAAGGAACATGGCTATAACATGATCTATAACAAGTGTTATTATGAATATAACACTTGTTATGGTTATAAACACATTCATTTTGCCTATAAAAGAAGTTGAAGGGATTGTGGTTATATAAATAACAAGTATTATTGTGGATATTACACTTGTTATGGCTATAACCATGTTTGATGGCTCGACTTTACCCACTGTCCCTCATAATACAAGGATGACATGCATCAAGTCTCTTCACTGTACTGGCACCCAGATGGCATATGAGTCACTGACTATCTTCAAATGACCAATGACAGAAGACCTACTATTTCACCAAGCATTTAAAAGACTCTTGACTTTTAGTGTTTTTGTTGTACTTGTACTAACTCGTTGATTGTATTCTTAGACTGTGATACATTTTCCTAGCATGAGAATATGTTTTTGATGGATACATTCTGGATAAAGGCATCTGACAAATTCTGTAAAAGCTGTCATAACATACACTGTATGGCCAAAAGTTTGTGGACCCATCCATCCTTCCATGATCTATACCGCTTTATCCGTCTGGGTCGCGGGGAAGCTGGAGCCAATCCCAGCATCTTCGGGCGAGAGGCGGGGTAC
>JAQQZR010000005.1:907185-912185 GCA_030068235.1 Notoglanidium macrostoma
GCCATAGGTGTGAATGCGAGCGTGTTTGTCTGTGTTGGCCCTGTGGTGGACTGGCGACCTGCCCAGGGTGTACCCCGGGGTATCATTTGCTTATACAGTTGTTACAGTATCTATTCCCAAATAATTGCTTTTTAACATAATCATTGTTATTCTCTAATAGAAAGCTGTGTGTAACATGCGGTCAGTGAAGTGGGATTGTATTACTCCTGGCTTTGTTCCTTGCTACTGAGTCATAGTAGGATAATATTTCACTAAAGACTTTCCCTTGGAAATCTATTGGGAGACTCTTGCTTTAAGGGGAAGATCAATGAGATCTGCATCAGACTGAAGACTAGAGACTAGAGGACAACATTGGGCTCAAAGGGTATTCAATCCTCATCAGCACTTTATTGTGCTGTAGACCTAATTATATTAAAATATTAAATGGACATTTTTGGCCATCATTATACACATTAACCCATAATGACAAAGCAAAAACAAGTTTTTTAGAAAAATCAAAATCTGAAATATCTCATTTAAATTAGTATCCAGACCCGTTATTTATTTATTTAGTACTTTATAACAGCACCAAAGCTTTGCACACCTAGATTAGGATGAAAACACTATTTATCAGAGTTGCTGTTATAGAAAATTAACCAACACTTTCTGAGGAATCAACGACACAGCCATTGTGATTATTGAATCAATTTTGTCAAATGGCAGAAAAATTGAGTTGAATAAGTGTATTTTATTGACATACAGTGAGGGAAATATGTATTCAGCTTTTGTTTTTCTTAATTACTTTCAGTGTATATCTCCCCTTCAAATTTACACACATTTTTGACTTTGTACTTATAAATATGAACAAAAAGTATGTATTCATAAGCATTGATAGGAAAAAAAAACCTGTTCAGACACCACAAGTTAACAATAGTACTTTTTTGCAAAGCTGTTGCTGGCTACATCAAAATCCTCTATTATTAAAGACAGTAGATTGGCAAATGATTTGCACAACCTTTCCTTTTCCTTTTCCAAGTGTATAAATTTACTATGTGCAGGTCTGTGTTTCTTTGTGCAGAAGGGTTTTGTTTAAGGTGAAGGAAGAGCGATAACTGTGGTGCACTTTATTGCTTATTGTCCTCAGTGTAACTGTTGTTCCTGCTGCTTTCAGGTCATCCTGCTACTCTTTTTAAGTGACTGCTGGTTTCTCTCTCACTTTCCTTTCCTACTTTCTTGTGCATATGATCAATCCAATTGTAATGACAGGGATATGTAACAGCTTTGCTATGGCTCTGTAGCTTTTTTCATTTTTTTAAGGACCACTATAAAGGATTTAGGGGGATCTATTTGCAGAAATGGAATATAGTGTTCATACCTATGTTCTCATAAGTGAATTATTACCTGTAACTACAAATCATTGTGTTTTCCTAAGCTTAGAATGAGTCCTTTATACTGTATCTACTTAGGGAGCGGGTCCATGTCCTTGGAGCATTGTCACCTCACAGCTCCAGGGTCTCGGGTGTGATCCTGAGCTTGAGATACTGTTATGTGTTGTTTGGCATGTTCTCCTTGTGTCCACTTAGACGTCCTCCTAAAATCATTCCAGTAGATGAACTAACTGCACTCTTATTGTAGATGAATAAATAAATGTTTCCTTTCCAAAAAGGTACCCACTTACTTTTTTCTAGCACTATCTTGTTCACCAAATAAGTTAGGATTTGTAACTTGTCCACAGTATAAGCAAGTAAGTGACTTTCCACAGTCTAGCAGCATTTTATTTTGGCAGGTCTCCATATATAAGGGGAATAAAGCTGTTATAGTTTAAGGTAAACTGAATTGAGACTCAAGAAAATGATATTTGTCATTCACTTTTAAGCATCACTTTGAACCAGCATGCTAGCAGTGTGTGGGTTAAAACCAATACAGACTCATGGTAAAAAGATAATTAAATCTATTTTAATCCAAACAGTGGGTTGTGTAAGACCAATTATCATCTTATTATCCTCCTTCCTTCATTTACTCCTTCTGCATCTTTAGAAGTGCCACATTTAAAAAACTGCATGAGTAAGTAATGGATCTCAAAGTTTTGACGTTTCTTTCAGTATTTCAGGACCACACAGGGAATCATGCAGGGTTTCCCCAGACCCAGCGCATTCATTCATTCCGTCCATCCATTCATTCATTCATTCATTTTTGTCCTTCTGTACACTGAAGCCCAATCTACAATCACTAAAGGAGATTCAAAGAAGTAGAGGAAGACAAAGCACATGATTTCTGTTAATCATGCAAAAACTTGTCCTACATTTGGATACAGAAAGAGAAATATGGGACGTAGTTTCATATGAATTTAGTTCAAAGCATAGTGTTGCTTCCACCTCAGTCTTTGTCTCAGTCCTTTTTCTGCTGACTGTGTGTTTATTTAGTGGGATTAACTGTTCCTAAAATCACACAATGGAATCAGTTAATGGCATAGGGGAACAGATCCTGTTATTTAAACTAAGAATGAACTGTATCAGGTGTTGCATAAGAGCTTTAGGAACCATTCAGTTGAAAAATGTTCTGATATTTTATGATATAATGAATTACCAAAGGATTAGAAATACAGTTGAGGCAAAAAGTTTACATATATCTAGGCTAAAGACATTCACATTCAAGCTTTCTTAATTCCACACATTTTATGTTACCATACATTTACTGTGTTACATCAGTTAGGGTATCTACCTTATTTACAAAAGAGGCCATTTCACAATAATAGTTAATAGACAGATTTATTTACACTTTTATTTACTATGAGCAAAATTTACATGCATGTGTTTAGTATTTGGTGGCCTTTTAATTGCTTGAACCTGAATTAAGCTATTGGTGTAGTCTGGTACAAGCGTTTCACAATGCTTTGCCAGAATTTTTGCTCATTTCTTCTGACAGAACTGGTATAACCCAGTCAGAATTGTGGGCCTCCTTGCTCAGACACGCTTTTTCAGTTCAGTTCACAGATTGTCTATGCGATTCAGGTCAGGGCTTTGTGATGGCCACTCTAATACTTTCACTTTTTTTGTATTTAAGCCATTTTGTTACAACTTTAGAGGTATGCGCAATGTAATTGTCCTGCTGGAAGTAACTGACTGATGTCTTGAGTTTTTGCTCCAGTATTTCAATGTAATGCTCTTTTTTCTGAAATACACCAGTCAGTTTTCCAATAAAACAACCCACAACATGATGCTGCAACCCCAGTTTAGATTTTCCTCCTGTGAAAGCCCTGGTGCTCACCTGCAAACTGCAGTCTGTTATTTATGCCCGTATTGGAGTAGGGACTTCTTTCTTACGCAACAGCCTTTCAAGCTATGGTGATGTAGGACTCTCTTAATGGTGAGTGTATATATGTTTATCTAAAGGATTGTTTTCAAATGAATTCTGATGTGAACAAAATAGCTGATATTTTATTAGGTATTAGATTTAATATTAGATTACATAATAGATAACCTAATTGAATTGTCAAATGAAATAAGTGGTAACATGAATCCTGTGTGTTGATAGCGAGTGAAAAACTGAGACTGAATATCTTTAGCCTTGCTGTATGTAAAGTTTTAGGTTCAAGTGTAATAGATTTGTTCACTTTATTATGATGATGATGTTTTGATGCAAAGTAAGCAGTCATAGAAAGGTTTATGAGGGCTTTATTGTGCTATTTTGCTGCTTACAAGTGGCAAAGTGCAAACTGTATTACAGTCACCTAAGGCATTTATAATCTCCTATAGAAATTTTAATTCTAGCTAAAAAAACAAAGTATTTGCATCATAAAGATATGAGGAACAGACTGACAACCCTGAACTATACATATACAACGTGCTTACATATAACATGTATAAATGGCAATTTCCTGCTATGCTCGCAGGTAGTGATAGAGTAGAGTAGGATATAATATCCTGACACACCAGCTAGTATGAACATGATGTATGAAGTCACTTGATCACCACTAATCCTGACGTCTATTGTGATAAGAATAAACTAACATGCACTTTTTCCTCTTTACGCTGCTTTCTGAGGTCATCAGCCGCAGGTTCAATTGTGCCAGCTGCATGTGTGTTGTGATGCTCAGAATCTCTTGCCAAATTTGAAGGTACACATTGTACACATCTTTCAAAAAAAAAAAAAAAAGAGCTACATAATGGCTTGGCTCTCCACCCAGGTAGAGGGCTTTTCTTCTCCACAAAAACAAGTGTTCCCTGCCACCTGGATATTGACCCCAATGTTATGACAACAGTGACACATGTGTTTGTTTTCCCTTCAGACTCGCAGTTATGTGCCGGTACACGTTTCAAACATGCTGCTCTCGATGAGTCACTGTGTAAGTATTTCAACACACAGATGGTATTTGCTACTTTGCTTTTGCAGACAAATAATTTGAGTGATTTTGGGCATTTTAAAAGTGTGTACGACTCTCAAGGAATTCTCACAGTCTATCCACGATTAAAAAGGTGTGGACATGGGGCACTTGCCACAATGCTGGAATGCAAATTTCATGTGTGGGAATAAAAGCTCAATTTTTGTTAACTATGTTTTAAGGCATTATGTAAAACGACTTACGGTATGATTACAGTATAACCATAATACATACACTAGGTATGCAGGTGAGCAACAGGGCAACTTGAGTTTCTTGTATAAATACATAAAGGCATCATCATGCCTCATTGCTTTGTTTGGTGTGTAACGACTTTACCACTACGCCATTAACTAACTATAAGGCCAATAAAACTCAGAGCTCTAAAAAAAAGAAATATTTGACTGAGCTTGCCAGGCATTCACAAGAGGTTTGTACTTGCATGCAAAGCTGACTGCATGTCAGTAACCTACATAATGGATCTGCGCTCATGTCATTTGAAAATGTATGTTTTTTCAGCTGGAAGGACAGATCATAAATGTGTCCTGTGTCTAGGAACAATTACCAAGTCTGTTCAGGTAAGAAGAACAAGAACAGCTAGTTTAAGCACTTAATTTTCATTATAATATAATAACCACATGCA
>JAQQZR010000005.1:914685-924178 GCA_030068235.1 Notoglanidium macrostoma
TATATATATATATATATATATATATATATATATTTGCCATTTAATAAAATATATAACTAAATATATAAATATGTGTTATAATAAAATAATCAACAATGAGTAAATTTACATTTTTTTTTGTAGCAATCTGACTGACACAAAGAAAAATAAGGTTTCCTTTTAAACATTCTTTCATCTTTAGGACTTTATTTGGATTTAATAATAACTGAAATCGCTATGCCCTCTAGTGGACATTGCTGCTATTGCTATTTGGCGATACAGATCACCAGTCAGTCCTGCTACTGGTGCAGAATATCCACAGAATTTCAAGAAACATTCACACACAGCCTTTTAAAAGATACTGTAATCCAGAAGTAGTTGTAGTCATTCCAGTTGTAACTGGAAGGCAGCAATAACTATAAAGTAATATCTGACCACAGGTTATTTAGTCATTTATGTAAATGTGTAGGTCAAGGCCAGAGAGAGATATCTGATTCATTGGTCATTGGTAAGAACACAGTTAATGTGAAACAGAAAAGTGGCTTAGACTAAATCTGGAATGATCCTTCAGTGTTTATAAAATTTTAAAACTAGATCTTTGTGGACAAAGAGCACATTAATGGACAGTATAATTTAATGTTTCGTAATTAATGCAATATATTGCCTTATCTACCAAGTGTGCAGTCTGTAGAAACTATGATACTTTTACACCTTATTACACAGTATGGATATGATCTGAGAGTCATTAACCAAAGTGTCCTGCATGCACAGATTATTCACTGACTTCATCTTCTTTTCTTTCCTCAAGCTCATTCGGCTGTGTCTCCTCCGGTAGCTCCTGCTCTTCTGATTTGTTAGTCTTGTTATTATTTTTCCCTGATTTAAGGTAAGCCTCTAAGTGCCCCAGAAGGTCAATAGTGTGATTGATCAATAAAGCCAGCCAGGCCATGCCAAAAAATATCCAAACTGCCACGATGGATCCGTACCAGTCAGGGTAAATCTTGTCAGGATTATAAGCTGAAAGGCAGAGTATGATGGGAAAGAGGAAATGAGAATAAACATGTAAGTAAATGAGCTCTTGGGTGTGGTGTTTCTGTAGTTCTGTATATGTGGGTGTGGGTTTCACAACCTTACCTGCAACAAAATCTCCAAAGCCTACTGTACTGAGTGTGATAAAGCAATAGTAGACACTCTCTACATAGGTCCAGCCTTCATATGTCTGAAAAAATAGCATGGGGACCACCAAATAGAGGACTGCCGAGCCAACAAATGATGCCAAGTGGAGTGACACCAAAACACTTTTCTAGGAAATGAAGAGAAACATATGCACAAAGCACACTATTACATGAAAATCAGTAACACGGAATTCTGTTTTCAGTAGATGGTTTTTATTATTTGTTCAAACTGCTCATAATTTACATTTATTTAGACTGTCATTTAATTATAGATGCTAAATGTTATCAGTGGACTGAAGCTTCACCTGGTGGTTGGTCTTTTTTGCAATCGCGGTGCAGAAATTTCTTTCGATGGCCAGCATGTACTTGCCCACTTGGTTCAGGACCAGCATGTTAAGTGGGATTCCAAAAATGGCAAAGATCACACAAAACATCTGACCAGGCACCGTAGTAGGGGTGATGTTCCCATAGCCTGTACGGAACAGAAGAGTACCCATAGCCAGTTACAGTGGTAATCAAAAACTTATGTATTTTAACTGCAAGGATACAACAAATATTTATGTAGACAGGCTAGAAGGACGAGGCTGTACTAAGCCCAACAAAGGGTTAAAATATTACTAAGCCCAATGAAAAGAATAACAAACAGTTATATTATCAAACATGCAACCCACAAGACCAGTCCTATTGCACTGTCTTACCAATAGTTGTCACCACTGTGGCAGCAAACACTGCTGAGCTGGTAAACTTCCAGAAGCCTCCGGCAGTGTTGTTAGTTTTCAGACTCATCCCATACTTAGATATGTCCAGCATAAACTTAAACACAGTAATAAGCAACACCATATCAGTCTTCAACACATAGATAACCTATTATTACCACAAATTGTTTTCATCCAACAATAATAAAAGCTGCAATTGGGTTGCCAGTGATCTAAAATACCCATCTACTTTCAAGGCTAAATCTTTACAAAAATGTTTATAATATTCTATTTCCACTAATGCAACCAATTTCTTTCCTATGTCAGCACCAAGACAAAATACTAGAATGTAGCCCAAGAACCCTCTTACATCAACAAAATGCTGTAATAATTTCCAAAAACTGGTAAACCTTTATGGTTAATTCATACTTTTACATTATATTCCTTCAAAAAAGAGGCTCATATCAGAACTACTTTTCACATTATTGATAATTTCTGCTTCAAGGCTGATGTAATATTACTGATGAGAAGCAATTCAACATTGAATTATTGTCATATACAGCATTTCATTGACAAATTTGTATTGTTTTATTATTGTTTTAATTTTTGTGTTTTTTTTGTGTTGACATTGTATTGGTATATTGTAATGTTGATGCAGTGTGCGTTATCATGTTATCTACACAGTTGTATCCTGTGGGCTTATTGAAATTACTATAGAACAGAAAACATGTTTTAACTACATTAGACCTGGAAACTTGCATATTTATTTTTAACACCAATAATATTATTTAGCCCTCAGCTAAAGCCATATGATACTCCATTTCAATTGTTAAACCAGTACAAACATTATTCAGTATGGTTGTTTTAGATTTTACACCACCATATTCTAAGAACTAGAGAAGCGAGTCTATTGCCTTGCTTTGCATTGCAAATTGAATTTGCATATCTGGGTCATTTTTTATATGAACACATCAGATGTGTTTTGAACTGTGAATGTGTATCAGATAAACAATCCCAGAGCCCTATGAATGTTAACACCTTCATCATATTACTGAATCACGATTGTCATCATCCGACTTTATTATGGCATGCAGGGTAGAACACAGGGGAAATTCATTAACTAGCCAGTTTTGTAGAGACTAATATAATTATATCAGTACAGCAGTTATAATCCAACACACCGAATTAATTTCACTTGTATTTCCTCTTCAGAATCAACTTATCTACTACATATTTCTTTAAACAAATACCAGAACCTCTGTTAAAAATATTTCACTCTTCCCTTAGCACTGGCTATGTACCTAATTTTAAAACAAACAGTTATCAAACTACTGATAAAAACCTGGGCTTGATCCTTGTCAGCTCCCCCCCTTTATCTCTAAGATCATAGAAAATCTTGTAGCTCAGCAGCTAAATTACTACTTGCATTGGGTCAGGATTTAGGCCTCACCACAATACCGAAACAGCATAGGTTAAAGTAGTAAATACCCTGTTTCTGGCCATTAATCAGGGTTCTGTCTTCTTTTTTTTGCATGTCTTACAAAGGCAGTGGTTAAGACATACTAATCAGAAGTTCTGGAGTTCAAATCCCAGCACCACTAAGCTGCAGTTGTTGGGCCTTTACCCTTGCACAGTATCCTGAATCCTGTCTCTATTGTAAGTCACTTTGGATTAAAGTGTCAGCCAAATGAGGTAAATGTAAATGACTTTCAGTGCAGCTTTTGTTATCATGGATCACAGCTTTCTACACAGTCTATTACATTTTTTCATAGTTAAGGGAATGGATCTTTTCTGGCTCATGTCTTATCTGACTGATGGTTATCAGTTGGTACATATTAATGCTGACTCTGTGCATACAAAAATAAAGTGTGGAAATGCACCTGGCTCTGTTCTAGGGCCACTGCTGTTGTTTTATATACTACCCCTAGGTACAGTTATTCATGAACATCGTATGCGCTTCCTATGCTAAAGGCACATAGTATAGCCAGTTGACAGACAGCAGTTTAATAAAGCGGAGGAGTATTATATAGAATATTACACACTGGATGCTGACCTAATTCTGATAAGACAGAAGTACTTCTACTAGGACCACAGGCAGCTAGAAGTAAGCTTTCTGATTATGTAGTAACTCTGGATGACCTTTCAGTTTCATATTGTGCAGCAGTGAAAGACCTTGGTGTGATTGGAGATTCCAGTCACTCATTTGAAACTCACGTAGATAATATTACTACAATATGTTTTTAAATCTTAGAAGCAAGCTAAGAAATATGATGTCACTACATGATAAAAAAACAGTTTATGCTTTTGCTATCTCGAGGTTGGGACTATTGTGATGCCTTGCTGTTGGGATGGTCCAGTAGGTGCGTCAACAACAGTTTTTATTTTTATTTAGTTTTTCATTTTGTTTTTTATTTGAGTTTTGTTGTAGTTAGATTAACAAGTGCATAAGTAGCTTCATTTTGAGAAATTGGCTAGGTTTCGTTTAGTTTTTATCTTGTTTTAGTCTTCATTTTAGTTTTTCAGGTATTACGACGAAAGCCTTGATTTATATATCTTGAAAAAACTAGGATGAAAGTATGCATGACACCAAATATGACTTACAAAATCATTGTTTGAGGTTTGAATGAAGTTGTGTAAAAACCATAACACACTGGAATGAAAGATTCAAAAGATGTGAACCTCTAGAAACAAGGTAGCCTTTCTTTTTTAAACTTTTAAGAAACCATATTCTCAGGCTGAATGAGTAGCATGTTAAAGAATCACTCTTTGAAAAAAATTTTAAGTCCAAATTAAATCATGAGCGCAGAGGAGAGGATATCATTTGTGGGTTTCCACTGTGGATATGACAAATACGCATACACACACAGGAACCCACTCACAGGCACATGTACCACCTCCACCATATCTTCAAGTAAGTCAAGTACATTCTTGCTAATGTTGAGGAAAACGGATAGAGAAGTCGTAGCCCGATTTTTCAGACCAGACAATAGTAGCCCAATAATAGTAATAATAACAATAATAGCAGCCTCTATGCTGCCACCTTCAGGAACTGGCACATTACATCAAGAAGTCAAACTGTACAGGACACAGAAATCAAGGGAAAAACAAAACAACACCAAAAACAAAGTTGATTTTATCTGCAATTTCCTTTTAGTTCATTTTGTATTGTTCATTGAAGTTTTCATTTAGTTTCCTTTTTAAAAAAAAACCCAAACATACAAAAAAAACCTGCTGCTTATTTTGATTTTAGTTAACAAAATAATTTTTTCTCTGCCAGTTTTAGATTTTGTCTTAGTCTTTGTAAACTATAATAAACCTGGTGAACAAGCTCCAGAATAAAGCAGCCTGTTGCAAACCAGATGTTTTATCCATACTAATTTGGCTCCCGGTAAAGCTTCACAAATAGATCATTATTTCTAGGTTTTGTCATGTTTTATTACTGAAAAAAACCCAAAAAACAAATCAAGTGAACATATCTTGGTTATAATGAAATGTATTATTTTATATTATATATAATTTAGTATTTCCTTTTATAGTAAGATTCCAATAATAGTTGTATATAGTAATTAATTGTAATATATTTTATATTTTATTTATGTAAAATAATAATTTATTGAACCTTTTCTAGTTTCTACTTTCTACTCATCTCAGACTTTAAATGTTCCTGTTCTACTGAAAGATAATTTTCCTTCTTTCTAAAAAATATATGTTTAAAATAGGTGAAATTATCTACCAAGATAACAAAACCGTTTCAAGCTTGTAAGTACTATAAATGTCTAGACATAGCTTTAATAATCTTATTTTCTGTGTGACTGTAGTAGCACAAATTTGTTTTTAACCATTTAAGGCACAATCTACTATCACTTAATCTTGCTGTATTCATAACGTCCATAAAACACATTTATGACAGTTATACATTCAAATGATCAAGGTAACATGTTAGTAATGGGGGGAAATTATGTCTTATTCACTCTGCTTATAGTGTAGCTATCTGGCTTGTAGCTTTTAAGCAGAAACAGGAAAAAACTATAAGCCCAGATGTTTAATCCTTTTTCTCATTGTAGTAGCTGGCAGCCAATAAAATGCAATTAAACAAAGGAAAGCATTTGTAAAACAAACTTTAATCTGCATAATACGTGTTATCACCTAATAGTACATACAATTGAATAATTTCTGTCAGCTTGTCTTTTTTCCTAGAAACATTCTATTTTATTTCAGAGCCTAGGTTACTGGTCTTAAATAATAGAATAAATTAAGTTAAAATAATCTTAATTTTTAAAAATAAGATTTAAAATATACATCTCTTCAGGGTCTCACAAAAATGCTAATGTTGGCCCAGGTAGAATTTCAGTTTGACGCTCCTGCTGCTGTAATCATAAACACTGTCCCATTCTCATGCCAGGACTCTTATTTACATCTGCTCACACGGAAACTCCTTCCAACACACTTTACCTTTACTTTTATAAAATTACAATTGATTACTGTATAAGGCCTCTATCCGGTGTCACCTAGAAGAGGATTGGTTTCATCCTTAGAAGGATTCTTCCTTATCTCAGTTAATCTGCTTTGTGACGATGTATATTGTTGAAAGTGTTATATAAATAAAATGAAACAGAATTAAATAGGCACGTGGTGACGCAATGCTCTTAACTTAGTTTTATATGCAATTACAAAAGCTAGCTTGTTAGGTAACTGCTAATAAACTAGCTTTCAGGTAAAAATGAGCAGGATGTCACAGATAAACATGATCAGTATTTCAGTAGTTGAGTCTAAGTTTACATCATCATATTCAATGTGATTTATTTAATAGTAGGGTAACCAATCAAAACACATCATAACAGTTAGCTAGCTTGCATTTATAGCTATTGATTACCACGTTACCACGTTATTCTTTAATACTTCGCATTTTGCAGCATGACACATACTGAACCATGATATATATTTGCAGTTTGGACAGTGATAAGTTCGTAAAACCGTAACCTGAGCTTGTACTTATCATCCCAGTGCTAAGAAATTATTTACAGATAAGTTGAATTGAAGAAACCTGAGTGCAGGCATGTTATGAAATGTAGTGATGAGTTAGAGTTTATGTCATTTGATTTGCTTTTATAAGACTCAAAGGACTCAGAGAAGCATCTAAAAAATTATATAGTCCCAATTCACAATTGAGTTGTGTGAGTTGCTAATAAAGCATGCCAGAGGCTTACATGACAACATGGTAGAACAAACACACAAACAAAAATAAACCCCAGTATTAACTAGTTAATTTTGTCTGAGCATTTGATTTGTTCGTGCTTGCATGTCAATTTGCTGGAGTAGAATGGGTAATAGTTATAGTCTTCCTATGATGCGTACTCCTTCTATATTAACTCACAATTTTGTAAATTTTTTTTTAATGTAAAAATAAATTTACAATATGATGGCGATGACACCACAACATTCAAAGTAGCTTGATGCCAACTCATATGTACAACTGTAAAAAAGCATGTTTGAATATAATTCAGCATGTAAATATGATACAGCTTGAATATCTGTGGCCACTGGATATCTGGCCACTGTGTTATCTGTGCATCACTGATAATACATTGTGTGTATATTATGTATTAAAAATCACAAACATTATTTTGTAGGGTTTTACATTTTCTAAGCATGTATAAATATGTTTCACATAATAATAATAAACAGTTTTCCTCAGATTGGTTGTAGTGCTGTTTTTCTTTCTATACTTTAGCTATTGTAGTGTATACTGTATTTGTATTTCGTATCCATCCATCCATTATCTATATTGTTTACCATAAAGGGTCACGGAGAAGCTGGAGCCAATCCCAGCTGACTTCAGGTGAGAGGCAGGGCACCAATCTATCGCAGGGCTACTTTCTTATTTCCTTATTTCCTTTTTAGTTATGTTTACTAAACATGGAATTGTGTCTTTCACTTTTGACCAGCCTATTGGCCGGCATTTTTTTTAAACCTAAAACACTTCAGTTGAATCTATAGCCATATTTTTGATCCATGGCCACAGTTTATTAAAAGCAAATGACTTTGAATGGGTTCTTGATTGTCAAGGAACCTTATAGTTGCTTATAAAATATGCAGTGTAACCTTACCTTCAGCATGAGACTTTATAGACACTAGTTTGTCTGTCAAATGTGTGATCTAGACTCGCTGTTCTGTCTCTGTATGAGCAGTATATGAACTTTACCCTGACTACATCTATTGGTCATTTGCATGGAAGTTTGAGTACTGACTTGAGCACAGGGAGTGGTAGAGTCTATGATCGTTTCTGTGTCTGTATGTTCCACTAGTGAATATCACATGTCTGATTGACTCAAAGTGCAGGTATGTAACTAAATATTGCACAAGACATGCTTTTATATACATCATCATATAAATACAGGCCTTTTGGTTTTGGCTAATTCATGAGGCACCTAAAAGCAATTGACCAAAGTCACCATTTATAAATCAACCAATCAACCGATCAATTAACCATTTATAAAATAACCTATCTAGACCAGACCAGACATTCTGAAAATTTAGGCCAATACTTGATCACTTGTGACTGCCTGACTGTCTGTTACATGTTATAAAGTATTAAAAAAAACCTCCACAGGCAACCCTGAACGAGCTAACGCTGTTTTTCTGCTTCATTTATTGTTATAATTTTTTCTTCCTAACTCACCTGTCCCAGGTCCTCCAGACCACTTTGTCCAAGACATGGATAAATCTGGAGCAGGTTAATTTTCTTCACCTCCAGCTGAGCAATGCCAGTCAGTACCTGGTCCCCTTCCAGTTTCCAGAAAATTATCCCTCCAATGATGACATATAACACATACCCCAGTCCAAGCAAGAGTAGAGAAAAAAATTTGGCAAAATAGGCCTGTTTGAAAAACTTTCCTGACTGTACGGAGGCCATAGTGGGTCCCGAGGCTTACTTCCTAGGTTTACCAATTTGTGGATATTCTACAGTGCATAGGTGTTGGGTGTGGATTTACCCACGTTTGTGTGACAGGCAAATCAAGCTACGTCCTTTAAGGCATTCTAAGCAAATATTGGCTGACTGTGATTTAGTGAGCCACGTAGAGAGAGAATGGGGAGCGTGGTAAAGACTGGATTTTAGTGCACTCTGAAAATGTTATTAAGGTGTAATTGAACAATGTAATTGTTAAATGTAGTTATAACTCAATGGGTACCAGTGTAAATACATAAAAAGCATGATAGCGATTCGACAACACGGCAAAAAGGAAGTATTTTGTGGAACCATTTCAAGTGTCTTGATTAAATTGTCTTTCTTCTTCTCTGAGGTTCCCTCTGAGGTAATCAGGTCACAGGTCACGCAGCTGTTAGGAAACACCACCACATCACCAGATCAACAAATCATTCTGATGTGTTGTTTTATAACTTTATATTCGCTCACCTGCCTTTACACGCATATGAATTTAAGTGACATCCCATTCTTAATCCATAGGGTTTATTATGACGTCGATCCACCCTTTGCAGCTATAACAGCTTCAACTGTTCTGGGCAAGCTCTCCACAAGGTTTAGGAGTGTGTTTATGGGAATTTTTGGCCATTCTTCCAGAAGCACATTTGTGAGGTCAGACACTGATGTTGGACGAGAAGGCCTGGCTCGCAGTCTCCACTCTA
>JAQQZR010000005.1:924278-935279 GCA_030068235.1 Notoglanidium macrostoma
CCCAGCTCCTGAAAAACAACTCCACACCATAATCCCCCCTCCACCAAACTTTACACTTGGCACAATGCAGTCAGACATGTACCGTTCTCCTGGCAACCGCCAAACCCAGATTCGTCCATCAGATTGCCGTGATTCATCACTCCAGAGAACGCGTCTCCACTGCTCTGGAGTCCAGTGGTGGCGTGCTTTACACCATTGCAGTCGACGATTTGCATTGAACTTGATGATGTATGGCTTGGATGCATCCACATGAAGTTTGGAGGTCTGTAGCGACTGACTCTGCATAAAGTTGGCGACCTCTGTGCACTCTACAGCCTCAGCATCCGCTGACCACGCTCTCTGTCATTTTACATGGCCTACCACTTCGTGGCTGAGTTGCTTATAATACCACTGACAGTTGACTGTGGAATATTTAGTAGGGAGGAAATTTCATGACTGGACTTGTTGCACAGGTAGCATCCTATCACGGTACCACGCTGGACTTCACTGAGCTCCTGAGAGCGACCCATTCTTTCACAACTGTTTGTAGAAGCGGTCTGCATGCCTAGGTGCTTGAAGTTATACACCTGTAGCCAAGGAAGTGATTGGAACACCTGATTTAAATTTTTTTCGATGGGTGAGTGAATACTTTTGGTAATATAGTGTATATAGATAGAGAGATAGATAGATAGATAGATAGATAGATAGATAGATAGATAGATAGATATATTATGCAAGAACATGTTCATCATGACAAGTCACTGAAATTGAAAGTCCTGCAAAGGGGAAAATACAGGAATAATTGTTGTACGCAAAATGTCTAACTCATTTTGATAGTTGTCTGAATGCATGCTCAACCTGGATGTAACCTGAGCTATGTAAAAAACAAAAAGTGAATGCAAATACGAAGAAACAACAAGAATACTCAAAGGATATATGCAAACGCATAATGCAGTAGTGACAACTGACTGTGTAGATACAAGTGCTTAGAAGTCATATGACTATTACCAAAACTCTGAGCTGTCATCCACATTTTAATTTGAGTTTGTTTGACTCACAAATTACTTTAAGTGCGTTTTCACACTCGGCCCAAAAACTTGAGACCACTCCCAGAACTGATTCTGGGCTTTTTGGAGGAGGGACTGATTACAGTTTTGGTTTCATCAAGAAGAATTCCTTCTGAACTCTGGATTGATTGTGCAATTTAATATGTCATGTTTGTTCTTGTAGGTTCGCAAAACGTGCAGGTAATATTTTTATCCATTTGCTGATTTTTATTATTTCCTTTTGGTACCAACACTAAGGAAGTGAAGCATTTTTGGATGCATAAGATGATTTCGGAAGATGCCGGCTAGCATGAGACGTGCATTTTGGTCTTGCACCTTAACACTGAGCTAATTACACTGCTCCTGTCATACAAAAGTCTGGTTGAATATATGAGTAAGGTATTCCGTCTCCTCTGCTGACCATAAGAACTGTTCCTTGCCATCACGAAACAGGAAATAACATGACAACTTGAACCAGTTGCATGCAAACCATGGCTCGGTTGAACTGAGCCCCAGAGCAGTATTTTCAAGAGGACCATGGGTTGGTTCTTTGGACCACTCCAAGGCTTGAAAAGTGTTCAAACTTCAACAAATGCAACAAAGTCTCAGGGGTAAAAAAAACAAGTGTGAAAATGACTTTAATTTGGTGGTGACATTGGTTTCATATAGCACCCATAATCACAATCTATTACGCCAAACTATTTGGACTCTCCCATGTAATTTAGATTTCTAAATTTGGATTTAGAGACATTGTATGGCATGAAATTAATAAAAAGTTGTTGTTGCAGGTCATTAACATGGCAAAATTTTCAACAGGTTAAGTAAGATACCTAGAACATAATGTACACAGTATATGTAGGAAGATATTGAAAAAAACCCCAAAATGGTTGAAATGTACACTTTACAGCTCATTTCTTGAGAGTCTTAAACCACAGGGTCTAAACCATTCTGATTTTAAAGAAGCATTTTTCCTTCGCCTTCTCTTGGGGTTGGTTTTCTGGTGTACTCAGACCCTCCTCCTGCTTCCTTACTGAAGACCTTCGCTCATCTTTTGCAGTGATGGCGGGCTGTTGGAGACTGAGAAAATGCTCCACGATCCTTGCGCCAATGTTGAGAAGAAGGGCAAGCCATGCCAGGGCAAAGATGATCCACACTGCTGCTAAGGAGCGGTACACAGAGACGTTTTGCTTGTCCTGGCCATTTCCTGCAAAAATAATACCCCATATCAGACTCTTGTACACTGGTAGACATGTACCTAAATACTACTGCGTAGCATGCACGTAAAAACAAATTAGTGTGCATATCCATATAGCATTTTTCCTGGCAGAGAAGCGTTGGTGGGACGCTGAGAAGCGCTTTGGGTGTGTGTTTTTGGCAGAAAAAGCATTAGTTTCATCCAAGTGCTTCATAAACAAAATGCTGCATGTTGGTTTTGTCTCGAATGACACCAATATCTTGAAAACATATCAGCACTAGCTGCCATATGATTGGTTCCCTGAAAAGTAGCAACAGTCACGACACCAGCGACTTTCTGTAAAGTTATGAGATTTTCAACTCGGAGTACTTGGAGTAATTGTATAAAAAAAGGGGAGCACTCTGAAAAAAAAGGTGCTGACTGAAACGTTTTTGTGTAGGCAGCCACACGCCAGGGCATGTGCTCTCACTTCATTGGGAATATCTGAAAAAAAAAAGATGCCGGTGCTCAGAAGAAAATGCTATGTGGACACACACCCTTAGTCATCCTTTCACACGTCCAGTGTAGTGATGGAACCAAATGTGGATTGAAGAGTACAGACCTTTTTTTCATCACTAGCCAGAAGTGTTCACATGAAATCTACTTAAGACGAGATGGCTTAGAAAATAGCACTGGCACAAACAAACAAGCAAAAAACAAAAACTCACAAGAAGGATTAAAAAAAAAAAAAAAAACTATTAATGGAGGCAGGTTGGTTCATTAAAAGAGGAAAGACAAAAGACGTTTAGGACACACCCACCTCAGCTTTAAATGCAAATACAGATACGGATACTTGGAACACTAATCCAGTGGTACTCACCGACCACGTAGTCTCCAAAGCCGATGGTGCTGAGTGTTATGAAGGCGTAGTAGAAGCCCTCTCCATATGACCAGCCCTCCACGTAGCTGAAGATCACCGGTGGGAAGATCAGGAAGAGCACACTGCCCATGAGCAGGAATAAGGTCACCGCCAGCACCTCCACACACTGCTGCGCTCAAAACATCCACATCTTCTGAGAAGGAGCTATATTAAAGTCTTCATTGTACATAACTAAGTTGTACATGAGTGTATATGAGACAGTTTTCTCACCTATGTGCATTTTAAAGGACAGCCGTCATATATACAGACTCTCAGAAGAAGAAAGTACTAAACTGTACCTTTCATCTTTGCTGAGATGGGATGCATGATTCACATCTTTAATATGTATATTTCACAGGGAAACATGAATGTACTTAATATTTACCAATATTTATGAAAAATAAAGGGAAATGACATTTTAAAACATAGCCAAAGTGTATTTCACAAGAACCTTTGTGTGTACCTCTGTACAGCACTGTCCAGCACTGTCCAGATCAAACATAACCCTAATTAAATTTTATCTCAAATTTTAAATCATAAAATACTAAATTGCATTATTTTTTATTTAAACCGCAGAATGGTTGAATGCTCGAATCTGATCAGATGGTTTGTATTATTTTTGTATAACATTGCGGTCTACAGTATGTTATTCCACACTTGATGTGTGAATCCATTAACATCTCATGCTTTAAATGTCCTTTTCCATTAGTCATCCACTATCAACTATGAAAAATCTACGTACATTTTAGTATCACAACATTCACTCAAGCCTGTTACCTCAACACATTCATCGCTATGCAACATCTGGAATATTCCAAAAATCACATGTTAAACGGGAAGCCTGAAGATCATGAGAAGAAAAAAATAAACTTCTTTTTTCCATCATATAGTGATATCGATTGATGAGCTCACTTTGAAAGTACAACACTGATCCTCATATTATAGATTGAAATTCAAAGTATCAACTTAAAAAATAATTAAGTAAATCATATGAATGTACCTAATGTCCTTATGCAATTAGCGTGGATGATAATCAAGCACATTTTGTGCATTTGCTAAATCTATGCTAAAAAAAATTCATTTAAGAAAAAAATGCCATTTTCAGTAAGAAAAAAATGACATAGTAAGGAACAGTTTCGTACACAGAGTGTACATATAAAGGAAGGAAACGGAGGTTAGTGTAGGTCAGCCATTGTACGGTGTCCTGGATCAGGTGAAGGTTAAGAGCCTCTGAATCTTTTCAGCAGAAGCCCACATCCTTCACCGCTAAGTTACTGCTGTGACATTTCTAGTATTTCTACTAAAATACGATTTCCAAAAAAGTCTCTACAGGCTACATTCTTAGACAAATTAAAAGTTCCTCAATGGTAATTTGGATGGCTTCTCCAGAATCTACAACACAAACCCTCCGTTTTAAACTTCTACATGGAACCTTCAAAGATTCCTCTAGTGGGATACATCAAATAACCCTTTCGGATGGTAGATGATACCTTTTCCCCTGTTGAAACTCTATTATAGTGAGTAAAATGATATTTCAAGAGTGACTAGGATGACACATTCTAGTGAAAAGCTTCCAGTAATACCTTGCGAGGCACCATTGACATCATCCTGTGTTCCAGGTGTCCCAGATGGATGCTGAGACACTTGCTGAGCTGGTTGAGGAAGGCCAGGTTAAGGGGGATCCCACACAGGGCATAAAACACACAGAAAACCTGCCCTGGGTATGTGGTGGGTGAGAGATTTCCGTAGCCTTATGGGAAGAGGGAGCACAATATCCACATTAATGCTTACAATCATAAACATGCTTTTCTGATTAGGTAAAGACCAACTTAGCAACAACTCAGCAGATAACGTATGGTACATTAACATAACGTGTGCAAATAGATATTAACGTTTCACTTGCCTATAGTTGTGACAACTGTCCCTGCAAAGAAGAAAGAACTGCCAAAATCCCAGTTACTTGGGTTAGTGGAGTTCCCTGAAGGGTTCACCCCACTTTCCCTTGCATCTAAAATCACCTGCAGCAAAATAACACAGTAATCCAAAGAGGTTCATAGAGTTATCGGGACAAATTATAACACTAAAGATATGCATCCATTTAGACTGGTAATAATGACCTGTACGAACTTCTCCAAGGCTGGTCCATCCAAGCAGGTGTAATTAGCCAGAAAGTAGAGTTTTTCCAGTTGAAAGTTGTTGCGATTTTGGCTCTCAGCCTCTTTCTCAAGCAGCTGGAAAACGGTGGCCCCCAACAGCAAGTAGGTAAATTGAGACAGGGCCAGCAGAGTGGTCCAGCTAAACCTCGCACCTGAAACCTGGAGCTGAGCCATGTATGGCCACAAGCATAAGGGACAGAGATCCTGTTGTAGAACAGATAACACTAAATCTAACGTTGGATTTTTGTCCAGTATTGTCCTTAGACCTCCTTGGTTGAAATAAATCTGATGCTCAGACAGTATTGCGCACTAAAAATGCAAAGTAATTGTCCATCTTTGCTGAAAATCCAAAAATAACATTCAAAAGTTGGAGAAGAAATGAATGAGAAACCCTGATCAGACCCAGAAGTGATTCGATGTGAATTCATGAATTGACAAGTCAGACTCTCAATGGAAAAGGTCCAGATTGAGATGGAAGAATAGGATCCCTATGTGAGGTGGTTTTTGTCATCCTCATTGGTCACCAAAGGTTTAAACGGATGTTTGACCGGGCTACGTGTAAGTCAGTGGTTCCCGTGACAACGACTGAGCGTGATACCCATATTATGGACGTGGAGCTGTCTCCCACAAGCTCATTTATCACTGCTAAAAACGCAGGAGTACCACCATGTCAGCAGAACATTGGTTAATGTTTCATCTGATAGCTGAGGGTTGGTCAAGCGCACTAAAAGTAGTAGAAGAGAGATTATTTATTACTCTCAGCTGGTGTTATTCCTTCATTTCATGCAGCATAAAGCTTAAAAAGTTTATGAACAAGGTATAAATTTATGATACGGTCAGTATTGTAAGCAATGGTTAAACTGGGATTTAGGTTTGATATTATTGAAGTTTTAATATACACTTCTGTGAAAGGCTTAAGCAGTCTACATATTTAAATGAATTTTATTGTGCCTATTTCATACCTATTGCATTAGTATATATGTGGGAAGGGGAAAAAAAGATATGCCAAATTTTCCAAAAACAAATAAATCAATGTTACAGTGATTGTTGCATTTTGTTAAATAATAGAACATATGTATGTTATAAATAATATAACATATGTACAGCACATGCCAGACAGGCCAGGTCATGTGATACTGGTGTGAATTATTTTCCTAGAACAGCGTGGTCCATCTGTTAAAACCTCAAAGTGGAATATTTTCCTATAACAGCATGGCCTGAAGTGTGTTATTCCTTGTATATTCACCAACAATTTGAATTTTAAATGTATTTATGAACAGTGTATCACACTTTTTAACTGTTTATAATTACATTTAATGTTGTGGAACATAAACAAGACAAGATAGTTACTGTTATCATTGCCCTTGTCATGGCCGTCTCCGTCGCTACTGGACTTGCCGTGGAAGCTGCTCCCCCCTCTGTCATCGCCGTGGTCATCACGCCCCCATGGACATGCCGTGGTCATCACGGCAGTTTAGGCATAGAGGGAGTTTGGAGGGCTCCTACAGGGCAACTTAATCCATTTGAATTTCTTCTTCTGTGTTCTAAAACACTTCTTGTTCTGTTGCACACCTGTTATGTGTTTCCCCTGACTGGTCCCCTATTCAAGCTCTGCATTTCTTCCTCTTGTGGCTGAGCATTGTTGTTAGGGTGTTGTTGCTGTGAGTAGCTTACATTTCTGTTTAGTTTTCCTAGTCTTGGCTTTGTCCAACCTTTTGTTTTTGGTTCGTACTTTTCAATTAATAGATATTGTCTGCATTTGCAGACACCTCTGGGGACGTTGTTACACTCTTATTTAACCCCTGGTTATAAGTAATGGAGGTTTCAATCTGTAAAATGCAGTTTTCAAAATGATAAAAACATGTTAACTGGTTTAATTGACAATAAAGCGTAGATAATTCAGGTTGGTTAAATAGAGTTTAAAAAAATCCAAAAAAATGGCAAAAAAAAAAAAAAAAAATTCAGAAAGATCAAGAGTTCACTGTTTTACTTTGTATTTACATGAAAACAGACAGTGCCACTGGAGCATACTAAAGATGTGCAAATAAAATAAAGTAAAAAGCAGGACCTGACTTTATACAGCCTCGAAAATCTCTGACAACACAAACCTGAGGAAAGTGCCTTACAATGCAAATTTCTTTTCAGCTGCCTAGATTTCAAACAAATATGTTCACAGAAATGCAAATGCAGAATGCCTGGAAATTCTTAAGCTTCAACGAAACTGTATTATTCTGTGAAAATAAGGTTTGTATAAGGCTACAAAATCCTTACATAATAATGACCTATTTGTGTTGACTAGTAAATAAAGCATATTTGGTGCTTCTCAGTATAACCTTATTAAAGTTGGGCCCTAATGTAAAGTTGGTAATAAGGCACAAGAGGGCACGTCGTGTAAAATTGCACGTCTGTTAGCGAGTGTAAATTCACCAGTCAGTCAGTTTATTTGCGGAACAAGTCGTGTAAAGGAAAGTGCTAATCATATTTTACAGGAATTACTTTTATACCGAGCAGATGGGGGGGAAAAAATCGATTAAACAACATGCTGGGAAAAGAAAACACAAATAAAATCTATGATTTGATGACTCGAGTAAACAGGTCGCAGTTCTTGGCAGGGTGACAGACATCTGATCCAGTTAGTGCTGTGTGATAGCTTGTGAAAACATTTGCTCAGTTCGGATAAGTGCCTTCAGCGGTGATATATGCTGTTGCTAGGCTACCGTCTACTGCTGAGATATTCAAGCTCATTTGCAGAAGGTTCCTGTCCATTAGAGACAAGAACGTTAAAGGAAAGTCATTTAGACCGGGAAGCTAAAAATAATATATAAATAACTGTCTCCATGTATATTCTGACTTTACTTCAGTCCAATTCAAAACGGCTCTGGAAACTCAATAGACAGCCGTGACCTTTGCTGATGTAATGCAGTGAAACACAGACAAACCCTTGTGCACCGGGCTCATCTTGATCTAATCGATTCAACGTTATTTCAGTGCCACTCCTGAAAGAAAAGAAACAGAGACACAATGGTAACTAGGACTAATAATAATAATAATAATAATAATATTAATAATAATAATAATCATAATAATTGTGTGAATGTGTGTGTGTTGGAGAGACCATTAGACACACTGTGGAAAGTGGAAAGAGTTCATTGGGCAGTGGAGACACATTAGCACTTAGTGTTTTAAACACCATCTGTTCATGCACACGTGCACACACACACACACACACACACACACACATACTCACAAATGTATCCATACGTTCAAGACAGTCTTTATAACAGTTGAAGAACAAGTAAATAACAAGGTGATGTGGAATGCCAAGCATGAGTGTTGGAGTGTGTGAGAGAGCAAAGGGTGACATTACTGATCACATTGTATCCAATAATAATTCACATAATGGGATAAATAAGAGGTCAAGCCTTTAGTCAAAGGCATTAGAGAGCAATATTCACACAACTGTAACTTTCCACATCAATAAGGTAATCCAGAGTTGCTTTTTAGAAAAGTACAGGAGGAGACAGTCTTTTCCAAATTATTATTTATTTATATTTTTAAGCGGGGAAAATCATAACAGCCCATTTGGTTCATCTGTACTATTTTGTTGTTTTAAGCCAATTATTGGAAATCCCTAATGTCAGTCCAGTGTTTTACTATAGTCCCCACTGGCACACCTCATTCACACATGCAAAGCAGCAAGACTTCATGCGTAGAGTCTCAGACACACTGTATTTATATATCATGCACTATACTGTGTACTTGACTATGTAATAACCATGTTAACAATTTGAACAAAATAGAAATGATAAACAATTTTACAAGAAATTCATAAACACTTTACCTCACATAATTAAGTTGGGGCTCAGAAGTATTACAGGAAAACCTGACACTTTTAATAGAATGCTAGAGTTGTTCACCCGAATCTCCATCGACCCCTCTGTAGTGGATGTGTGTTGCCACAGGCAAACTTCAAATAGGCCAATTTCTATACATTTCCTAAAGTACTTTAGTTTGGTTATTTATCATAAAATAATTAGAGAAAAAAAATATTTCGAAAAAGCATGATGTGGAAAAATACAAGCCACTGTCCCCTAGTGATCATGATGAATTAAATAATATACTATAATAACAATTATGCCACATGACAAGTTCATCAGCGCAACTCAGCCTTAAAGCCTAAATTACTAATGTTTATCAAGAGAAGCTGTGTGAGTTGGATGTTATGGCTAGTAATAGGAAAGGGCACTGAGTGTGTGTGTGTGTGTGTGTGTGTGTGTGTGTGTGTGTCTGTGTGTGTGTGTGTGTGTGCATTAGAGAGGCCATTAAACACTCTGAATGTGTAGAGAGCTCGGTGTGCAGTGGAGACACTGTATTAGCACTTCAGTGGTTTAAACTCCATCTGTTCACACACAAATGTATACATCCATACATCTATATAACATTTGAAGAAAGACTAAATAATGAGATAATGCAAAGTGCCAAACCTGAGTGTTGGAGTGTGTAAGAGTGAAGAGTGAAATAACTGATCACATTATTTCTAATAATAATTCACATGTTGGGATAAATGAGATGTTGAAACTTAGAAACTTTAGTTAGTTCACAGGCAATTCCAAAGATGCTCCACAAAGATGATACACAGAAATAAAATAATATTTCTAATCCCTTAAATAATATATAATAAAGTATATGGCACATGGCAGGTACAAACAGCACACAGCCTCGTGACTCTGGTGGCCACTGACTAAATTACCACACACATATTAAATGTATACACACATACGGGACAATCTATATAACATTCGAAGAAAGACAAAATAATGAGGTAATTTGAAATGCTGAAGCTGAGTGTTGGAGTGTGTGAGAGCGAAGAATGAAATAACATTGTTTCTAATAACAATAATTCACATATTGGGATAAATGAGAAGTTACACCTCAAGTCTCAGGCACTAGAGGGCGATATTCAGACAACTGTAACTTTCCACTCCAATAAGGTCGCCTCAGAGTTAATTTAGAAATATCCTCACACAGGAAGAGATGGTCATCTGTTTCTTCCCCCTTTTTTTCTTTTTTAATATGTGAAAAGCATAATGACCTATTTGGTTCACTCATACTATTTTAAACCAATCACATTAAATCCTTAATGTCAATCCAATGTTTTACCACAGTCCTCATTGGTCATCGCCATGGCACACCTCATTCACACACGCAAAGCAGCAAGACTTCCTGCACAGTCTCAGACACATTGTATTTGTATATCATGCACTATACTGTGTACTCGACTACGTAATAACCATGTAAACAATGTGAACAAAATGGAAATAATAAACAATCGAACATGGAACGCATAAACACGTTACCTCACATAATTAAGCTGTGGCTTAGTAGTATTATAGGAAAACCTGACACTTTTAATAGAATGCTAGAGTTGTTCACCCAAATCTCCATCTACCCCTGTGTAGTGGGTGTGTGTTACCACAGGCAAACTTCAAATAGGCCAATTTCCATACATTTCCTAAATAAAAAAAAATAATCTTGGTTTTGTTATTTTTCATAAAATAAACAGAGTATTGATAAAAAGTGACTAACTAAAATACAAGAAACCCACTGTCTCCTAGTGATTATGATTAATTAAATAATATATAATAAAGGATCTCCCCGTGCATGCGTGGGTTTCCTCCGGGTGCTCCGGTTTCCTTCCACAGTCCAAAGACATGCAGATTAGGTCAA
>JAQQZR010000005.1:946312-957390 GCA_030068235.1 Notoglanidium macrostoma
TGATGTATTCAGTAATGTTTTACAACGTAGAAAGCAAAAAAAAAAAAAAAAAAGAAAAACCTATGAAAAAGAGTAGGTGTGTCCAGACTTTTGACTGGTCGTGTATATCCTCTATTTTATTATAGTTAAAAGTCAGAAGTTTGTATACACACGCTATTTTGTTACAGATACCGTTAAAGGAGGACAAGAGGATCACTGAAGAGCCCACTACATCTGGACAGGTATAGCGTCTCATTTAAAACCTTTATTTATCTTCACATTACTTCCATTTAATCTTATTAGTTTAATTCCAGATAAGTTTTCTGGTGCATGCTAGCTGGTTAGACTAGTGGCATCAGAAATCGATTTGTACCCATGCCAGTTCATCAGTTCACTGACTTCACACCTAATCAATATAAATGTATATGTATAGACTTGCAAACCAACTGGAAACTAAACCCGTTACATTAGTACTACATTATACTTCCTTCTTATTCCATGAAGTAGATGAACTGGCACTTAGTTAGGCTTTGATCCAGCTCACTTATTATGCTTGTTTGTCTTATTTAGATTTCCTAGCAATTCCTTTCTGCTTCTCGCTTTCTGTTTGCAGGAAATACATGAAAAAAAGTTGGAAACAAGCTTGCAAAATGTTTCCACAAAATGCTAAATTAAGTGCACTGCATCGAGAGAACAACAAAATGAAGAATTCTTGCACACCAAGTACTTTTGCACCACTTTTTAGACTCCTTCCTCTCGTTTTATTTATTTTCACTGTAGCACGCGAGTGATGTAGAGCTGACACCTAGTAACGAAGAAGCATCTGAATCTCAGCTGACAAATCAGGTTTGATTTAAAGTCGCATTCGTCCTTAGTTTAGAAGAAAACGTTCAAGAAAAAAGAATAGATTATTTTTGATTGCTTCAGAACTGATCAGTACATTAATACGACCATGTCCCTTTATGAAAGACGTCTTGCTGTGTTGTGTTACAGATGACTGATGAGGTGGGAAAGATGGAGTGTAATGAAGAGCCAGAACAGGTTACTCTTCACTTGAATCATCTACCTGCAGTGCCATGCCATAATCTCTCAGTTACAGACTGAAATGCAGCCACCATTTTCTGCTGGTTTTCCTGCATTTTCCAAACCACAGTGTAATGTAAAGGTCAGATGTTTATTTTTTTTTTATTTGTAGCGCATCTTGCAACAGCAACAGGCTTGTATGGAAGTTGAAGCATGTGTGGAAGAACAGTCTTGTCCAGTGTCTGCTGAACAGGTACCTGAATATAATCATTTTGGAAGTTTTCTGTATCCCTGAAACAGGCCTTATGGCTACGTTCACACTGCAAGGCTCATTGCTCAGTTCCGATTTTTTGTGAAGTTACTGTTACTTCCCTGACGTTGCGTTAATCTTATAACTATAAGAAATATGCTGATGATCACAACTTGATTATATTTTTATCATTTTTAACCGTTTAGGCGTGGAACATCCATGATAAAGTTAGGTCCTTATCACTTACATTATAGCAGCTAAACAGTAATTTTTTGTTAATAAGCCAAAAAAAAAACAAAAAAAACCCCAGCTTACCATATTACAGAAACAGCAAGTCAAAGTATGATATAAAGTAAATAAAGTAAAACCTTTACCTCTGTTACAAAGAACTGACACTGGAGACTCCTTAAAAAAGTTACAAAAATGTTTCCTGGCACAAAACTTCTACCTTACAAGTCCCTGTGTAAGCTGTTACTACAGAAACGATTACAGGTTCGAACAAGCGCATTAATATAAATAAACCTTTGCCTTGCAGCCAGAACTATAATTTCTTTTTTGATCAGGTGTAAATATTGTACATTAATACATCACACTGAAACATAGCAGTCATTTCATCCCTACTCACCAGTTGTTTTGCATTCATTACACTCCTGCTCTTTACACAGCAGATTTTAGCACTGTCTTTCTGCCACACTTGTTATAACTTCCTCACGGGCCTGCTGATGAGTTGAATTAAATGTGCACTGAGGGGAAATTCTAAGATCCGGATTGGGAAGTACGGCCATAAAGAACCTTTCATTTTAGGTAGTATAATTCAGTGCATGAAAAGTGCACAAACATGATTCCTCGTGATTCTCAAATAATTTTACAGATACCTTGTGCGACTGAGGAGAGAAATCCACCTCTGCGTAGTGATGATTCCCCTGCTGTGAATGAACAGGTGAGATTCCAGTGTGGCTGCTCTTAAAAGGTCCAACAGGAAGTTAGACCAAATCATTATAAACCGTTGTGACAGAAGTTTTTTATACTCAAAGCAGTAAATGTCAGCGTTAACTAGTTGTAGCGCTAGTTGTGACATTGAGCGCACACCAAAATGAATTCTCGAACACATTTGAACCATCATGCCACTTTTCCGAATCATTCCCCTCTTGTTTTATGTTAACTGTAGCACGTGAGTGATGTAGAGCTGACACCTAGTAATGAAGAAGCATCTCATGAAGAATCTCAGCTAACAAATCAGGTTTGATCTAAAGCTGTTCTTGTCCTTAATTTAGAAGAAAATGTTCAACAAGAAAAGAATCACTTTTTTCCATTTTTACTTAGTTCACAACTGACCAATACATTATTATGAATGCGCTACCTATGAAACATGTTCTTGGTAAAGGTAAGCAAATGTCAAGGTTTTTCATTTTGTTTTGTCCGTTTTTAATTACATTTTATAGCAGATCTCGGAACGGCGACAGGCTTGTATGGAAGTTGAAGCATGTGTGGAAGAACAGTCTTGTCCTGTGGCTGCTGCACAGGTAGCGATCTGAGTACAATCATTTTGGAGTATAATCATTTTTTTTTGGTATGTCTAAAGCAGATGTGTAAGAAGTAACAAACGGAAGTCTTTCTGAACTTATTTGTTTATTATCCTACAGAGCATATGTGAAGAAGTGCAGCCCAAGTGTCAGGATGAACCATGTCACGTGGAGCTAGCAGAACAGGTATTAATTAGAGTTTATTTATAATGTACCGAACATGAATTAAAAAACAAAACAAAAAAATGTTTTCCTGTAGTGTGGATCTCTTGAGATTAAGCCTAGACTAAGAATAATGTGTGTAGGCAGTCAAGCCCAAAAACAAAGCACAGCCACAAGGGGGCGCACATGAACAGTGTAACTCAGGAAGGTCTTTCTCATGCAGACGCAGGCTGGCGAAGAGACGCAGCAGCAGTGCAACAATTCATCTCACACTCCGAATGCTACACAGGTATGACTTTTGATGCCTAACAAGAACTGATTTTTTTTTTTTTTTTTGGTGTTGCGTTATTGTACTGTGTGACTCACTGTGTGAAATGATTATTAAATATGTTTATACCTAATGCCTGTAATACTTTGAGTACACACTGAGCTCAGTTGTGAGTGTAACATGTAAGGAATATAACACTTGGTGTTGTTCTGTTTTAGAAAAATAATCAACACTGGGGTGGTGCAATGTGCTGCAACATGAGTCACTGTTTACCACCCAAAGATGATTATTTTCCTATTATGATTTTAAACCATTTATAGTTTATTATTTATTGTCACGGAATGTCAATGAGAGGAAGTTAGATCTTATCACATATGCTATAGGAGGTACAAACGGTCATTTCCTCACCAGCCCCTCTTTTCCTCTTTGTTTAAGTTAAAAAGATTTTAAAAAAACGCAGCTTGTTACCAAGAGATTGAACGATGCAAAGTCCGCTGTCCAGAAGACTTTCTCATAGTAGAAATCTTACTGATTGTTACAAAATACTGACGCTTCCATAAATGTTAAATGTTTGCTATAACCTGTGTTACTATAGAAACGGTTACACGGCATTTGCATTACTATTGCCGTGCTAATATAGATGACTTAGTCAACACTTTCTGATCAATCGGATTCAAGAATTGAACAGCGCTCTGGTACAAGATAAATATAATGTTTTTGGATAATCTTATATGATATTTGCTTGTCATGACGCATGATTTATCAGCATTCCTTTTTTTCAGTCATCGGAAGCTGATCAAGATTCATACCTTAGCAACGAGGACAGTAATGATGAAACCGTCTCATCAGATGAAGAATTCCTACCCGACACCGACACCGAGACAGACTCGGATGATTATTCTGACGCAGAGAAGCCGAAGAAGAAGGCTAAAACCTCATTCACCCCAAAAGACACAGAGGAACAGCCAATGCCACCAATTCAGAATCACTTCGTCACCAAGGCTACAAAGCTCAACTTCTGCTTTGTTTGTAGAAAGGCTTGCGTAAAAATAACAAGGCATTTAAAATTACACAGAAAAGACAACATTGAGATCGCGACTGCTTTTAAGCTACAGAAGAACTCAAAACAGAAGTCACACATCCTTGAAGTACTCAGGAACAGAGGGAATTACCAACATAACAAACTGGTTCTTATTAATGGCACCGGGCTGATCAAAGCGAGACGAATGCCAAAAGCTGACATTGACACGCAGAAGTTTGAATACTGCATGTACTGTAAAGGGCTCTATGTGCGTAAAGAACTTTGGAAGCACGTGAGACGCTGCCCATCTAACCCTGAAAGAGATATGCAGAAAACTTCAAGATCTGTTCTGGGTTTGGCAGCTTTATCACAGTGCCCGCATTTAATAAACCTTTCAGAGGATGTAAAGAAAATGCTTTGTGATATGCATCAGGATGAAGTTGCACAGACTGTCAGAAATGATGAATACGTCTTGAAACTGGCACAAGATTTCTTTGACAAAAAGGGCAATAACAAAGGTATACATGCATTTGTTAGACAAACCATTAGATGCACTGGAAAGTTTCTGATCCTTTTGCGCAATAAATTTGCGATAAGGAACCTAGCAGAAGCTATAAAACCGTCTAGCTTTTCACTGGTTATTAAAGCAGTCAAAGAAATTGCCGAATTCGATGAGGAAAAAAAATGCTTTGCAATACCAAGCCTTGCACGCAGGATTGGATTGGCTTTGAGAAAATACTGCATCTTGAGCGCACAGAGAGCATTTGCAGTCGGAGACAGAAAACTAATACATGCGACTGGCACATTTATGGACCTTTTTAATGATGCACAATCTCAGTTCGCGTTAGGTGAAAAAAGATGGTCAAGCCTGCCATCCAAGTCTTTTTTACTGTCATTTGTCAACGATGTGAGAATATTTCACTGCTATCTGGAAAAGGCTGCACAGTGTGCGATGAAGGAACTGAGGGAAACGCCATCTGCTCAAAGTTACGCTGACCTTTGCAAAGTGACCCTGGCACAAATCCTGATGTTTAATCGAAGAAATGGAGAAGTCTCGCAGATGACCATCAAAAGCTTCCAGGAGAGAGACCAAGTGCAGGCTCCTGGGATCTCTGAGGCACTAACAGAATTGGAAAAAGTGTTTTGGGAAAAGTACTGTAAAATCCTGGTTACACAGAATATAGGAGTGCAAGTGCCAATGATTTTAAATCCAGAAATGATCAATGCACTTACGCTCCTGACTGAAAAGAGAGAGGAATGCAGTGTCCCCAAAAGCAACTTCTATGTGTTTGGCCAACCCAGAAGTAACAGGTGCTACAGAGGAGGAAATGCCCTGCGGATCTGTGCCAATGAATGTGGTGCGAAGAATCCTGACAATCTGGCATCCACCAAATTCAGCAGGCACATTTCTACACTCAGCCAAGTCCTCACCTTGAAGAACCATGAGCTAAAGAAGCTGGCCAAGTTCATCGGCCATGATATAAGCCTGCGGAAAGAATACTACAGGCAAATTGAGGCCACGCCTCGCTTGACCAAAATCTGCAAACTTATTTTGGCCATAGAGAAGGGAAGTGCAGCTGAGATGCTTGGACAGTCTCTAGATGATATTGTATTACCAAGTATGTACCTGTTAATATTAATTAATGTTTGCCTATAATAATGCAAATAAATCAAGCTAAATATTTATTTTATTGGTTATATAGTATTTTTGATTTCTATGAATATTTCTCTTTGTCATTCCACCAAACTGCAAATAAGGTCAAATAAAATACCTTTTCAGATGAGATCAGCGAGAGTGACAGTGAAGATGAATATTTTGAGGAAGACAACGGTAGGCTTTTTCCCTTTATCACTCTCTTCTAGTACAGAAAACATGGCTGCACATGGGGAATATGTTTTGGTTTTTGTCTCCTGCCACTATATTAAAAAACAACTGAAAAGAAATAATATAAAAAAAATATATAAATGACTTTGACATCTATGCTCATCCTTTCCTCATGAATGTTTACAATCATATCTTGTGTAAGTTAAGGAAAAAATTGAAAATCCATTTTAACCCTTTCCAATATGTATTATATTAGACTAAAATGCTTTTGCTTTCTCTTTAAAAGCGTTTCTCATAGATCGGGAGGCGAGACGTGAACTTTCATTACATTTTCTATCTAAGAGCAAACCTAAAACCCCTAACGTAGTTTGTAGCGTGCCTGCTCTGCCACCCAATACAGAGGAAAGTGAATCTACATCTAAGGAGCAGGAAAAAACATCTACATCCGACGAGCCTAAAGGTATGTCTATAGAAGGTGCCGCTATAAACCCCAAAGAGTGTTAAAGACACAACTTTGATGCCTGATTGTTTAATTAAATAAGTGCATAAAATAATATCATAGTACAAAACAATGAGGGTACGGAAACAGCAAGACAGGACAAAATTTAATTTTGCACACTGATATCTATTGTGTCTACCATAGGACACTTGTGTCCTATTTATTATTTCAAAGCTGACTGTCATCTATCGATTTGTAAATACTCAATGTTTATTCAGATTTGTGTGATTTCATATTTAACCATCCTTGGGTGTGTCACATTGACTGATACATAAAGGGCTTTTGTTTTAACTTTTTAAAGCAGAGAAACCTGTTTGGAAGCAATCTAATCAGCAAACCAAGAAAAAAGTAACGTGGACGAGGGAAGAGAAGATTGCAATCATGAAGCATTTCAAAAAACACATTTACTACGGAAGACTGGCTACGGTAAAGGAATCCCGACGCTGCCAAATGCTAGAGCAACCTGTTCTGAATGGTAGAACTATACAGAAAATCAGAGACTTTGTAAGGAATGCTGGGATTTCTTTCAAGAAGAAAAAGGCATCTGCAATAGGTTTGAAGAACAATGTTGCCTTGGCTCACCAAACAACAAAACCAAGCAGCCCAACTGTTCAATCCGTTCAGTCGGTAAACACCTCAGCTTCTAGTGAGCCATCATCTCAAACAGCAAACCCTGCCAGCCTTACTGTAATACCATCTCCATCAACTGACTTCATCAAGCCTATTGTCTTTTTATCTCAAACAGCAACTGCTACTGCTACCACAACACTACCTCCTCAAGCACCAATCTCTACAACCTTTAATGTAGCACATCCTCAACCCACAAAACTCCTATACATTAACGTACAAGCGCCTCATTCGGCAAACCAGACCACTGCTAGCTTATCACTTCCAACTCAAGCGGCAAATCCAGGCACAATACCTGCAACTGTAGTACTGCCTCAAACAGCAAACCAAAGCATCTCCAGCGCTGACAAACTAACAACACCTCAAGTAGCAGATTTGAACAATTCCAGCATCATAATACCACAAATACCAAACCACACAGGTTCTAGCGTGCTACCTCTGCAGGCAGCACCCCTGATATATGCGAGTATACTAGTCCCTCCAGCAGCAAACCCAACCACTTATAATGTACTAACTCCACCAGCAGCTTGTTCGGCCATGTTACCTCCTCAAATAGCAATTCTAAAATGCGTAAGTGCACCATCGTCCCAGGGTGCGGATCCAGACAAATCTGCACCTCCAGCAGACTCAGCAAATCTGTCTAACTCCAGCACTTTAACTTCTCAAACAACAACTCTACCATACCAACCCTAAGGACAGTCTTTACCAATTCTAATGTACTACCACATTAAGGACAAACTCAGGAATGTAAAGTAGCTCACCTGATTAACTCCAGCATACCAAGGCCACTAATCCTCCCATGTTCAAGGGTGCTTTCCCAGACAGCAAACCTAATATCTGCAAGTTTAATACTACCTCAACCAGTAAATTCAACCTTCTTTAGCTTAAAAAACATCAACACCTCAAATAGCGCATGCTCAACTGTGAATGTTTTATTCCTTAAATCCAGTAAATTCAACCATGCTAATGAAGTCACTTGTGAGCAGCTTGTCCAATCAGATCTAATACATTAATTCCTCACCCAAAAATCCTATAATTTGAAAGTGAACCACATACTCAAGGGGCAGGTCCTGATTTATACGGAACACTAACCACAAGCGGGAAAGGTTATCTACCTCTAGCTTTTTACCTTCTCAAACAATAGCTTTAACCACTTTTATAGCACTACCTCAAACAGCATATCTAACCAACTCTAGGGTACTACCACCCAAACCCAAGCATATCTGGCCAACAACTTAAACAATCTATCAAGACTTCAAACCTCACTTTAGCCACCCCCACAGGTTCTAGGCTTAGGAGCAAGCCTACTATGTGCAAGTGTACCAACCACTCAAGGGGCAGGTCCAATTAAGTCCAGCATACTAACACCAGAGGCAGCAAAAGCAACAAACTATAGCATTTTACCTTCTCAAATAGCAACTTGCAGCTTCAATCACATCACTTCCTTCAACAAGCTCAGCCAGATTAAGTGTATTTAAACCGATACTTTGAACTTTGTATTAGTATTCCTAAACAGTGGTTATTGTTTATCAAAACTCATTTTAGGGATGAGATCTTGCCCGTTATGTGGCAATTTGTGGGGCCATTACTAAACTGTATAATAAAACCTGCTGTAAATATTAAACAGTCTTTGCATTTCAGTTCCAGTTGGTCAGTGTGTGAATATGTACCTGTTCTGGTGAGCAGATTTTGTCTGGCTTTGATGAAAGCCAATATATCTGCATCAGTCTTTTGGTCTCCAGTCAGTGGAATAGATGTTGCGCCAAGGCCAGCAGTGGACAAGGCTCTGAAAAGCATACACATGAACAAATAAAATATAACAATATATATGCCTTATTGCAAATAACAACAAACATGGTCGACAGAGATGCGCATCCATATGATTTTGCCAATCCCCTCAGTTCCCTTAGAAAATCTGTAGGTGGTGACGGTAAGTGGTGTGTGTGTGCAAGTAATATCGTTATGTATTTTGGCCCTGTCCGTCACCTTTGGGTGAACTGTTTAAGAATTTTTTTTTCCTGCAAGAGGAATTGCACTGAAAATGTCTCAGAACTACTTTTTTTTATTCACTTCTATAACTGGCATAGAGATTAGAGTTGCATTACTAATTGTATCTGTTTAGAACCTTCTAAGTGTTAACAGTTACCACAGAGAGCATTCAGAGGGCAATACTGGTGATTTTTGTTTGATCAGGTATTACTTTTCCCTCCAGAATTAAAGCCATTTGTATGACTTGGACATACTCGTTCTTACCAAAGCAATATTCCACATTCTTCAGTGCGCTCTTGGCAGAAAAATAATCTTTTGCTGCTCAGGAACAGACTAACAGTAGTTCAAAAAAATGTGTGCTTTTGTCATGGAATGGTACTTGGAAAGGTTCTGAAATGTCCATACTGGCTTGTGTGCAATCTCATGTTTATTTACCTGAGCTCTCTTATAGCTGGCGTAGGCTGGTGTGCATTGTCTTCTGTATTGATGTGGTGATCATGCAGTGAACTGAAATTTTGAAACAAAACTGTACAATAAGACTAATCAGAAAGGTTTTTTAGCTTTCAGAATTTACACTGGAGCACAGCCTTTTTTAAATACAAATAACAAACTTGTCAACTTTAACAGTTTAATGTGAATCAGAAGACAACACAATCACAGTTTCTGTGAGCTTACTGACACAAAGTGTTAGATATATAAATACAAATATTTGGACATTGACATCGATCTTACCACAATATATGAGAGTTAAAATTAATACTGAAAGTGCAGACTTTCAGCTTTATTTGAAGGTATTTACATCGAAATCAGGTGACTGGTGTAGGAATTAACCACCCTTTTTACAGGACCAAAAGTAATTGGACAAGTTGTTGCTCAGTCGTTCCATGGACAAGTGTGTATTATTCCCTCACAATTTTACATACAAATATGCAAAATAAAAGGTCTAGAGTTGATACAAATATTGAATTTACATTTGTTATCTGTTGCTGTTAGCTCTCAATATGAAGTGCCAGTGAAACAAGCCATCTTTAGACTGAATAATCAAAACAAACCTATCAGAGAGATGGCAAAAACATTAGGTGTGGACTAATGAACTATTTGGCACATACTCTTTTGGTGAGCTCAGGAACACTGAAAGGCCTGGAATGCCATGGAAAACAGCCATGGTAAATGACAGAAAAATAATTTTCCTGTTGACAAGATCAAGAACTCCTCCAGGAGGTGGGTGTATCTGTGTCAAAGTCAACAATCAAGAGAAGACTTCACCCGAGGAAATACAAACACTTTACCACAAGATAAAAACCATTGGTAAGCCTCAAAAACAGGAATATCAGTATAGGATTTTCAAAAACACCTTTAAAAAAGCCAGTACGGGTCTGGAACAACATCCTATGGACAGATGAGACAAAGATAAGCTTGTACCAGAATGACAGAAGGAGAAGAGTATGGAGAAAGGAAGGGACTGCTTATGATCTGACGCATACCACCTCCTCTTATGGTGTGGGCATGTATGGCTGCCAGTGGAATTGGCTCTCTTGTATTTATTGATGATGTGATTGCTGAGAAAAGCAGCAGGATGAATTATGAAGTGTACAGGGATGTGTTATGTACTCGTATATAGCCAAATCATTGGACGGTGGATCTGATCTTACATGGATCATGAGGTTTTACTGATGATGTTTTATTGACTCGTGGAGTCCACGCCAGCTGGAGTGCAGGTTGTCATTAAAGCAAAAGGGGGACGTTCCAAAGAAATTACTAAGAAGTTGTAAAATGCAAGTACACTACCAGTCAAAAGTTTGGACACGCCTTCTCTTTCATAGGTTTTTCTTTTCTTTTTTTTTTCTACATTGTAAAACAATACTGAATACCTCAAACTATGAAGCTGAATTATGTAGTAAACAAAAAAGTG
>JAQQZR010000005.1:957490-982504 GCA_030068235.1 Notoglanidium macrostoma
GTAATCCATATTATGTCAACAACCGCTCAACTAAGTAAAGAGAAACAACAGTCCATCATTACTTTAAGACATGAAGCATCTTTTAAGTAGTAAAAATAAAGAAAAAAAACCATTGAATTAGAAGGTGTGTCCAAACTTTTGACTGGTAGCGTACATATTCCCATGATTTTATATTTCACACTGGTTATTGCTGATAATATAATTTGTAAATTAGTTTTAATATTAAATTAGGAAAGATAAACTGAAGCATACCTGCCAATAGCCTCAGACTTTTAAATAGAATAAAATATTCCAAGCAGATGAATTTGTCAATAGTGTTATTTGATAAAAACACATTTTTTTATTCATTCTTATTTCTTTTTCATTCCTTCCATATTTCTATTCATATATAAATGTATCCATGTCTCACCTGGGTGAGGGAGGGCAGGGAGAACTGTCCTGGCTCCGCCCTGCACTTGTACGTTCTGAGCACTGATTCTGCTGCGAAGTCACACACAGATACCATAAATGCATTTGCGTAATTGTTCAAGCGAAACATCTGAGTACCTGTAGCACCTGAGAACTGATGTGAGAACATAATCAGAGAGAACATTAAAATCAGCCTAGCTTCAGAAAAGATTCATTTTCAGCTGGTCTGCTGTTGCTTCAAAGCAGGCCACGGAAACATGTCAGCATTTTGGAAAAATAAAACATTTATGTGTTTTAGTATTAAAGTTGTAGTTTCCTGTTCCAAAGAAGAAAGCATTCTTCAGATTATACAGTACACCAATGCTGATGTTTCCACTGAATATTAAAAGCTTGTTTGTTCACTACAGCCAGACCTAAATACAGCTTACTCAACCTCAATGTTAATGAGAAAACTCAAACCAGAACATCCTAAGTTAGTGTGAAAGACAAGTCATTTCCTCTGGAAAGATTCAAGGACCAAGCAATGCTGCACAGCTGCTTGTGCGTCCGGATGGACGATTCATATTTCCTATTGACAAGATCAAAACAGCGTTGCCAGCTCAGTCTGCCTCTCAGATGTTGTTGCTGCATAACATAAAAAATGTGCAACACACTGGACTGAGAATTGTCTGCGCAGAATCATCCTTCTGGAGACTGTAGCGTTCATGGGTTTGAGTGACATGCAATTTTACCTTATTAAATATTAAATATTAAATTTAATAGAGAACCTGTAGCCTTGCTGCCTCCTGAGTCCACCAGTCTTGGAAGTCCTTCTGCAGTTTGATCTTTGACCTCTGAAGCAGGTGCTGTAGATGTTCAATCTCTGTCTTCAAGCCTTTTAAACGTTCAAAAGTGCTCTTATAACTGTAATTAAAAAAAGAACGATCGTGGTGTATACACAGATTCCACATAGACACTTTGTGACAGAAAATAGTTTTTATAACAGAGAAGGGCATAAAAAGAAGTAAAAAGCATTTGAAGAATAAATACATACCGCTTCTTCTCTTCTTCAATCTGGTTACGGAGTCTCTCCTCTACAGGATCTGATTCTGTATTTGGCTGGTCCCCCAATACACCTGAAACAGAAGGTAACAATGTTCTCCCTTTTCAACAACACTAAGAGTAATGCAGACGTCTCATCACTGATTATTGTAGCAGGCAGAGAGAAAAAACAGAACTAGCATTTATCAATGGATGAGACGGCTAGGCTGTTTTTGTTTGTTTGTGTTGGCAGATGTGTGCCAAGCAACAGTAAGAAAACAGTGAGGCAAAAGTCTGGTATGCCTGCTGTTTAATAATAAGCAGTGGTTTCATTTTTAACTGGCCGAAGAGACCACAGTCCCGCCCACTTGGTTTCAATTGGCTCACAAGGCAGAAGCTTATGAATCCACAGGTCAGAGTTTACCTATATAAAGCCTGTGCAAATAGAAACTAATCATTACTGGAATTAAATGCATGTCTTTCACATCGCACATCATTTCCCATGCAGTAAACTGGCTTTTCCACCAGCCAAAATTGTTTTGCGTTTGCTTTATCAGAAAAAAAAACCATCCAAAAAGCAGAAAAGTGTAGTTCTCATGCATCTCCCAACCGTTTGGAAACGCTATCGCTAAACCATAAATTTCTAGTAGCACCATGACAGGAGAACATTCTCAGAATCACCTCAAATGTAGTTTTGTGCGAAAAATCACTTAATATCGTCACAGACATATGTTGGTCTCCTATTTGGCCTGAAAGGTGTTCTTGTTTGGTGCATCCAACTCTGCTTTCATAGATCTGATCCCCAATTCCTGCTCTACTCAGCAGGACATTTCCCTCTATGTATGTTTTTTGAGAGTACTCTGCACCCAGACACAGAATCAGCGCACTCGTCGCCACTAACAAACTCCTCGTCTAACGCCGGATGGCTGAGGCCGCACACACTACTCTAGAATTCAGGCCATTTTAGGCAGAACAGGACCAAAACATTGTAGTCTTCCATAAACTCTGCACACATGTCGTTGTGGACAGGGCACGCATCTCAGAGTCGCACGCCCATTTCACCGGCATTTTCAGAAGCTTGTGAACATAGAATGGCTATATTCAGTGCTTCTGGGTGTGTTTCGAGTGCATGCTGCTGTGTAATAAAAAGCAGGCTCCTCTGAAGTTCCTCTTTGATGCAGTTAAAAGGCAGCCCACTGGCAGTGCAGGCTAGGTTTGTAAACTTGTAGCAGCCCTTTAGCATGTTTATCAGAAGAAGGAAGACAGTAGAGTAGAGACCAGGCCACCCACCCAATCTTAAAAATAAATAAATTTAAAAAAGGAAACCCCTTCTGGGTTTTATTCTAAATTCAATCCCTTTCATGATTGAAGTGTTGAGAAAATGTACAGTCATTAGAGAGAAGAGGTGTAATCACCTACCCTGCGCTGCCATCTGCATCCTTCTAGTCTCCAACTGCTTCTTCAGCTCATCTGATAGATAGCAGAAAAGTAAAGAAAAAATAACAGACACAGCATTATTTAACCCGAGTGGAGCAGCTTTCATGTTACACTGTAGAGGCAGACGACTGGAGCCTGGCAAGGATTTGCTATAAAACAGTGACAGTTTACTAGTATAGCTGGAAGACACTAAAAGGCTGTGTGTGTTTCACATAAACACAGACGCAACACTGGGCCCCAGACAGATCTGTTAAGGCTGCCACACAGCAAAGACCTAACAATTTATAGTAGCCATAGAAAAACATACATATCTGGTGCGTGACTGTGTGAGAGCATTTACAATGGAAAAATGCAGACGTAGTGTAGGGTGCTCGTAGTGTTGATATGCCAGATTAAACACTGACATCACTAATAAAACAGGTGGTTGACGGTTTAGGGAACCGCTGTGATCTACAGAAGTGCTTTCAGTTTCCTATATGACCAGAAAGGTACTTAAATTGCACACACAGGTTCATTTTGGCATGCTTTTAGGCATAAGCTTTGGATTTATATTTAAAGTATACTATTTCTACATAAAACTAATATATACTAAATTATTGCTGTAGGTACTAAACGTGCTAACTCTAAGACCTTTGCACATAATCATATGTTCCAGAATCACAAAAAATCGCTTTTTGTCGTTAATGGAGCAGCCCGATTTTGGAGTATAACAATGAGTGAATTGCATTGGCTCATTTGAGCTTAAACTTGACAGACTGCCAACACTGGAAAATACACAGGAAAAGAAAGTACAGACTAGAAGGTAACTAGGCCTCATATGTAACTAGAGATCATGTGTTTCTGACCTGTTTTCTAACAATTAAAAACTTACATTTTAAAAATTAAAGGTTCACTATATGAGATTTAGTTGATTCCAACCACTTGCGCACCCCTCCCGTACCCCTCCCTTTCCAAGCATGTATTAGAATATACGGTGGCCGTCAGGTGCCCGTACTGTACCAACAAAGTACTTCCACTCACAATCAATTGCTTTTTCCATGCTAGTTATTTAGCCAATGCTAGCTAGAACTTATAAGAGTGTTGCTATGGTTTCATTGTGTGAGGTGCTTTTAATATCAGCACAAAAGTTGCTCCAGCCAGTTATCTCTAGAATTTGTATTGTTGTAGAAATTATTTGGCCCTTAAACAGCCAGTCCATGTGCAATAACCTTAAGTCTGAAAAGAGAAATAAAGGAGGTGTAGCAGTTCCTGGGTTCCAGTTCCTGTACTGCCTAAGGGAAGGAGTATTCCATTAATGGAAAGATGGTGGAAAATAAAGAAGAGTGATGGACAAGTCCCAGCTGACTTGTGGGGCAAATGTCTGACACAGCTAGTCGCCTTGCTGTCTGCAGACCTCTTCTACTCCTCCCAGAGGATGTACAGGGATAAAATATGACAGGACATGTGGTATCTGATTCTGATATCAGGTAGTACTTCTGCTGACCCATTTCTGTCCATGGTAAAGTAATATCCATGGCAAGGTCTGCTGGATAAGGTTCTACAGAAACACATGCCGTGCTGAGAACATCTGAATAGTAAGATGCCAAATGAAAACCTGCCATTTCTCTCTTAAACGTGATGCTATTAGACATTCTTAGGGATTAAAATGTGAGTCAACTTGACATTCGTTCTTTGTTACTGAAGTGTATGTCACTCCTTCCTCAGGTCCTGTTAAGGTGGTGTTAATGAGAAACCCACATGGTCACGAGTCTGCTTAGTAGGCCGTGTTGACAAGCTGAATGGCTAGAAATAGAATAACGCTCTGTAAAATGTTTACCTTACACATAAGAATACACTCATGTACTTTCAATTTTAAGATCTTTTAGGACTCATAACTCATCTTAGGACTTAACACAAAACAATGGAGAAAATATACTCTCAAGGGGCAATAGAGTGGTTCCAGTTGCTTGATCTGCAGCCTGGTCATAACTAACTCTTAAATTACAGGATTAAGAAACACTTAGCAGTAGCGTTAAGTGGTCTGAACCTTGCTTGACCTGCCTATGCTGAAAGAATGAGAACGCTGCAAATCTGGAGATCAACCAGAATGAGACGTCTACAAATGTGGCCTACTGTACAGGACAAGGAATCATTAATTGCAGTCCTAGAAGGCTGGAGTCTAGAACAGTTTTGTTATTTCCTTTAAAGTCACATTACTCACCCTACAGATTTAAGTCTCTTGCATACTAAGTGTGTCAGAGCACTAGACTTTCCAAAGTGCATGAATTTTAAGTAGATACACCTCAGCAAAATTGGCCAAAATAAAAACACTAGAGGACATTTACACAGCTCTGTAACATAACACTAGATAACACCATACATAGTGTATGATGATTTAGCAAGCTTGTATTGTTATTGTATTGTTTTGGCAGCAACTATGTGGGCAAATTCCACCAAAAACATCATACCTAGCAGAACAGTTACCTGAACAGCCGAAGTAGTTATCCAAAATAAACAAGATGCATATTTTCTGAAGATACTGCTAAAATAATTAGTGCAAACACTTGTCACTCAATTTCCATACCAAAAGCAATAATGATGATTGTTGTATTATGCCTAATCTTTGTTGTAAACTAAACTCACTAATAGTGTGGCACTTTGTCTAATTAGGCTCATAACTGACTCCTTTCAGCTCTTCTTGGTGGGTCCCCAGATGTTCCCAAGCCAGCTGTGAGATATAACGTCTCCAGCAAGACATGGTTCTGTCCTAATAAAGTTCTATTAGAGCTAATGGTGGTGAGTTGGGGCAAGAATGATGCTGGCCCATGCTAGCGCTATGAACATCAAGGTAGTCCTTTATAGCAAATAATCTATAATAAATCTAAGAAATTTTCACAAACAAAAGCAATACAGTGCACTTTTGGGGGATTATGGAATGGATGCCTGTACATCAGAAACGCTTGTGCACCACGGTGACCTTGTTTCCCACACAAATGATAAGAAAAATAAGAAAACTAATAAATAAACTACTGAAGATCTCCTTTTTTTCAGTTCTTTCAGGTTCTTTTTCTGTTTTTTTCTGGAGGTATAGTTAGGATGTAAATTTTACTGAAACCTGGTAACCTTGGTGTAACAATAACAGTGCTTTGGGAAACATGTACCCAATTACAGGTGAATAAAGGTACATCTAAAACAGCTGAAATCAAGCTGCTAGACTGTATGCCGGATGACTGTAGGCTGTCGACTCTCAACTGCTTATTACTCTACAAATTCAATAAATAGTAGCCTGTAGCAAAAGTCAAGTGTGATAGAATCTCAACTTAATTTTGCTTGAGACTATGTTGTTACTAATGCCATCCTGCCCCACCAAAATCCATGGTCACGAGCCACTGCTGCTCAGATTATTTCCAAACCCGTGTATGTGACACAAGATATTTCAGAATCTGTAAATGTCTGGTTTCCACTAAAGGGCTTTGACATTTATTCTGAGATTCCTGTGGGTTCAAACTTATATTCAATCAGCAGCATAACTTCATGGTTGGAGCAAAAGCAGCTTTCGAGTCCACCATGCTTATATTCCATAGCTGGAAAAAAAAAAAAAAGCTCAATAAGCACACTCTTTTTTCCATATTTGTAGTGAGTTTTTTCTTTTCAGATTCACCAAGGATCACAGGAGGATGGTTATCCATTATCGTTTAAATCGCAGCTTAGTCGTACCTTAAAATTTCAAATGCTACTAATAATGAATGAAATCCATCTCTTTTTTTGGATGGAGTACTCCTTTAAGTTGATAATTTGACACCGTAAATAGAGCTTGGTAAATTATATACTCTACATGTCTGAAAAATATCCTCCACCCAGTGGTCCATCTTTTTATGTCCATGCCATGTTGACCACAAATTTCAATGATCAAGTAAGTGTTATGATATAGGCTCCATTTAGCATCGAAATGGTGTATGAACTGGTAATGAGAAACGCAAATCACTCGTTTACTTTCAATACATATTTATGACTTTTGCAGTTGCTGCACTTTCTTCACCAGACAAGACTCCCATGTGCCCTCACTCTGCCAGGAGTAGAACTATTTTCATTTCAGTGAACACAATAAAAACTATACTTAAATCCTTCATGGATGATGCTTTCCACTATGTTTTTAGTCAATGGATATTCCATGAAAACGATTTCTTGCTTAGCCAGACCATGTGATATGTCTCTTTGAGGCCAAGTACATAGCGTAAGGAGAATCTTGGCAAGTGTTATCCTTTGACATATTTTCTATAAGCTACATTTGGTTCCCTGATGCATTATATGGTGGCACATCAAAACCTGAAGTGTGCATGATTCGTTCTAATAATTGTACACGTGAGCAGAGAGGCGCCACCTTACCCACAAATATGCTTTTTTTTCTTGGATTCTTTGCGCCGCAGTCGCCCAATTTCATGAAATCGCAACAGAAACCACTGGTGACTAAACCAAGTGGGACAGAGACCAATATCATCCCCTTCGTGTTTTCTTTGCCTGACAGACTGAGTGAAGGCCTCTCATTGAGATCGCAAAATAATACAGTACTCATCACAAAGCAGTCTGAAGGACTCACATGCAACTGTGAGTGGGTGTGATAGAATATTATATTTAACATTCTATTCTTACATGTTGTTGACAACTTTTCTGCCATACACAAATTCCAATACAAAACCACAATCACAACCCATGTGTGCATTTGGATGTCAGTTCAAAGTTTGGGACTTTGAACTGACATCCACCAGCAGTAAACATGTGAGGCGGTGATGGCTGGGCAAGAACACACTGACTCTACAAAGTACATCTGCATCCCACGGAGGTGTTTACAGCCGTCCCTCATGCTTCAATAACATGACTGAGAATCTGCACATCTATGAGCAATCGTACCAAACAAAGGAAACTGCTGAGTTCAGGGAACAAATACATGCAGATCTAATGCCCCAAACATGCTGATGATATTTATACTCATCTGGATTCTGCTTTGTGAACCATGGTTCCAGGAGCGTGGGCCACAGCTACAGACAGGACAGGACAGATGGGCTCTTGGGAAGGGGTGGGAGGGTGGGCAACTAGGATAGCAGATGCTGTATGTGGAGCAGGAGCAAGAGGACTCCCTAAATCCCCACACATCTGGAAAGTCTATTGGGGACCTTCGATTGCATTTCGCTTCTCATCCAGCCGAGGACATACCCCACAGGTTGAATGTGCAACTCCTTTGTGTAGTAGTTACACAGGGTGCATATTTATTGCTAGTGTGGAACACATCAAATGGCAAACATATTAACAAGTGAAAATAATAAAAAAATATAGAACCAAGAACTTAATATAGCTGCTGGCAGCAATTGGCGGGCCCAAGCACCAAAAAGCAGCAATGTTTTTTTTCATGAGCCTGTTTTGGCCTGTAGATGTTATCACTGGGCATACGCGAGAAGTATGTGCGGCATTGCATGATATACTGTGGAATCATGCCTTGCTTTCTGTTTGAGCATCATTACGTTAATTTATCATCTCACCTCGGCAATATCAATTGAGGATTTCCTTTAGCATCTCACTATGCTGATTATGCAAAGGTGGCTTGATTCTGATGAAGTATTTCCATTTCCGCAGCTAAAATCCAAAATGGCTGACTTTCTGTTGGGGAGAGATAATGGATATAAATATGAAATTCGTGTATCTTAAGAAGACTCATATTCCTACCAAATTTTGAAACTGGATGCCCACAATGAAGAAAAAATTTCATAGGGTGCTATCAAGCCCCTGGGCTACATCTGGGCCAAAGCTTTTGCCAGAACCTGATGACCAACACTTCTGGTGCATGTGCCATATGTAACCTGCTGGTATGGTTCTCATTAAAATGGGGCCAGTGTAACTCAAAATATTGTCTTATATTGACAAAGCTTACCCACATACATTATACCAGACATACCAATCACAATCCAAATTATAGCACCAATGCCCACTGAGTAACAGACCAAAATCCAATGCTCCTATCCATGTAGAGAGAGAAGCGGGATGCTGGACATGCATTTGGCAAGATCTCCTGCACTCCTTGCGGTCACTGTCCTTAGACTGAACGTTAAGTACTATATTTCAGATTGTACAACTACTTATGTACGGTTGATTCTTATTGGAAGCACGGGAAAACATGCCAAGATTTTCAAGTTTGTCTTTACAATAAATTCCAAAAACATGACAAAAATCACATTCAAAGGAACCAAAATCTCCACACCTGAAGAAGATCTGAAGAAGACATATTTGAATACTGAGCAAAGGAGGTCCAAAACTTCTCAAAAAGAATTTGGAGGCAGCTATGAGGGCAAATAGTGAGCAAGTTATTTGAGATTTTTTTTTTTTTTCCAGAATGTTTTTTAAACTTTTATACATTTCATCATTTCAGCTTTAAAAACTAATATCCTCCTTTATTTTGTATATACAAATTTTCCTGCACTCAGCTATATTGATCAAATCAGTAGTCATTCTGTACAATTCATTCATTCATTCATTTCCTTCCCAATTTTCCATTAATTCTCGATAAGATTTTCCTTCATGCCTTCATCATTCTCAGTGTCTGCGGTGGCATTACTTCAGACACAATATTACAGGCAGAATAATAACACTGGGCTTTAGCTCTATCCTCACTGAAGCAAAACACTCAAGTTAGACATCAGGGCATGATGTCGTTGTTGGCACTGCGCTCTGGGCGCCGGCTGAGTGCCACTCAAACCCACATGCGTGACTTTAGGGAAGTCGAGTCTGCTGTGAGGTGAGGTGCCCCATTTCATCCGAATCTGAGCCAAAACCGCAAACACCAGTTGAGCAGTATGGGAGATACAGCACACTTAAACAATATGAACTGGGTGCTGGAGAAGTACGATGAGTAATTATGCTGCTGGGAGAGACTTGCGGTCGAGACATTTTTTAACAGACGGAATAGAAGCGAGTCGTGGTTTTGTTCTGTGGCTACTTGATTGTGAAAACTGTACTTCACCAAAGAGCTACTGATCGTTAGTGACTGATTGCTTGAAGAAGCAACTGGCAACGCTTCAAAAAGAAAATATGAAGTGGACTAGGAATTCAAGCTAAAAAAAACAAAACAAAACAAAAAACTCTCTTTCCACACAGGCTTGGTGAAATGTTACGGTTTGTGAGAGAATAAAAATGTGATGTACACAGTAACTTGAGCCACACTGTTTTGGCTTACCTCTCTCTCTTGTCATCACTTTGCTGGAAAAACTATGTCGCGCTGTTAGGTGTTAACAGAGAGGCTCACATATCACTGCATTAAAAGGCCAGGAGAAAGCTTGCTAATGTTATTCTATATCTCACTCAGTGTACTTTGATACTCTCTTCAGTTTGGGAATCTCAAAAAGTTTACTTTTTTTATGTGACAAAAGTTTCCCCTTTCAGACCGGACAAGGGTGATCCCTACGCTGACAGTACTGTATTTCATGAGACTTCATTCGAAGACAGAAAGAAACAAATATTCCATTATGTTAATTTCAACAGCAGTCACGCTGCCTACAGAGCCTTTGATTCACAATACTACAATATCTGCATTGATGAATCTGTTTTTTTGTACAAAGACATCAGTACAGAAAGTAACATATTACATAACAGACCACTTTTCAAACAGAAAAAAAGGGCTGTAAGAGATTACCTGCAAAACCAGAAGTATGAGCAACAAAGTCCTCAGAAGAACTGTAAGGCGGTTTAGTTAACATTTTTGGAAGGAGTCTCCAGTGTCAGACGTTAGCAACAGTCACATGTAAAGCAGTTCCTTTCATTTTCTACCAGAAAAGATGTTGCATTTTGCGATTTCTTGGCAACATGACAAGCTACAAGCTACTGTTTTTAGCTGCTATAAAGTAAGTGCTAATAGGTTTAACCTGTCTCATGCATAGTCCAAAACATTATATGTAGCAATAAATGGATCAAAAGTATATGCCACTCCCTAATAAATTATAAATTGTAATCAAAATCAAACGCTGTGTTATAAAAAAAAAAGAATAAAACACTTTGGGGTGTGCTGTCATAGGAAAATATTCCACTCTGGAGTGGTAACAGTACATCACCCAGTGTTGATTACGTATGCTTAACAGCACAACCCATTATATTTCATTCCTTATTTAATCCAGGGTTCTCATTTTGTACTTGTTTAATTGTTATTATTTCTGTCCTTATTCCTTTCGTTATTTACACATTGTGGATTGGGGTTTTTTTGGGGGGGGGAGGAGGATGGGGAATTAATAGCATAGGTTTATGTGTATGTGTCTCCTATACATAAGGGACAACATAATTCTTGGTCACTGGCTGCAATTTCTAACGGCAGCATCCTTTACAAATGTTCTTGGCCATGGTGAATGATGAAAGCTTTAAAAGTCTGGCTCGTGTGGCTACTAAACGATTAAATTATAAGTATGTGCATTAGAGTGCTTTTGAAATGATTCACAACAGGATGTAGAACACAGCAGTAACCGTGTGTCAGCATGCTGCTGTTTCTGGCGTCTCCTGAGTGTGAGAACGTTGCCAGAAAGATTCCGAAGGAGTAGTGGAAGTGCACTGAGGTGTATGTTCAGCACACTCATAAAGCAGCAGCTAATGCCCTATAAAACAGCGTCATGGCGGAAGAGCTCGGATGAGAGTGGTGCTCCCAGGATCTCCTTTGTTCAGGAACAGGTCAGGAATGTGCTGAGTGACACTGCTTTACCCAGGAGGGACAACAGATTCCCAGCAAGAAGCCAATTGTTTAAGGGAAAAGGGTCATTAGAGACGAGTGTGGTTTAGAATCATGCTACGTTAGAAGCAGAGCAAAAACAGCATGAGGTCATCTTAGGACTGTTCTTGATCAAGGTAATGATGATAATACGAGTAACGTTTGCGGAAGCTAAAGGTTTACATTTTCACAGCTCTGAAGTGTATGCTGTTTTAGCATCCTGTGAGTGACTAGTTGGTGAAGGGAAAATGTTAGGTGTATGAATGACTTACTGACTCTGGTTCGGGCCTGGTTAACCTGCTCACCCAGTTCCTTGGCTTCTGCAAACCTGTGAAGAATATGCAACTGGTGTAGTAAAATCATATAATTCTTTTTTGCAAATTCTCTTATGCACTCTAGTCATAAAGAATTCCTTTTCTAACAGCTAATAGTCCAGGACAATGAAGGCTAATACATGCTTCCTCCAAGATATGTGAAGCCATTTAATTTGTTAAACACGCATGGAGGGAAGCACTACCTGCCCTGGTCTGTATACAAACAGAAAACAGCAGCTTAGCTCATATGAGGGATGTTTTATGGATGAGCCTTACCAGGTCCTAGTTTCTTAATAATGACACAAAAATAGAAAATAAGCAAAAATGTTACCAAATGTTGGCATAGCTGTAATATTTTTGCCAACAGGACAGGTGGTAACCATGTAAAGATAAAGATAATAGTTTGGAGTTAGAATGAACAACATCGAAAGATTAGTTAGGTGATAAAGTATTGGGGTGTAACCATACATCATAGGGTTAGGGTTAGACGTTACATCGTAACGATACACGATGCATCGCAATGCAAAAGTTTGACAATGTGCATTATGAACATGTGCGATCCATAACATGCAATTCAGCATTGTATTAATAATCCATGTAATGCAGCTGGACCATCTGAACACCAGAGGTCCTAATCTGAGCACAGATTTAAAATATATAGCGCGCACGTTGGTAACGTGAACATGCTCTTTCGTGGGGAGCCTGAAAGATCTGCAGTTGTGAAGCCTGATATCTCCGGACTGCAGCAACCAACATGCATTATACATTATACAGTTACAGGATGTTACAATGGTTAAAAAGAGCACTTCACTTGTTTTCAAACAACACCAAAGGCTGCACAAATTGGCCATTTTAGCTGACTTTGGAGCTCTATTTCTGCTACAGAGCTCATTATGTTTGTCAATCCCGACATCAGATACTTTGTTACGTCAATCAAAGTGTATAAATTTTGTAATTTATTTTTAAGACACGGTGAATCTGTAATACTTTTTGTTTACGATTTTAAACCTCCGTTTGTAGCAAGTTGTGATTTACTTTGTTTTATACAGATAAACATGCAAACTTTTGCATTGTTTATGATTCAGAAATAAAAGAAATATTTCAGTCATAATTTTTCTTTATTCAAATTTTGTTCTAAAGATTCCGAGAATTGAATCGAATCAAAATCATGGTGCCAGTATCATACATCAAAGAGTAAGTGTAACCTATTAATATTGAAGATGAGTGACACAATTAGTGTATATCCATGAAAACAGGCTTGGAAGATAAGACACTTCTAAGCTTGTGCCAAGAGGAAGTCTCTGTAGGTGGTAACTTTCTTTTTCACAATTTCGGGTCAAACGAGGGCATTGTTGCACCTGGATTGACAATGCAGTCACTTTCACTGTCATCCCTGTAATCTCTGTGAATTACTGGCCAAAAAGGGAGGAAAAAACATAGAGCCCCTCGATACTGTAAAAAGATACTGACCTCTGTTTCAGCGTGACCCTGTTGTCTTCAATAGTTATATTATCTTCATGCTCACTCCTAAATATTTCAAATGCCTCCTGTCGTCCCATAGAGAGCTCTGCTCCTGAGGAGGGTGACAAAGCATGTCAGAAACTATTCTGAACAAAGAGGACAGTCTACTAAATGATGGATAAATGAGGGATACAGTTGTTCAGTCAACCTCATCACAGGTCATTAATTCAGTCTGACTGTAAACCACAGCACTGATGAATTCTCAGTCCAGACTGGTCAGAAGTAGTTAATAAAACATGACAGGGTGTTCTGTTATAACAAAATGATCCACAGTGAGATTCTCATATAATATTGTTTGTATAATAACAAGCCACACAGGGACGTGTACAGCAGATACTCCACATATTTTTAAAATGTGTCTAATTGTTGATATGGTAGAGTTTTCTGTAAGGAGAAGCTTCATATCAGGCCTCATCGCTACACTGTTTTTGATTATTTTCCTATTACAGTACACCCAAAATGCTTTGTCTCTCAAATAATACCAATAATCATCCCAAATAAGTTTTGTGTCGGATGTGGTAAACTAGTATAAAATTGAGGTCACTTATTTGATATGACAGAACAAGCAAAAACCCTGAGGTTGACCAGACCTGAGACCAGAGACCAAACATATCCGTCGGCAAACTCCATTACACCCAAAGCAGTGCAGATGGTAACAATCTATAGTCCATATTGTCCAATTTTCTTTCAGTGTTTCATTACGTTTCTGCCGTTACCCAACCATTCGCATTACAGATATATAAACACTGAATAAACAGTTCAGGGGGGGTTCAGGAGAGTTCAGATGGGTTCAGAGATGCTCCTGGTCAATGGAGGGCCTAAAATTGATCTAGTGTGATCTAACATTAAAAAGTATAATTTGGCTCAATCCCCAATCTCAAGGCATTTCTTGTTTGCTGTCATGTTCGTTTGAGGGATTTTATCCTCCTGAGAAGTGCTGGATGCCGTCAGAGCAGCATGGAGCTTTCACAATCCTTCAGAGAAGAAAGAGGTGGTGCAAATTCAGAGCTGCTGCCTGAAAATCAGAGCAACCCCCCAAACACTGGAAAGGCCAGGCCAAAACAGCTGCCAGTGATGAACGGATGCAGGTGCAAAACAAAGAGTCTGGCAGGTAAGCATTATAAATGATGAAGAGATGCAGAAACCCTGTTTTAGGACTCTCAGGAGATACAATAAAAGAATCGCGGGATAATATTTGACAGGCACTCACTACAACTGGACTGCGATGTCCACAACCAGTATGTCTAGAAACAAGCACTAAGGCATGTAATACCAGGAGAGTGATCAGCAGAGAAAGCATGAAAGCCTGTTACAGCTCATTTGCACTGACACTCACAACGCCAGCTGAGGATTGGCTAGCTTGCAAAGACATGTTAATTACACAAAAACCCCCATGGTCTTTAAGCAGCTGTGTTACATGTCACCATTTGAATATTTAACCTCTAACTTAACCCCTGTTCATGGCAAATGCACAAGAAATAAAACATTAATCAGATTTTATATACAAGAAGCAAAACCAATCACGTTAAAAGCTGGAAGACCGAGATCTCTAGAGAAAGCGTTTATGAGAAATCATCAACAAACCCAATTTCAGAACCAGGAATGAGCAAATTTTGATGGATCTCATACGGCCGTGAGAAAATCTACATCCACCCCAAACCTTAAGCAAATTTTTAAAACTCGATTTTCTGTATGAGCTAATGTTTGTATACCCCTAGGCTTTTAGAGTCACACACAATCATCCTGCTTCCTTTTTCCACGGTGTTTAAACACATAATTAACACCGTTTCCTCTTTCCCACACTGTTCCGTGATGTGAGAAGAAGCATGGAATCCAAAGAAAGTTTTCATTTCACATTTTATTTCCTGTAATATTGAAGAGCTGCCACTTTTAGGCAAAGTAAGCTTCTCCACGTCACTGGCCTGCTGTGGAGTGACAGTCAGGCAAATGAAGACAGAAGACAGCTGACAAAACAACACACACACCTTGTAATGTATATTACACCATAGAAACTCTTGATTCAGATACGTTAGAAGGCGTTGATTAAGTTTCTACAATAGCAGGTCTGAGAGTAGTTCAAAGACAAGTCACAGGTTTATATTAATGTGCTTGCTCTTTTGTAACAATGAACACAGGTACAGCAATCCATATAAAGATTTTTAAAAATTGTGTTGATAAGGTGAATTTTTTTGTGTGAGGAAAGTCTTTTGATCAAAGGCTGTATGTTGTGTTTGGTGATTTGGTTTTACATGTATTAACAGCTTGATAATGTGAGGGAATGTTTATAGTTGATATATCAGGTGGTAACAAGAACTAAGTTGTATCACAGATGTTCCTATAACTTTAAACATAATGAAATGTAAAGAAACATGTTCTCCTTTAATTAACAAAAAATTTAAGTTTGCAAATTATTGTGGTATGCATACTGTATGTAACACCAGGTTTTTTACATTTATCAATAATCAATTAGTAAATAAATAAATAAATAAATAAAAAAATAAATAGGACACCTGCTCATATTCTAATTTTGACATAATGATGAAAGTATGGGAGCAATTTACCCACTGTGAAATGGCAATTCATGTAATTAACTAAACACAGGGAAAACCACAGGGCTCTACTCACCACATTAAGCGAGTGTATTTTTGGAATAGTTAAACAAACCTCAGTGTAAGACCTGGAAACATGCTATGCACGAAACAACTGAAGATTGCATAGAAGGTTCGTTTCGCAACTCCATTGAGCCAATGTGGAAAACTCTGTCCAATATCTAGGTAGCCATTTGGAGCAGTGAAATCAGTGTTCTGATGTAAACTGCAGAAGAAACCAATAACACAAACCCTCAAAATGGCAAAATAGCATCTAATGCTTTCCAGAATTACACAGCCATTAACATGACAATACATATTAATCAAACCTTCAACTAGTTCAGCAATAAATCTACAGAGCTTTTCAGCAGTTCCCAATCTCTTTTTTTTTTGCCTGAGATGAGTTGCGTGACCTGGCTGTATTTGAAACCCATGTATTAAATGCTGACAGTAAGCATACACCAAAAAGTTAACATCTTTAACACAGTCAGCCGCAGTAGCACAAACGTACGTCACACGGGATGGTAAAGCGCTCTTTCAGCCGTATGATTAATGCACAAGGAAAACCTAATACAAACCTTTCAGCTCACATGCACAAAGTAAAATATGGTTAATTAAGAAGATCTTAAACAGCACAGCCAAATATACTACCCTTGCTATTTGTCTTGTCTTGTCTTGAAAAATGATTGGTCATTATGTAGCCTTATGTACAGTTTACTGCAAACGTTTTTCATTCCCTTTCCTGCTGAAACAAGCCAGGGATTTAATGGGAATTAGGTTTTACAGATGTTTGTTCATTAATGAACAAAATGCATGTAAAGATATTATATTTCTGAAGTAAGGAACAAAACAAGGCAAGGTGTACTGTTTTAAGAAAATAATCAGTGGTGGGGTGGTGTGATGATTATTTTGCAATAACAAAACAGCCCAAAGTATTTTATGTCTCTTATACCACAGCAATTTGAAAATTCTAAAAAATAAATAAATAAATAAATAAAAAATTATACTAAAATAAAAAATAATAATAATAACGTACATTTTATAGATGTATCAAACGTGGAAAAATCTTTTTTAAAACATTTTTTAAGCAGACAGACAAACAGCTGTTCCCTAACCAGCCTCATATTATCAAGAAACTGCAAAGCCCTCCATCCTAAAGACTTTCCAGTTTCAAACGGAAAGTTACAGCTTTACCTTTAATTGTTACTCAGCCCTGATACCACATACTTCTTAGATAAGTGATAAATGAATATTCCCTCATAGAAAACTTATAAAAACTTATATAAACAATATCAAGAATTACATGTCAGCCATACAAGCCTTTAATTCATCAGCCATACAAGTCCCTTTTGTCTTTCAGTAGGAAATATTGTCAGAGCTGCTGTTAAAGAAAATTAATCAACACCTTCGGACCAATCAAGTTCAACGTTGCTGTGGTATAATGTGATAAAAAATATTGACTTCTATTCTAATTCACCTCTAAGGAGTTAGGTCATCTGCTGTTTTCACTTTTATTATAAACAGTTGTTCATTTAAAAGAGGCTCTTCGCTATTCTTGAAGTGTGTTATTCCTCCAATTAGTATAACTGTTTCATTTATTAGAGAACAACACATCACAGATTTTAATTATTTATAGTCACATTTAATGGTATGGAATGTCCGATACATGCTGCCACTTATAACAGCTATTATTTTTTTCATCTATTATTAGCCTTAGATTAGGTAGAGCTTCCAGAATGCAAGTCCCTTTAAAAGAGCTGTTACTATAGAAATGGCAACGTATTAGATTGAGCGCATTAAAATAAACCTGTGATTTGAATTATAGCCAGAACTACTGTCAGAGCTGCTGTTATAGAAATATAATCACCTTCTGACCAATCAGATCTGAGAATTTAACAGCGCTGTGGCATAAACTGCTTTATTACTTCCTACAGACACAAATGCCTATAGGAACATTTTATGCAAACATGCTATTAGACTGGAACGATGAATCAGCTTCTTAATTGTTTGCAGTTAAGCGATCATTCAGTCCCAGTAGACAGCACACTGAAACACTCCACACTGCCTGCTATGTGGTATGCTTTGACTTATTAAGAAAACACTTAACCTCCCATGGATGCCAAACAGAAACACGTCAAACTGGCCTAAATGTTGGACATCTAGCACTGTTTACTCATTCGTGTTGTTTTTGCCTTCAGCATGGAAATCCAACTACAATGTGAATTCCTTTACCACATTTACAGATCGTGCCTTTTTCCCCCTAAACCCCTACCTCTATCACACAGTTTCAATTACAGAGTGTGCAATGGGAGCAGAAACAAGTCCACATGAGCCCAATTGTCAGGATTTTTAAGCTTTTTTTTTTTTTTTTTTTTTTCGGAAAATCCTGATTAAAACCAGCAGAACGTGCCCTGAAGATGATCTTACAATAGCCAACCATAACAAAATTCCACAAGAGTCATGCTCAGGAAACAGCCTCATCTTTCTTCCAAAAAGCAGAGCATTCCTGAAATACTTCTCCACAAGCAACATGACATCACACCATAAATGCTCTCTGGGGGGTTAAGGCCCTATTTTTGCTTCACATGTCAGGTCTGCATTTCTCGGTACTTGATCAGCGTAAACCAAGATGACAATCGGATGAGTAATCAGAGAGCCGTGTTTAATAGGAAACACATCCAGAGAGAGGAGCGAGCACCCAGATGATCTGCTTCGATGTTTTACGAGTCTAGAAAAGTGATGAGGATGAAGGCACGAGTTATAGATTTGATAGTAGACAGGGTGGCATGACCTACGACCTATACATCCCACACCACCCATCACTCTGATAAAGCTGTTTTACATTTTAAAAATCTTTCCCTTTAGGAGATATAGCCTCAGGAGCAACCTTATTCACAGTCTAGACAGCTGAGTCTGCTATACATATTAGCTTTACACTACACAGTTGGAGCTCTGTTCACAGTAAAGGAAAGTCATCATTGCCGTTTAACATGTAGTGTATCACATCAGGGTGACAGGTAGCACCATGGGCCCATGTATCAGAGGACCAACCTGCGTTTTTCTTCAAGCACGCACCACAAGAGCACGCTGTTTAGAGCAAATAAAGATGTTACTTACAAAACCACAAGACGAGTGAAGACGAGAACCATGAACAGATTCAGACAGTTTCCTGGATATAACACTTCTAGAGGGGATATAGAGTTACAGAGGCCCACAGAACGTTTGAAGCTCTTTAGTCTTAGCGTTCGTGGTCAGCCAGGATGACACTGCACCATGCTCTGGACTTTGTGTTTACAAAAAAGGAAAAGGCAGTTTGGATAAAAGAATCATTATACAATGCTAATCATGTACACCTGTTATAGAATACAGACATTGTTCTTTACTTCTTTATCATAGCAGTGCAATACAACTCGTACATCATAATAGCAAAAAACCAACAAGTCATTCATAGAAGAAGGGGAGAAAATCTCTCCTTCAGTTGACTTTTGCAGAGACAGAATGGCTTCTACGTAAAGGTCACCCTCATTATGTACTCTTACTGTTAATCCGGGAAGAGCAGAGACCTGCAATTATCCTCCCAAACCCATACTGCCCTCAGGGTTTACAGGAAGTGTCTCCAGACCTTAAAACTGCTCACATTTATAGTCAGTTGATCATCACTTCTTAACCCTCTGAGGTTGCATTTACTGCTGGGAACATCATCAAGGATCTTGTAATAATGTACCTATCATTTCTCATTTTTACCTCAATTTTTAGATACAAGTCAGGTGGTCAGATGATGTGGCCAATCAGATGTGGCGTGAATTATATCATAAAGGAGTTTTAGCTGTAGTACATGGTCAAAGTCTTTTGTTTGCTATACTTTTTACCTCTGCCAAGTAGGTTATATTTTCAGCATGGTTTGTTTATAAGGCTGTCTGTTTGTTTGCCTTTAAGCAATACTGCGCAAAACCTACCAAACGGATTTCCAACTCGAATCCGAGTCTCCGATCTCTCAATCTCAATCTCCAATTCCAATCTCGAACTCGAGTCCAAGGAAGAGCCCATTAACTCTTCGAGTGGATCCGAGTCCACAAATTTATTTTCGATTTCACTAACTTTAGGAGATATGGCATTTGACCTTGGAGAAAGTGTGCACTCAACAATGCCATATATCTTAAAATTCTGTTGAACACAGCCAATATAGAAATACGATGATTCCACTGGAAATATATCCAGACACAAAAAATTGTTGCGGTTGCAGCTTTGCATATGATAGAAAAGTCAACTATTGTCCTTGGCAGAGCTCTGTGGTCTTTTTACTGTTTTCTACTTGTTTCTGTACCATGTTTATTGTTATTCATTAATTCATTCTTTCATTTTCAGTAGGAATTTTATCCTGGCCAGGGTCACGGTTCGTCCAGAGTCTATCTTGAGAACACTGGGCATAAGGCGTGAATACACCCAGAATAGAATACTAGTCCACCATGCATGTATGCACTATCACATTCTTTTACACCTAGGGGCAATAAAGTGTAGCACCTACTAGCATGTTATTCGGAAATTGGAGAAAAGCAAAGAACACACAGGAAACCCATATGTACACTGGGAAAACATGAATATCCACCCAAGCTCAGAATTGAACTGGGATCCCTGGGGTTGTAAGGCAGCAATGCTACCTGACATCTCCAAAAATCCAAGGCTTTTGCCTTTTTTGTACTTACTTCCATACACATAATCAATAACATTATAATCCCAGTGTATCTATTACTCCGTTAAACTAGCTATTCGCTTACTGTTCATTTATAGCTTACCCTTGTAAGGGATCTCGGATTGCATGCAAAATAATTCCCAACAGGAAGGACCACCTTCTGGAAAACATTTTCTGTTTGGCTAATACAGAAGTTGAAATGTTTAGCTGCTGGACAATTACTTCTAGTTTTCTGCCAAACATCTATTTTTATCATAACCATCAGGATGTTAAAAATCGATTACAGCAACTTTAAATGGAAAATCCAACCTGAACAATTAGCATATTTGTATTTATAATTAAAAAGCAATTATCCATGGTGTCCAAGCTTAATTATGTAATGAAAGTCTGAGTTTAAACTTCTTTAATAAACATGTTGATCTATTTTTACTTTGGTTTTCTACATTATCCACAATGCCATTCAACTACCTGCCGATAGAGGTGACAGTGGAATTTGGCAACTGCTTCATCTCTAACTAAAGAGACAGATGCAGTAGTGTTGTAGTCTTAAAGTCTGTCCAGCTTTCTCATCTCCTCATCTGTACACTCTGGTCAAACAGATCAGCTTCCAAACCTAATGCCATCATGCTTGTCATCTCGTAGATCACTGACTAGCCAAGCCAAGTCGATTCTCTACCGTAACTCAGCAGAACTGCGTTGTACAGCTGCACTGCTTTCTGGAACTTCGATTCTAGCATCTGACGTCTCCACTATTTCTACACTGGATTTCTCATTAAGACAGTATGGAAAATCTCTATAAAATGGTGAGTGAGAAAAGAAGCTGGTTCTATTTTTTGCTCTTCTGAAACCTGACTGTTATATCTTATGTAGCACCAAGCAAGCAGAATTAATGTGTTTCGGTTAGTATGTTTCAATTAACATGTACTTTTCCTTCAGTAGTCTTAAATAATACATGGATTGCTAATCAGTTACCCATAAGGATCCAACCTTAGATTGCAGTCATGAAAATTTAATAAATATTACTACGAGTGCCAAACCATAATATATAAGACCATTAAAACTCTTTCATAACCCCCTAAGATGAAATGCAACTTGCTCCATTAGTCAAACAAAGCATGTCTCCTTACTGATAAATCCATGTCATGACTTTATATGACCATAAACAAGCTTCTATGGCATGAGTACAGGAAGTAGCAAGCATGTGGCCTACAGTATATACGACTGTGGTTATGGGTGGAGGATAAAGGCCTACTCACTACATCAGTAAAGCTTAAACATGGAACAGAACTTGGTTATCCACAACCCTCACATAGCTAAATGGCTGTTTTTGTATTTGGGTTGCACATGTTCTTTGTGACTATAAATCCAAATGTACTGCTGCTGGCTTCACAAAATTTTAAAAACACAGAACATTAAACTAAAATGCCTTATATGTATTTTTTTTTTTTTTTTAGTAAAACCTCCATGTCTACATTCTTCACGTTGTTGCAGTTATGTGCACATAATGAGTTTTCTCTAAACTCAAAACAGTTACATTTCTTCAGCATTTCTCAAAACAAGAGATTAAACTAGAATGAAATCTTTTGGGAGCAATCAAAAGCAACGCACATTCCTTCGCCAGCTGTTCCGTTCGTGATGTAGGCCTTTGATTAGATTGACGCAAATTACTTCTGGATAACATCAGGTCCATCCGTTCTGTTTTACACCGCGTGCAAGACAGACGAAACAACACTGGAGTGCTGCAACTGAGAGCAGAACTCCTGCTGTCCTACAAGACAAACTGTTTACGACAAAACCTCTACGAAAAATATAGATCATATAGCTTGAATATGATTTAACTTTTACATCGAATCATTGTTCTTTCTCGTATTTTGGTTAAAAATATATTTACAGATTCCTGGATATGGAATTTTAGCAGACAGCTGGAAAAGTTTGCTCATCTTGGTATCAAATATGACAAAGAATGTAGTGCATTAAAGCACACAGCAACATTTAAGAGAGGAAATGTGTATGGAGCCTATTTAGGGTGAGCTTATTTTCTGAAATGATAGCATAGCAGGAGCAGCAGGCAGAAAGCCCAGAGGCATCCAACGATTCACTGCTCCTCACCAGATTCTGCAGTATGGCAGCAATTATGCCAGGTCACAAATGAGATAAATGGTGGAACCAGGCCAAGGACTCCTTGGTATCACCGCATCCATAAGCGATGTCTGAGAGAAGTCTTTCCTTCCTGTCTTGCTGTGGCTGATGAGCCTGAATTTCCATCACTGAGGTTCACATCCAAAATTGGTCTTTCAAGGATAAAAATATGATTCATATAGTATGCAATGGTGGAGTTAAATCCCTTTGTAAACATGGTTTAACGTAAAAGTTTTTACAAAAAACAATGCAGAAGAAGATGCTTCAAAATCAAAATTCTGGGGCTTTCAAGGACTTTTCAAGCACTAATATTATGTTTTGAAGCAGTACACAAAAGATGTCATTCACCAAACAACTGCAACTACACTAGCGGTTTCCAGACACCAAGAATTAGTACATCATTCAGTTACAATCTAGAGCAGTGGGTATCAAGTTCAATCATTTTATGTCGTTTGTGTAGCAATTTCTCTGCAAAATCAATAGATTCATATATTCCAATATATTTATTTTCAATAACATGCTAGTATTGGTCAAGGTTGTGGTGGATCTGGAGGCAAATCCAGGAACCCTGGACACATTCACATCTAGGGGCAAGTCTGTGTAGCCAGTCCAACTTTTTTGGGAGGCGGAGAAGCCAGAGAACCAAGAAAAAACATACATAGACATGGTGAGAACATCTGCACAGACAGTAAGCTCAGGATTGAACCAGGGACCCTGGAGCTGTGAAGAAGCAACACTACCTTTTATGTTCTTAAGAACTTTGCAGTTGGTTTTCCATTGCTTTGGTTTCTAAAAGGTGTGGAGCATGATAATCCAGAACAGCCTAGAAGCAGAACCACTGCTCTTTCAAATTGAGAGATGGTTCAAGAACCTTACAAGGATGCCCCCTGGTCAGCTCTTGTGACCAGAGAAGTATCAGGCACATCCCACTGCATGGAAACCCAAGGACAGACCCAGGAGACCTGCTAGAGAGGTCATGTCTCAAAGGTGGCTCAGGAACATCTGGGGATCCACCAAGAGGAGCTGAAATCTACGAATGGGGATAGAGAAGTCTGGGCTGACTTCTTTAGCCTGTTGTCGCTGTAACCCCATTAGGAAAGGTGGAAGAAAAATGAATGAATGACACAATCAAAAAAGCTAAAAGCTATATTCAAGTACCTCAAGCACTTTGACTGAATCCCTGTGCACAGTATTACTAATCTAATGTATAATATCCTCCTGATGTCTTGGAAATTCAGGCACCAAAGGTATCCCTTGTGACAGAGTACTTCTTTCTTAAGTAAAAAATAGTCACATTGAACTGGATAAACCCCTCCCCAAATTTCCAATCCACTCCCATATACAGCAGCTCACACTGAAAAAAGAAGAAAGTAAAAATACATTATTTCTAGGAAATTAATCTATTTTTTTTGCTCAAAAAGAAAAATATTCTTGTCAAGCATTTTTTGTGTAAGGATACAGCCTTGTTTTCTAATACAGCCTTCTCACTAAGATATTGCAGCTAATTTTGAGCTGTTTTTTATCAGAAAACTGTCAGAAACACCAGGCCAGGCATAGTGCATACACAGTTCAATCAGTTTATTAAAACAATCCAGCAACAGTAACAGAATCAGCAGGCAAAATCAGGGTCAAAAGCAGAGTCAAAAATCCACAAACACAAAAACAGGGTCAAAATTCCAGGAGAGCATATATAATACAAAGGCTTGGCAAGAGCCAACAAACAAAAGAGCTAAACTAATACATCGCAATGTATGCGAGCAAATGAGAGCCTTTAAAGCAGGCCTATTCAAATAGCGGCCCGCAGGCCAGATGCGGCCCGATTAAAATTTCCTGTGGCCCAACAACAGACATGTCTTATTGTCATGAGAATGGACTCGCCGTGCCTCACCGTTGCCTTCCAACGGCCGCACTCATTCTTCGAGTTTTCTTCACACAGACATCACAAGCACATCACGTGAAACTGCACAACCTGACCTTTCCAACGGTGCTAGTCCCTAGTTTTTGTAATAAAATGTTTGTGAGATAATTAGCGTTGAATTTATATAAAAATTTATGTCACTACAGCTCATACATGCGTCATACATTCTTCTCTGTGTAATATCTCACCATTTCTTAACTCCCCTATGGCAAACTGCATAGCGGCGTAGCCTAATAGACAGGAGATTCCAATGGCATTAAAACATT
>JAQQZR010000005.1:982604-1021832 GCA_030068235.1 Notoglanidium macrostoma
ATGGCAGCTATCAGACATCAGGCATGAAATGATCTGGTTAGCCTGGGTGTTTTCAAATACTAAGCTACTGTGATGTATTGTAGTTTGTGTGGAAGCCTATCACCTGTCTGAGAGAAGATTTTATGTTGTTGTTTTGTTATGGATAGTGTGTTCTTAGTTTCTTTTCCAATGTTTGTTGACATATTTTGCTCTGATTTTATTAAATATAGTTGGATAGAATTATTTTGCTGTGTATTATTTTATGTGGTCCCCGAAAACTCAGTGATTTTTCCAAATAAAAATCTGCCAATGGGGTAAGCAGATGTTTCTTGAAACTTTCTTGAAACTAGCATAAAACTCTAGTGGCTAAAAAACTTCAAGCATTCTGAAAGTAAGTATTTTATTTTATTCTTTTAATTATCTTTTATTCCATAGGACAAATGCTTATAATAAGATGCTATTTCTTAAAAGAAGTCAAACTGTCTTGAAATGAGAAGCTAGTTGTGTGCAGTTTATATGTGACAACTGTGGTCAGTGATAGCTCAGTGGTTAAACTGTTGGCCAACTGAACCGGAGTCTGTTAGTTCAAATACCAACACTGCTAAGCTGTTAACCCTCAACTGTATCAATGAGATGATGGTACGCTGCTCTGAAAAATACCAGACATGAAGATTTCAAGACAGTTTGTCTAATTATATTCATCTTCTTTTAAGAAATAACATCTCAAAATAAGATAATAATGCTCAACTCGAGCAGGTTTATCAAACATACTAACACTGTAGTTGCTTCTAATAAGCCAAATTTGCATATTTTAGGAATTTTGTCTAGTTTTAAGTTTTTTAGTCGATAGATTTTTATGCTAGTTTCATGAGCTCTTAACAAGACAAATTTGCTTACCCCACTGGCAGATGTTTTGCTTGAAACCAGAGATTTTAACCAAATTAAAGAAAGTGGTGGCTTCTTTCTAGTAGTGCATCAGTGCACAGATGCCCAAAACAGGCTACTATTGCAGTGATTGACAGGGGATAGAGTAACATCATCCCTCCCACCCAGAAAGCGTGACTAATTTCGCTCTTTAGTCTTCTGGCCAAAGAAGTCTGTGGCACTAGTGGAATTCAAAGTCACAATCTCACGCTAATAGAGCAAACACTTTTTCTGTTGTGGGAGAAAGATGAGATGAGTACACAATGAAATGATCACAAAAGAATCTTGGCTGAACACACTGTGCGATAACAAGTTGCAATTAAAGGCAACGACAACATTCTGCTTACGTCATCAATTGTTTGATGGCCCTTTCTTAGCAAAACTATATATCATCATAGATATTGTGTCTTAGAAATGCCTTTTGATATTTTGATATGATTTATTTTCTCACATCTACCACCCTTAACAGTTGTTTTGTCTTAGGAATCATGATTCGTCATGTAGATGTATCCAGTATGTTCCTTGGTATTCAGTTCTAGGGTTGAAAAGAAAGTCAGGAAAACAGCCTGCATGGTTAAAAGGTCATTTAAAATTTCAATATGTTACGGTGTATATATATATATATATATATATATATATATATATAGATTTTATAAGGTACAGTACGGGTTCTCAGTGTCAAAGCAAAAATGTTATTATTAGAACTGTGATAAAAGTGCATTGGGATGCATGCCAAAGACACACCTATAACAATGCATATACTGTGAAGAGTCTGCTAGAATAAAAAAAAAGTCATGGTCATGATCAACACATGACTCGTCCGCATAAAGGAGATACATTTTTCTTTAGCATGCGAGCCATGCTCACTTTCAACCTTCTGGAAACCACAAGGTGAGGTCTACATGACCAGGATCTCCAACACAACACGGCAGCATCATTAAAACGTAATCAAAAGCAGAATGCTTACCATCTGGTGAAGCATTTTCTGGCAGAGGGACATACCATGTAAATATCCATCACTTGCAGGGAAGGGAAATGTCTCTGAAAATGTCATTTAAGGAGAGAATTTTTGCCTCCAAGGACTTTTGCCAAAAAGCAGCCCTGTAGGTTTCTGAATGTTCCAAGTCAACAGCATTCTGCAGACTTTGCAATATTACAGATTCCTTCATGGGGTTTTTTTTCTCTACAGCTGACACTTCTTAAGTGTTAAACAAACCCCAGAGTTCCAGTTTAATGGACAACATTCAAACATCTCCATAAGTCATTCATGTCAAATAAGACTATGCTCTCAAGTCTCGGCCATTCGCTCTTCCTCTGTCGGCACGACTGTGTTTATAGTTGGCCACGCTGGCCTCACTGCGATTTATTACTGCACGTGTTGGCGGAAACTAGAAAGATATATGGCTGATACATTTCAAGGGAAACCTGGTCAGTACATTCTATAATAAACCACTGTTGTCAAAAACGTTTAGACTGCAACCCATTGCTAATTCATGATGTGTCATAAGGTTGTGTGTACAGAAGCAGAAGGCTTTGTGTAGAGAGAGAAGAAAAAAAAAAAAGAAAAACCTGGAAATTCTTGAGCAAATAATTGAACAGCTGCACTGCGAAGATCACCTCTGCATGAGCTGTGATGCATTGGACAACAGCTGGAATGCACTCAGAGGAGGAATGTTTAAAGCAAACTTGGGTTACTGTGATATGACATGATATGATATCATCTGAATTCCAGACCTTTAATTCTCACAGCACATATGAAGCAGTGATAACACAAACACAGTTTTCCCTGAGAGAAATCTGAGACAAATGTGCAGTTGAAAGCAGAACACACACACACACGTCTTTATAAACACAGCACTCTAGCGTTGTCCATTAGCCGCCATGCAGCTTGATGAGTGACTGATTCTCTCCTAACTAGAACTGGACAGCGTCCAAACATGTGTTTGTTTGTTAATAATCTCCTCTTTCTGAGCCCTGCTTGCAATTACTGGTCCTATTATCGAACTGGGCGTCATTAGCCAAAAATGTCCGGGAAAAACTGGGTGATCCATGGCCTGTGGTGGAGCAAACAGGAGCAACGGCTTGGTTCTAGAGTTGCTGGCTTGCATTGAATCCCCAAAGCCATGATCACAGTAATTATCAGAGCTGAGGTTTATCATTATTTTAAAGGCTCTACCAAACCACACTGAAAGAAGGAGAGCCAAACACATGGCAGTTGATGAAGAGGATCTATGCCTCGGGCTCCTCTCACCGCAGTTCTGAAAAGCAGGAAGATCTGCTGTTCCAATTTCATACTCCACCCAGCTAATGGAAAATGTAGACAGGTTCTTAGAAAGTTAGCCGGTAACAAGTTAAGGAATAAAACATGACCAGGCAATGTGATGCTGTGATGCAAAGCACTGACACCAGAGACTCCTTCCAACAATCCTAAATAAATGTCTCCTCAGAGAAAACTTCAGCATATAAACACCTTTTTTGAATCTGATTATGCGATAAACAAAGTCTACCATACAAGTCTCCGTGTATCTTGTAAAGTGAAACAGGGAAGATGCTCTCTAGAGGTTTGTCTGTTCTGGGCTTCTGTAGCAACACGACATGGCGGCTCCCTAGATATGACCCACGCCCTATGTAGAAATAAAGCTAATGAAAAGACTTATGAAAAGATTATTCATACATACAGGTAACTATACACTAATGAAAAAATACTTATGTATTCTAAAGGTACATTATGGAATATATACTTCGTTTCTGCTAATAGATACCCTCAAAACCCTACATAGTGGACCTTTAATAAACTAAAAACGGAAATGTACTTCTTCTCAGATCTCCTGGAATAGTCAACAAACTACATGTTTTGACATTATGAAAACGTTCTCCTAACCTAAACGTGTTAGCTGGTCAGACTTTAGCTTTAAGCAAATGACTCTGGAAAGTAGCCGTCAGGTTTCTGGGTAAATTCCTCATCACTATTACTTCTCACAGCAGTTATCACAATCAGAGGAACCCTGACATTGTCATGCAGCAGGATTTTTCAGGCCCAGGTATTAACATCAGAAGCAAAGGATCAGTGTGCCGTCTTTGTGGCATTGTCCATCGTCCACAAAAAATGAAAACTTCGAAGACAGCGGCTTTTTTTGCTTTTACAAAGACAGCCTGCATGTGTTCACTGAAAATAAGCAAATGCAAACGAACACCAGAAGATCGCGATGAAATTCACAATCCTGAGACGATGCACTGGGACCTCCCTGTGAAATATTTCCGGACCATTTGCTTCCCTTCTTTGAATCCATTGTGTTCTAAACTGAAATCCATGAAGCTGTGAAAATCCCAGTAAGTTTTCATTATGATCATGGAAGCTTTTTGTTTAGGAGAGTGAATGGGTGGCCAGAATCATTGCAAGAAGATGTAGAGCATGACTGTGGCTCAGAGAGAATAGACTGCTCGAGCATGAACAATCAGCAGACAATACACAGAAGCTCAGTCAGATCAAGCAATGAGCCTTTCTCTGAAAATACACCGCAAATGTGTCATCAGATTAAACATAATGACATTTAGTGGGATTTTGGGTTAAGTAAATGTAAATGTGGGGATGAAAATTTGTAGAAGTGTGTTTGATTGCTCACCATTTTGCTTGCACTTTACATGTTCGGCATGTATGGACTCCTCTGAAACTTCACCCTTTAATCTTTTCTCAGCATGCATGCTAGAGGATGATGACTGGTGTGAGCTTTGGGAGCCGTTGAATTTTCCTAATTGAGCGATGGCTTCCTGAACCTTCCGTTTCTCTTTCTTCAGCATACTCACTAGAATACCTTAAAATCCTAGGTTAAGAATCATACACTGGGAAAATGTTAACAGAAAACAGTTTTTTGTCATTGCTTTAGCTATCCCAGAAGACACTGGGTACAAGATGGGAGTACACCCAAGATGTGACACAAAACATGCCATTGACCAGATATTTTCAGTCATATTCACAAAAATTCAATGTCCTCATCTTCAAATGACCGTTATGTTGTATCAGGTGCTTAGCTGGAATGAAAACCATGAACAAGATTGAATACTGCTGCCTCAGTCAGTCTTACATGGAATCTTTTGAGAGACGAAAGTCTCTACAGAAACAGCAGAAAATGCTGTAAAATGAGCCAAGGGGCAACTTTTTCATTTTTATACCACAGAAGGAGAGATTTAATCACGGCTCTTATAGAAACCACTTGTTTTACGGCTTCCACATTCTTTTCTTATTTTATCATGCGGGACACGACAGCATCTAGTTTAGGCTCCCTAAAAATGAAGCTGGTCAGCAAACACAAACTCATAATTCCCCATGTCTGTGAGACAGCATGCCTCTCAACGTTAAGATAAATGACTCAGTATTTTTAGGACAGAAAACATTTTCATATGTCTTCTGTGGAAACAAAATCCTGGAACAGTGAGGTCATCTGGCTGCTTCTGTATTAATTCAGAAATGTTGCAACATGTGTATTGCAATTTATATTTAAATAAAACTATGAAAGTGTATGTTTCTATATATTTTTTTACATTATGGATTGGAATAACTTTCAGAAACATTGGAATGACTAGCGGTAATGATGTACTCCACATCCCCAATCAACCTGCACAATTGTAGAGTACACCTATGTACAACTATAGAGTAGGTGAGCAAATGTCTTTGCATCAGGGAACATGCAAGTCTCAGAGCAGGGCTGTGTGATATGACGATATTGTAAGTCAGAAGTATTACAAAAACATGAGGCATAGCCAGTACCACAATTTGGAATGTCCTGAAAAAGAAGGAAACCACCGGTGTACTCATCAACAGGCATCAAACTGGTCATCCAAGGAAAACAACAACAACAACTGAAGACAGACAAATGAGAGCAGTAAAGAAAAACCCTAAAACAGTCTCTAACATCATGAACAACCTCCAAAGAGCAGGGGTGGAAATATCACAGTCCACTTTTCGAAGCAATCAACAATATAGACCATACTGCAAGATGAAAACCGCTCATCAGCAGTAAAAATCAGAAAGCATGGAATTTGAAAAAAAATAAATAAAAGTACAGACATGAGCCACAACAGTTCTGGAACAAAGTTGTTGCACTGATGAGACAAAGATGAACCTCTACCAAAGTGATGGAAAGGCCAAAGTACGGAGAATGAAGGGGTCTGCTCACGATCCTAAACATACAAGCTCATCTGTGAAGCATACTGGAGGTTGTGTCATTGTGTGAAGTATTTTTGACTTGAATTTAGTTGAACACAATCTGTTCCTATACTTTAGCTCAATTGAAAAAGTGGATGGTTTGATGCAAAATATGTTATAATATATGCTAACATATATATAGATGTAAATACCTGGGAATAAAAGCTGAAACTCTGATCTCTCTTTTCATATTCATCTTTTGATCTCACACACACATCTTCAGCGCACAGCAAAAGCAAATTAATTGGCCTTGCTGTTCCAATACTTTTGGATGGGGACCGTATGCTTATCATTACCTCTTTTCTGTTGATTTTGTTAATCTGAAATTGCTATATTCATGATTTTTTAATTAAAAAATTTGGTTTATTTCTTGATTTATTCTTTGAATTTACAGGAAATGTGCTATATTCTCATATGTATCGGGATATGAGATCTTGGTCATGTCACACAGCCCTATCACAGAGCACTGCCAACACGTTTGAATTACTATGACTGCAGCAGTAACATGAAAAGTGATGCCATTGTCCATAAAAATCATGTATAGCTAATGAAAACCGCTCTAAAGGGTTTTAAAAGGTATATTAGAACTTACTGATGAGAACTTCACAACATATACAAGAGGTTACATTTGTCTTGTCTCTAGTTTCATTTAGCTTGTTTAAGTTGTTCCAGAAAGCGTGCGTGATATCATAAAAATCACAAAGAAGCGGACTGATGGTTTTATCATTCGGCTCAATGCGGCTGAAACCGATGCAGATGTTTTCGAATACTAGCATGTCATTTTGACAAGGCCATACTATAGCAGCAGAAGATGAACTTCAGATTACCGTTCTCCATCCAAGATACACAAATCTGAAATGTCAGCACGATAACCTGCTGTTTACTTTGGAGATAAACTTGCACCAACAGACGATCGAGTCGCCGTCTGAATTTTCCACTGTACGGAGGCAGACGTAACGACACAAGGCGATGCGGTTGACATGCTAATTTCCCCCAAAACCACAAATATGTGAAATTTCACCCTTAAACAAGCAAAATTATGGTTAACTAGGTATAAGGACTTTCAACAGGAAGGAGATGTAATGTTGGAATTTTATGTAGCCCTGATTATTTACACATAAATCACACCACGTTATATTTTATAATTCATGGTTTAAATTCATGAAACTGTTTCCTATATTCCATTCATTATTCTCTCATGAAATACAGACATCCCATGGTGTTTTCTGAGGTCTTACAGAAGGAGCATGGTTTGGCCATTTTACAGCAGCAAAAGAAAGTTATTTTGGGGGGATTTTTATGTTGAGCTTGTTCAAAATATTTACTTTCGTCACCTAGACCATGTCAAAAGCCCAGCCATTTATAATGCTCTATAGTGAACCATTAATCTGCCATTGAATACACCCTTAGAAACAAAGCCTGAATCTGGCAACTTAAAGCGTTCTTCAATTTGTCCCTCTGGGTGAACTCTTAAACATTCAACGTAGCTAGAATGATCCAAATAAGCCTGAGGAGCTATTTTTCCTAAAAGTGTGCCTTGCATTTTTAAACACTTAGATGTAATTACTGTGTGATGAATGGTAAAGACTACACAGAGGGAGACAAATTAAAGGAAAATCAGTGGCTCTGTTATTCTGGGCGTTTATTTTTCTGGCATGGTCTGGGTCCACTTGTTCGTTTAGACTGAAGGGTCACTGCAAATCTATATAAACTTCTTCTGACTGATCACCTTTATGATGACATATTTCCATCCTGATGGGAGTGGTCTTTCCAGGATGACCACGCCCCCATCTACAGGGCTTCAGGGATTACTGAATGGTTTCAGGCATATGAAAATGTTGTAAATTATGTGCTATGGCCTTCCCACTCAACAGATCTCAACCTAATAAAACACCTATGAAGCAACATCTTGGACAGCACCGTCCACTGAGAATGATGTTCATCCTTCCATTACAGTTCCAGAAACTTGAAGAATTTTTTTCCAAAGTGTATTGAAGCTGTTCTGGAGGCTCAAGGTGAAACCTTACCAGGATGATGGTTTACTCTTTTAATTTGTACATATGTATCCAGAACATACAGCAGGATGAATTGTAATCAAACCACACTTAACAGTGCTGTGTAATTTGAATGAAGGATACTGATCTCGTTGTCACGCTGGGTTAGCATGTCCTTCAGTTTGAGCAGCTCTTTGTTGGCTGGGCTGTCTGGCTCGTCTGTTTTGCCAGATGACGGGAGATGACTAACATCTCCAGCGCCATTCTGAGTAATCGGTTTCTCCAGCAGCCTTGCCTGAAAACAGCAAAGCACCTGTTAGCCTTATGTGTTACTTCATTTAGCCTTTTTTACTATGAAGAAACAAGCTTATAAACCCACAAGAAATGAGAGAAAGGTTAACAAAAACAGTTTATTATTTGTTTTATCTTGACAAAATATACAGTGAGGCCCTGTGCTGGACTGGCGACCTGCCCAGGGTGTACCCCGCCTCTCGCCCGAAGTCAGCTGAGATTGGCTCCAGCTTCCCCGCGACCCAGATGGATAAAGCAGTATAGATAATGGATGGATGGAAAAATACAGTTATGTTTAATATTGAGAGTATCTGAATCTTAATATGTAAGATGGATCAGTTGTATTGTCTGAAGTAGTAACGAGCACAAGTAGTTAATTAACAGATTAGTTAACACATTAGACATAGGAAGTTTCTTGGCCTGCAATAATAGCACTACGTGACACATATGAATCAGAGTGTCCCAACACCTTATTCTTAATAAAAAATAAAGATTGCATATAAATGTCAGATGAAAAACAACAATGCAAGACATTTAGCATTGCATGTGAAAGTCAAATAGTGACTTTAGTTTATTCCCCTGTGCTTGAATCTGATTGGTCAGGAGGTGTGCATTATATTCGTACGACAGCACGGCTCAGACGGTAGTTCCGGATGCAACATGAATGACATGCGCTCTTTCTAATACTTTATAGTTTCAAGACTAACAATTAACAAATTTAAAAATGTTTTATTTAACAAAGTAAAACCTCAAATCATTAATGTGGTAGGAGATATTTATTTAAAATGTATTGTAACATTTTGTATGCAATTTGTAACAGATAAAATTTGCCAACTCAGGAAAGTCTTCAGGACAAAGGAGTTTAAGCTGGTTTCTCAGTAAAATGAAGGGCAATGAGAAAGAGAGAGAGGGGGGGGATGAGCAAGAGAGAGAGAGAGAGAGAGAGAGAGAGAGAGAGAGAGAGAGAGAGAGCGCAAGAGAGCTGGTGAGGGAATGACAGTTTATCACAGCTGTAACATAAATGATAACAGGAAGTGACTTGTCTCCCTGACATTCCACAACATTTAATCCATACATTGATAAAATGCATGATGTATCATTTATTAATAAATTAAACACTGTAACTGTTGGCTGTGATATATGCAGAATTAGACACTCCAGAGCGTGCTGTTGTACAAAAACAATGCACTTCAAGGGGGTAGAGGCACGCCGCTTATGTGTCGTGCTCTCCTGGTGTGCATTATTTTCATATAACAGCATGGCCTGTTGTGTGTTATCTGTGTGTAATTCCATACACACTACATACAGTCTTTCTATTAAGGGTTATTTAAGGTTCTATCAAGAGCCAGACAACAGTTTCTTTTTCAGAAAGAGTTCCAAGTAGAACCCCTTTAGGAAGAACCCTCAACTATAAAAAAAAACACTTGAATAATCCTTTTTTCCCCCAAAGATTATAGATTCTACAACACTGTTATAGTATACTCTATGAAGTATACATACACTATAAATACATATAGTGAATAGATGGCCATTCAGGATGCTGCGCAATTGTGTAGTAAAGGCATTTAAAAAAAAAAACCTCCTGCACAAAGATGACCTAAAGTTATGTAAATCCTGGGTGACCTAAGAAAAGCAAAACCTATAAATGAGTAAACGATGTATTAAAAAGAAAAAATTAAAATCAGTATTTATGAAAAAACATATGATATTGCCACCTCAAGATATTCTTTGCTTAAGGAAGTGACATAAATTTCACCTTGTAGTTTATGCTAGCACATAGTGTAGTGCTACTGCTAATCTGTCTGTGGCAGTATACAATTATTTACTAAATAATATTCCACTACTAACTCAACTAGCTCCATAGTTTCATCTGCCTTAAAATGTTATGCTTATGTCATTAATGCATTGTTAATAAAGCAATTAATTAAATTAATACACCTGGCTGTTTATTTTAAATACCAGGTAATTTATTACTCATTATTTTTTGTGCTACAAAACATCCACCAGGTCACTCCATGGAAACTGTAGCAAAGTTCAAAAACTGCTGTCGATGTGAGTGACGTTTTGTGCAGCGTATAGTGAAGTCACTCACTTAATATATGTTGCAACTACATTATCATAAAAACTATAATAACTGATATGGTCTTACTGTAAGTTCCTAGTGATGCACTCTGTATCCAAGAAAATCTCAACTTCAGTGTTCTGAAACCTTTTTGATTGGATCCAAAACTGTTGATTAAGTTGATTAACATTAACTTCGGTTATTGACTTGTCAAACATTTTCCGATTTTCTAAAATAAATTTTTTACTGATAAATTCATTGTATTTGTGTGTCCTTGTTCATGCACAATGCAGTAAATATCATATAACTCATGTTTGAATGGAGATGTTATCTTCTGACCCATATGTCATTATGTCTGATGGTAATGTCAGCATAAGGGTGGGAGTGTCCTTCAAAATTCCTTTTCTGGAATTTGACCCTCATGTCACGCTTTGGCTGCAGCTTTCATGAAGTGACCCTACTCCAGAATAACTCGAAGCACTCAGCGCTGGTCCAGACAAACAATGGAATACACAGAGCGAATTCCTAATCATGGCTAGTGGATGTGCCAAATCCCTCAAGTCTCTATACATGTTCTTCTGAAACAAGGCCTAATCCCTTCTTTAAAAAAAGAAGGAACAAGAACCATAAAACCCTTTCGGATAATAAGTAGCTTTGGCTGTGACAGGCGATATATAAACACCGATAATCTCAACTTAGATGACCCATTTTTAGTGTTCATTAAAAATGGAAACCACTTGGCCCGGTGCCTCGTGCTTGGTGCATAGTGAAAGTAGACATGTCTAATTTAAACTGTGTAAGGGATGGTGTGGTCAGGGAAACACAGACTCGAGCCAACCAGAGCGTTAATTAGAGTCTTAGAGGGTGTGCAAACATGCAGCTTAACTTGCCAGCCAGTGTTGTGTATTCTTGACTTACATTAAGAACAGTGAATAGCACTTGTGAGAGTGCATTCTGTACAGACATTATGTACTACATACATTCTCAGGAAATAAAGTTCCTATTTTTGGCTATGCTAGGGAAAGTAGCAAGTAGCAAAAGGTGTAGTCTTGGCTTGAGTGGAAACCACTTACAGTGAGATATTAAAAAAAGAAAAAAGAAAAAGAAAAAAAAACATTACCAATAGAAGAGAAACTCTGAGTCAGATCAGAGTGCAGAAATGTCAGAGAACTACAGGCATCTGAAACCCAGACCTCAAGCATGTTATCCAAATTCTTCACCATTGTGAAACCAGAAGGAATAATCTGCTGACCTTTATTGCAATCCTTGAGTTTAGCAGAGGTCTGCTTCGACTTTAAGTGTTTCAAATACTTAACCCCTCCCTTCTAATTGGTCAAGTAAACAATGCACAAGCGCTAGAATGTGAAGTCCAGCGAAGTCTAGTTTTCCGCCTCAAACTGGACATGCAATGGTTTATATGGCATGGGATAGGAATCCAGTGCAGCTGTAAGACCAGACAGATGCACTTATTCTGCTTTATCTGGCATACAGGAGGGGCTGCTGGTCAGTGGATGGCGTGAGGATGAACGTTATTCATTTCATACATACATTCAGTTTATGTTTACTATTTGCAGAATGCCTCTAAAGTCAGCAATCAAGGGACAATAATCTGGTTTTGGCAAAGCTGAAATGCAATCTAGAGAAAAATGTTTCTTTTTGTTTTCGCCGTCTACTGAGACAGAGGAAAAATGGTACCAATAACTGGCATTCATCGATTAATTGAATATCATTTTTTATAGTTTTGGAAAACAAGACTCAAACAAGACACTCATGTTTAGTTAAGGAACTGAAAGCAAGAGCAATAACCAAAGAGCAGGATACAAAAAAGCAACAAACTTGGAACAAACTTGGAGAAGGCATACCTTTAAGAAAGAAAAGCAGTGCTGGATTTTCCTCATATCTGGTCCTAGATCCAGAGTCACTTCAGGGTCAGGGTCATCAAGAAACACCTTAAGCTGGTCTTCAATCCTACAGCAACACACACACCTTCCAATGACGAACATATTAAAATCTTTTCTAAAGACTGTCAGATATTCCTATCCCTGTGGGGACATTTGGTCCACACCAAGAAATAAAACCTAACAAGATACTCAAAGGCAAACACATTTCTACTCCATACACCAAACACAAACACTTGCGGTTTTGGCGATTGATTTATCACTACGACAATCGAGTATCAGCTCAAAATCAAAACATGAAAAGGGCTTTAGAACAAATACACAAAACGAAAGACTGCACGCTCCCTCGTCCCACTCTTTAACACATACATTTAATCAGCCAAGTCGAATGTTTAGCTCCATGCTACAAAAAGTTTCAATTGTGCTTTGTGTGAAAGCAAAACTATTTACTTTAGCATGATCATGGCTTCCACAGAGATGACCTGTTGATAAACTACTGCATGAAGACCCTCCAAACAATATCGTTCTGTGGCCTGGACACAGCCACTGGAATCAAAGATGGCTGAGAGGCCAGTCTGCTCCAAACTTCTCCAGAGTTCCACTCCAGCATGTCTCGTGTCAATAGGAACAAAGTTTACACAAATGAAAACTTTAAACAAAAAGCCGTGCTTGGATTTCAGACTCCTGGAAGTCATCAAGTTCATTCAGCTGGAATCCGAATCCAATCCATCTTCACTCAGGGTGTTGGAGTGAATAGTGGCTGACTTCTGTGCCTATAACTGTGTTTTTTCAAGGTATTCTAAATATTCGGATGGTGTACAGTATGACTGTGACAGGTAAAAGCATGCTGTGTCCAGACTACATTTTTTCAGATTCAGCACTCCTGGACGCTTGGCCTCCGGACAGCAGCACCTCATAAAGGATATATCCATTACGGCCATCATCAAATCTATCTGCTGCTGGCACGCTCAGTGGGACAACAGGCATGGTCAGGAGGAGGACAAGTTAATGTGTGGTGTGATGGGGAAAATGAGAGTCATCATCAGCGAGGAGAGAGGAAACCTTAAAATCGAGGTACAGCCACAGGTAAAGACATCAGAGCGCTAGAAAGAGGTGAGGCAAGCATTTCTGAAGCCCACATGTTCCCTAACTCATGCCAGCACTTCTACCAGTCCAAGGAGTGGGAAGAATGTAATGGGGAATCAAGACTTTTGAGGGCGGGTTCCTGGCCAACCAAAGCATGCAACATCGTCTGTTTTTCCCAGTTAATTCTAGACACAGAATGTGTAGAAATCTAATCTGACTTAAAATGCTGACACAAAAAGGTAGCATCAAAACAAACTATGAAATTATGATATAAAAAGGTAAAAGTCCTGCCTAAAGCAATGGTGGATAAGTTCATCATTTATTCTTATCTTTATGCGTAGTGTATTCAAAGCACCTCCAAATTTACCCTCTGTTCTCAGACTATTTTCAGCCTGTGCACTCATTCATCACTTATGACTCATCTCCAATATGACGCATGCTGCTAGCACGAGATAGAAGTTACATTAAGGTTGGGGCAATCATACATGAGATGTGACTACAAGGCAAGGAGCAAATTTCTTTTGGAAGAATTTGGGTTCCTCAGTGTTCTCCTCCAGACTGTGCATTGACACAAGCCTGTGGAAAATATGTGCCTGTAGCTGTTTGCTTTTATTTTCTTCTGTCTTTATCACCATTTGAAACAGTTTTATGTTCATCTTTGGGGACATTCCTTTGACCGTATCACTTTTTCACTAATATGTACCATCAGCTATGGCCATGTAATGGCACTGGGATCTTACAGGTTCCAACAAGCATATCATGAGGGTGGTTTTTATTCAGTAGGACCTTTATTCAGTAGGATTTTAAAAAAGCCCATCACATTGGTGTTATTTTCATTATGAACGTATTTTTAAAAGCCCATCTTAACAGTGTTGTCTTTATGGTTTATGGTTTTATGGTCATTTCCCAGTAACAGCATGGCAGCAAGAATCTGGCATATGTGCAAAAATAATAAAAATTTAATTTGGACATTTGGTCTACATTTTTAGTGGTTGTTGGCTCTGATATCAAGGAGCTGAACTATCTAAGTTACAACAAATATAGAAAACTACTGATACAAATCTCAGGACCATAATTGTGTACTTTATGCATTCACTTACTCACTCACCTGTAATGACTTCATCTTGGTCATGGTTGCTGTGGTTTAAATAGCTTATTTGTTTATAATTTTAATAGAGCTAACTAACTCTATGTAAAAGTTAATAACACGTGATGTGGCACAGTCGTGAAACAGCTAGCATTGCCTCCACACACTTCCAGGGTACCTGGTTCAATCCTGATCTTCAGTTCCTGTCTGAGTGTATGCCCACGTCTGTGGCTTTCCTTCCACATCCCAAAAGACATTCCAGTAGGTGGACTGGCACCTCTAAATTGCCCCTAGGTGTCAATGTGGCATTAACCTGAGCTTACTTTCACAGCAAGATCACAGCAAAAGGATCTGTATACTTGTGTAAAAGTGATATATTAATGTTAATGATTATTTTGAATAAATTTACAAATATTTGTGAAACCCTTTCGCGCATTTTAAAGTCTCTTTTGCTAATAGATGAGAATTGGATGAGAACATGAATTTAATAATAAGACAGTAACAAGAACATTAAGATAAATGCTCTATAGATACAGTTTCATTATCATGATTTAATGCTGACTGCCTAGAAATAACAACAAACACATCACATATCCTGGAGCTGTTTTATCTCCATCCTCCATTAGGTTTTAGTGATAAACAGCCTTAAGCAGATCAAGGTTCCCCGCTGACCTAAGATGACTGTATCCAAGCACGCTGCTTCTCTGACCATTATACACATTTCCTCGGGCTCAGAATACACACACAGCGGCCGCTGGCCACATGAACCTGCTGAACTGCTGAATCTGACTTGCGGTATGTCACGGCTGCTAATTTTAATTTAAAGCCACATGCCAAAATGGGTTACTGGAAGATAGTAAGCGTTAACTGAATTAAAAATAATGGCATATCAGTATAGCAACCTTTCCACTTGGGAAAACATGAAATCAGTTTGACTGTGGAGAACAAACCCTGTTTATGTAGAGAGAAAAGATCAGAATAATACTTTTCTTTTCAGCTATTTACAATTTGAACTATCACATTTTGGACTTATTAGTGTCATTAGACTGAAGACTGCCTTACTGTGTGAAGCATATAATTAATTTGGTCAGTACCTCATGATCTCTTCTTGAGTCAACTCATCACTTCTTTGCTCTCCAGTCACCATAGCTAGTTCCTCTTTTAAACACTGGATCTCCTTCTTCAAACGAATGATCAACTGTAAAGACAGAGGGAGCAACAATTCATCACGTGGGCCCCTGTTATTCATTTCTGCATTAGTAATCAACCTATGAAATACCAACGGGGAATTTTGTTACCCATTTTCCCTCAAATTGTGTTATAGTCTATTCCATTGTTAGCCAGTTTTCTCCCTATTGTAATGACAGCTAATTATATGAGACCATAATTTGTGTCCCAAATTTCCCCTGGATTCCCCATGGATCCATCCATCCATCCTTCCATCTACCCATCCATCCACGCTACAGTGGTGCTTGAAAGTTTGTGAACCTTTTAGAGCTTTCAAAAATTCTGCACAACTATGACCCAAAACATTATCAGATTTTCACACACAAGTCCTAAAACTAGATAAATAGAACCCAATTAAACAAATGATACAAAAACATTATACTTGAACATTTATTTATTGAGGAAAATGATCAAATGTTGTATATCTGTGAGTGGCAAAAATATGTGACCCTCTAGGATAAGCAATTAACTTGAAGGTGAAATTAGAGTCAGGTGTTTTCAATCAATGGGATGACAATCAGTTGCTGATTAGGTTCCCTATTTTATATAAAAAGAAATCTATCAAAGTCCGTTCTTCACAACACATGTTTTTGGAAGTATATCATGGCAACAAGAAGATTTGCTTTGGACCTCAGAAAAAGAGTTCATCAGGCTGGAAAAGGTTACAAAAGAGTTTGGACTTCACCAACCCACAGTCAGTCTGATGGAGGAAATTCAAGATTATTTTTACCCTCTCCTGGAGTGGTCAACCAAGAAAGATCACTCCAAGAGCAAGGCATGCAATAGTCTGTGAGGTCACAAAGGAACCCAGGGTAACGTCTAAGAAACTAAAGGCCACTCTCACGTTGGCTAATGTTAATATTCAAGAGTCCACTATCAGGAGACCACAGAACAACAATGGTGTGAATGGCAGGGTTGCAAGGAAAAAGCCACTGCTCTCCAAGTCAAGTGGCTTTTATTGTCATTCCAATCATATACAGATGATGGAGTACATAGACAACACAGAATTACAAAAATGCATGTGAGCAACAGAAGACTACATAAAGTGCATATGTGAAAACACATGCAGACATTGCAGACATCACAAGACAGTGCAGTAAGGACATAGACAGTGAGACATAGAGATGGTGGAGCACTAACCAGTACACAGTTCTAGTGATAGTAAGGTGCAGTGATGTATTGAGTTGTGCAAGTCCAATAAATTCCAAACAGTAACATACATGTTCTATAATTGCAGAGGTAGCTGAATGTATTGATTTGAGTGTGTGTGTGTGTGTCATTTCATTCCCTAGAGTCCATAAGTGAGGGCCCAAATGCATCAGTACCTTTTACCAGATGGCAGGAGGGTAAAGAGTTCATGTGAGAGGTGTGTGGGGTCATCCACAATGCTGGTGGCATTGCAGATGCAGTGTGTGTAGTAAATGTCTGTGATGGAGGGAAGAGAGACTCCGATGATCTTCTCAGGTGTTCTTACTATCCGCTGTAGGTTTTTACGATCCGATATGGTGTAGTTTCCATACCAGACAGTGATGCAGCTGCTCAGAATGTTCTCAATAGTCCCTCTGTAGAAGGTGGTGAGGATGGGTGGTGGGAGATGGGCTTTCCTCAGACTTTGATCACAGATGACTCTGATCACAGATGACGTCACTGTCTCCAAGACTATCACTACACGCTCCAACCAGAAGCTGTGGATGACTGCAGATGTGAGTGAGCTTCTGAGAACCCATGACTCTGTCTTCAGAGCAAGGGCCAAACTGTCTTGAGCCATCATAGCAGCAAAGCGCGCACATGGCCAGAGAATCCACAGCAACTTTCAGGACAGCTGCGACACATGGCGCATGTGGCGGGACATTGAGGTCATCATCGACTACAAGAGGACAACACCTGCCTGTGATGGTGATGCTCCCTACCAGATGCAATAAACAACTGCTATGCACAGAATGATGTAACACAATGACCAGGTGCTGCATCTGACCACAGCTGATGTGAGGTAAACTTCGCAGAGTTAACCCATGGAAGGCTGCAAGACCATATATCGTCCCTGGGAGAGTGCTCAGAGATTGTGCAGACCAGCTGGCAGATGTTCTTATTTTCTCTTAGCGCTGCTGTCGTTCTGAAGTGCTTCAAAGCCAGCACCACCGTTCATGTGCCAAAGACGTCCTCAGTGTCTTGCCTCAATGACTATCATCCCGTTGCACTCACACCCATCATAATGAAGTGCTTCGAGAGGCTCGTCATGAGGCACAGAAACACCCTGCTGCCTCCTTCACTGGACCCCCGGCAGATGACACCATTGCCACCACCCTTCATCTGGCCCTCACCCTCCTGGACAACAAGGACACATATGTATGAATGCTGTTCATAGACTTCAGTTCAGCATTCAACACAATCATTCCTCAGCACCTGATTGGGAAGCTGAGCCTGCTGGGCCTGAACAACTCTCTCTGCAACTGGATCCTGGACTTCCTGACTGGGAACAGTATCTTTATCATCCTGGACATATTGAATGAGACACCTCAGTCAGTCCGGATTGTAAACAATATCTCCAGCACCACCACACTGAGCACTGGGGCTCCGCAGTGCTATGTGCTCAGTCCACTACTGTTCACTCTTCTGACTCACGACTGTGAAGCAAAGAACAGCTTTAATTACATCATCAAGTTCACAGATGAAATGACGGTGGTGGGTCTTCTCAGCAAGAGCGACGAGTGGGCATACAGACAGGAGTTGCAGCAGCTAACGGACTGGTGCAAAGTCAACAACCTGTAAAAGAGATGATTGTTGACTTCAGAAGAGCACAGAGTGACCACTCTCCACTGAACATCGAAGGACCTCATCATGTTGGTATAAGTTGGCTTCCCAGCATTTTCCCAGTAGAGAGACATTTCATTACTCACGGATCAAGAAATTGAGGGAGACCTAATATATACCTAGGGGATGGACTACTGATTATCAGCTTGCACACATAAATAAGCCCTATTTGGGATCTTAGTAACTCAGGAGCTATTTTAAGACTAATTAAGACAATTAAGACTATAAAGACTATTAAGTTTTAATTTTTTTTAAAAGTACCTAAATTATATAAACACATATTATACATATTCTTTACAGTGAAAACATGTAGACATAGTTTCAATTCATCCCTAAACAACACATGACCTCAGGCCCAAGCTGCACACAGCTTGTATATAAGAAGCGACAAAGCCGGTGGAGAATGATGGATCTTCAGATGAAACAGGAATGCCAAAGTGCTACATTAGCATAAAATAAACATTTTCACTTGGTAAATTACTTTAGCCAAAGCAGAACCTAAAACTGTCAGTTCAATCTCAGAGGGACTTCACATAGCCACCCAGTTCCCAGACATCTCACAAAGCCATAAAAGAAAGGATAAGCAAAGTAGAGTCTTCACAGACACACTACCAGGCCACCACTAATATCCAGACAGCTACTCTGTAACAGGGTGAAAAGGTATGACCCCACTACAGCTTATGGCTTGCTTTCATCATAAACCTCCCAGGAGGATCTAGCTAAATCTATGAGGTTCCCAAGCTAGGGTCCTAGGTCAACCTCCAGGCATCCTCTTTACTTTGATCATGGACGGTAATGGCCGGGGATTGAGAGTCTCCTGGGCCTTGCAGACTGAACTTGATACTTTGTGTGTGTTTTGGAGGCTAAACAGGGAAAAGCCCCTGCTGATGGGGAGCTGAGACTCATTACTATAAATGGAATAGTGGACAGCATCAGTGGCGTCAGGAGACGGGGTGCTTGCATATTTTCTTGTATTTACATTTTTCACCGTGTCCTTAAACGTTTCCACTTTCCCTTCCATGTGCTACAACATCTGGAGCATCTGCATAAACACACAGTCAAGCAGATGGACACTGACGCAGACTGAAACTGTGTTTCAAATTGGATGGAGAAATTCCAATGAGAAAAAACCACTATACACTAGCATCCAGACAATTCTTGCCACATTGGTGATAAAGGCTAAAGGTCACACATTGTCGAACTAGATAGGCTTAGAGGCATACAGAAGGACAAATATGCCCATCTCCTTTGCCAGAGGCAGTCATTTAAGTGTACATTTTGAGCTGATCTTGGTCAATCATAAAGAAACTGGCTTCCACATTCCACTAACGCAGCTGTGTGTGTTGCTCAGTGGTTTTGAGGACTTTTTATGGTCACGTCTCTGGGTGTCTGACTCTGCCTGAACCCAAAAACTACATCTCGGCAACCAGCATGCATCACGCCCTGAGGCTGATCCAAGATGAGGCTCAGGGTCCAGCAAGCCAAGAGTTTTATTCTGGACTGTTAAACCACGCAGGAACCACAGGAGCAGCATCAGCTCCAAGTGTCTGAGAATAAACTAACGACGCACGCAGAACGAGGCCCTGCATAGGACCAAAGACATCAATATCTGTACAAAAAGGACTGTGGTAGATTCTTATTTCATGGTCTTCGTTTACAGAAACAAAATTGCCCCAAAACACTGAAAAGGCTGAATTGATTTATAGGTTTGCTTAGTCTTCTATTGTAGATTTAAAGATAGCTGATCCTAAGTAAATAAATGGCAAATAAATGAAGTTAAGCAAACAGGATTAAGGGTAAAACTGATACCATTCATGTTTTCTGCATTTGTAAGCATGCTTTTGAATAGTAATAATGGACTATCTAGAGTTCATTGCACTTTCTTATAGTCTTTAGCTAAATAAATAAATCCGAAACAAGTCCTTGACTGTCTGGTCAAGTCAAAATGTGTGCACAAATCTAATTGTTCCGGTTCTTCGAGGCTTTGAAGAATCAAGATCCTCTGCTGAAAAGGATCAAGGAGGATCAGTAGTGCTTAGTGAGCACTGATCCATGTATTGACTCCTTGAGGAGATGTAGGTTTATGGCTAAGAACAGTGAAAGGCAAAAGATCATGAAACAGAGCAGCTGTTCATGTGTGCTTTATTTAGTATAAAGAACAATGAAGCATAACTTTTTTATAGGCGATAAAAAATAAACAAGAGATAAAATAAATAATAGAAAGTAGATCCGTCATTCATAAGACATGTTTTAAATGGGTTATAGTCTTGGTAAAATAGATGATTTATTCCTGAATTTGCTTTACCATCCTCCTTTTTAACTACATGGTTGTTTTATGATGAGTGGGTGACTGGGTAGTAGCTTATGAGTCAAACGGTAGCTGCAGGATATGAGCCGGGCCTCCATTTCTCACAGGCAGACACCGGTTCAATTAACAGGCAACCGCAGACTCTCTTAAAAATACCTCTCTGGGGTTCGAAACTGGGCAGCCGAGGTTCCAAAAGCCATACCAATAGAATAGAACTAAGTGAAAGATGGTAGTTCAGAGAGGAGGTGATTATGGGACCATAGGTGAGAGAGGTCTACACTGTCTATTTGGCTTCATGTGGAAACTTTAAAGAAAGTCTCTGTGATGAGATGGATAACAAGCCCATCAGCTCTGATGCAAAAAAGATTGGGACTGTACATTTTCCTGCCTTAACCTCCCCACACAATGTTCCATAAGAGAAGAGTCAATAGTTTTCCTCCAGTGGAAACAAATCAGGAGCGTTCGCTCATTGCAGAATGTTTACTTTTGTTCTGATGATGGATGAAATGTAGGTGGGCTGGGGAAGCCCACCGTATCCCTAAACACAGCCAGGGTTTAGAGATCAGCTTTACACTAATTCGGGGAACTGCACGAGCCATTTGAAGTTACATCATGGCTGCACGCTTGGATTTGCAAATATCTAGTTGTCTAAAGAGTACTATATCCACTTAACAAGCAGCTGTTTACCATTTAAACCAACATCCACAGCAAGCCATCTTTGTGCTATGTTGGCTTCATGTTATTTAGTGAGTGTGCCTGAGACACAATCGGTGAGGAATGATATATGCCATTGAGGGATATGCCATAATAAAATTCCTGTGTTCTTTCAAAATGAAATGAAAATATGATGCAAGCTATCGAAAAAATTCAAATATTGTTTTTCCACATTTTCTCTATGTGCAAAGACTTGCAGCCAGTCCTGGTGATCAAATGGTGGTATGAGGACCATGTAAGCACAGGCATGCAGGAGAATAGGTCTCTATTCCTGTTCCACCCACTCAGGCAAGCTCCAAATTTGCCAGTTTCACGTTCCAGATTTATGATTCTTTTTTTTAACAAATGTTAGATAATGTGGAAAACATGATAGCAAGATGCACACAGGATCTGAAATGATGCATAAGTAGAAAACACAGAGGAAAAATACACTGACGATGTGGCAAAAGGACAGGCATTCAGACTCACCAGTGACGGGTCCAGCTCCTCGTTGAGAAGAGCTTCATTTTTTATCAGGGCCACTCTCTGGGCAAAACGGCAGGTAGCGATTGATTCCTGTGATGGAGCCAGAGGTTAAAACATGAGATCTGAAATGATACCTTCTTTTTTCTACCTGCTATATAGGTCACTTTGTAGGTATATTATTACTGACTGCATCTGTTGCTAAGTGCGGTTTGTTAGCCCCCTTAACCCCAAACATTGATAGAAAGAGATCAAATAAGGCCACATCTGCCCAGACAGTATTTGGGTGATGGACAATTTTCAGGGCTAACATGGTAGAGGACCCTGCCCAGGTTTACTGTATATTTGGATCAAATAAGCTTAAGGATCTTAGTCTGGACAGGACAACTGTCCCTGGTTATCCCTGTCACACCTGCCTATTATACTTGGACAGTTAGAGACTACATGTTCTAATTTAACGATAGTAATGTACAGTCTGAAGTGCTTGGCGCAAGTGTGTTTAGGGCATGTCCAAATCCACTTTTGCTAGTTTAATGGTTAGTAAAATGGACCCGGCACCATCTGCACAGTTCAAATGGGTTGAACTTATTGATGTATGAAAGATAGGGCCTTATACCTCATTTTATGTTCCACAATTTATGTTAATCATCTTACACTCCTTAATGAGTGTCAATTTCTTACTACAGCACCAATGTTGACTGGATATTTTTGATTGGTGGACTGTCAAAAACCTATTAGTGACACTGACACAGACTAGCCAGTAACTGTAAAGCTACAAAGTGCACCTATATCATAGGTGACAAAATGTCCAATGAGTGTAGATACAAGGTATGCATACTTTAATAAACTTTGAACTCAGAGAATGAATGATGAATCGTCTATCCAGTTATCTTCACATGCCGCTACTAGAAATTCAGAATGACCTGGATGACTGAAACAATATACAGGCATGCTTTTTTCATCTATCAAATTGGTTTCCTCTTATAAATTAGGACTACAAGAGATCCTGGAGACACTGCAGTATTTATATTTATAAATGGGCTCAAGGTCAAGTCTAAAATAATCAATAAGTAGGTGTTAAATGTCAAAGCATTACATCAATATTCCTTTTCTCCGTTGAAACCATGGCGATCATGGTGGTCATGCAGTTGCCCCCCAGGCTGTCTCTGAGCACAGAGGTCATCATGGAGTTTCGGTAAGGAATGTGAGAGCGATTCTTCTCTGACAGAGCTGTGATGACCTGTAATAAAGCCATTAATAAGGACATCACTGTAGGCAGTGTCTATTCTCATCACTGTGTCACTTTAATTAACATTCTCTATTTACATTAATGGGACTGTGCAAATGTCTCTCATAGTCTACAGTGTCAATAAAAAGGAACACTCTATGTTAACATTTTTGGTTAAACCTCAAGTTATGGGCTTATTCTTAAAATACCCTATAATCAAAAAAACAATTATGAATAGTTATGAGTGAACTGAGATGTTCATGCCTTTTGAAACGAAGTACATTTAAACAGAAAAGGTCTAGATCTTGACCACCCGTGCTAATACCATAATAATAACAACAACACTGTTTATGGGTCTTTTATCCGTAGTCTTAATTGATTTAGTCTCCAAGAACAGGTGCCTTTAAAAAAAATATTAAAGTCCCATAAGGTTCTGCACACGGTCAGTTACTACTAGTTTTATATCTTACATGCAACACTTCCTTTTCAACATTTTTCCCTATTTAAACGCCACTGTGTACCTTTTGTAGGGTGTATGACACTAATAGTGATTATATTGTAATAAATCATAAGAAACTATGAGTGTAAAAGTGCCATAAGTGTAAAATGCATTATCAAATCAAAAACGCAACAGCAAATCAGAAAATACAAAAACAAAACCAAAGGCATGTTAGCTAATTAAGAGACACCGCCACAAATTTGGAAACACAAAAGAATTGACTCAAAGCAGAAATGGTAGGTAACTATTCTTGTCCCATGCTCAGTGCTGATTGGCTACACCATGTTTCAGTCTGAGAGACTGTGGAAAACTGAGATCTGTTGGATGTATAAGCAGAAATGAAACTACCGATTCTCGTATTCATACTTATTTTTATCAAGGGTGCTCATATGATGTTATTTAGTTATGTTATGCTCTCAACTTTGCACAGTGTTAATATGAGAATGCCAAAAACTCACCTAAAGGAAGTAGGTATAATATAAAATTTGCAGTAAGGCATTTTTTTCTGAGCTAAATATATAGCAATCAGACAAAGCTCGATTATTTTTCTTTGTGATTGTCATACATGATGTCCAATCAGCAACAAGCATGTGAAGGACCAACCATTTCTGTTTTAAGTTAATGCTGTTGTTTCTGAATTTGCTGTTGTGTATTTGGTTTGTTAATGAGTTTTGCACTCACATGACACAACGAGAACTATTACTGGTTAAAATTTTTTGACTGACATTATAACAGAAACCATTAGCAACACAGCAGCGTGTCCTCTAACCTGCTCAAGGTAGTGCAGAGAAAGGTTGATGTACTTGGCCTCGGTTAGTATCTGGCCCCCCACTCCGGTCTTTCCCACTCTCTCGGAGCCGGCCAGGTCCACTAGGTGCAGCTTGGAGCGACGCAACGTGGCTGATCCTGGCTCACGGCTGCACAGGTGAATGGTGAAGATACAGTGAGAGCGTGTGGAGGCCTGATTCATTGGGGTCTGAGAGATGACAGGTAAAATACACAGACAGTGCAGTGCAGGTGAGAAGAAGAGCATGACGCTAAACACATAAATGTCAAGCATGAACAATACTTTGTGTGTGAAGTTCAGTTGATACAGCCATCAGTAATTCAGTCATGCTGTAGGGCTTTTGTATTAGGTTGAGGATCAAGGCTATATGAGGACAGAAGATCACAGATCAACGCAAGTGGATACAAATTTAAGACAAAATCGTGGACACTCCATCCATCCATCCATTATCTGTACCACTTATCAGTCAGGTTCACGGGGGAGCTGGAGTGAATCCCAGCTGACTTCCGGCAGGTCGCCAATCTATCACAGGGCTATCATGGACACTCTTGCCCCTTAAATAAAAAGTTCATTAGAGTATCCAATCCAATCGCTCCATTGGCCCAGATGACCAATTATCATCCAGCCACCATCGTAAGTCTGCCTCTACGGCGCAACAATCTCAGCATACCAAGTATATGAAGTTTGTTGAGTCACAGAAGGGGTGGCCTGTTACAGGGAAAAGCAAGGTCTCCAGTCTTGCACCCCATGACCATTCACACTCACATTCACATCTATGCTGCCCTCATTTTAGTATATTATAAATTTACCTGTGTTAACTAGTAAGCATATATAGTAAATAAAAAAGTGCAATTAATCTGAAGTATACAGTTTAGCTATAATATATCGGTTTGTCCATGAAAAACAAATCTTCTAAGTTTTATTGTATGTTTATTTTTTATATATTAACACATCTAGGTATACGTCAAGAGATGTCCACTCCATGCCAAGCAACCTGTTATCTTGCTTTTAATTTTACTTGTAACATTTACTAGGCTTTCAGCTAAACTTCCAAGTCAATTAATAGCAAGTTAAATTAATTATTAACTAATAGACACTAATTTGGGGTAGCAATGGTGTTAATCATTACTGACTCCCCAAAACCATGCATCCTGGATAAAAAAAACTTGCCCTTAGGTGTGAATGAGTGTGTGAATGTGTGTGAGTATGGTGCTCTGAGATTGACCGGTGTCCCATCCAGGTTGTATTCCAGCCTTGGAGCCTGTCCTTCCTAACATGTGGACCTTGTTCTGGGTTCAACAGCTGTGTCACTGGAAGTGACTGCTGTATATGTAGTACATTTAATTACTTAATTATCCCTATTTTGTCTGGTCTCGCAATTGATTTATTTAGAAGGGAACTGAAAGCCAAGCTGACAGATACCTGAAGTCAAAGTCCAGCAAAACAGAAACAGAAAAGTTGGACTAGATCATATTTTCAGTTCCACAAAGTGGAGCTTGAAGGAAAGGAGGCTAAGATATCAGCTTATCAGGAGAGGACTGTGTGAGTGGAGAGTGAGTGAGTGAGAGAGGCATGCAAAGGTGCTTCACATCTTAAAAACATAAAAAAAAACAAAAAAAAAAACATGTGTTTCCATACATGTTTGCCAGATTAGAATCAATAGACAACATGAGTGATTAATGACTGGTAAACTATAGTAATCTGAATAAGGTTCTTTAACTAGAGCCAAAAATAACCAGGTCAGATCAGGCCAAACCACAGAGACAGCAGCCTGGGACTGCGCCAACTCAATGGGATCTTCTCTTCAATGAGTAAAAGATGAGAGACTTTGTATAGCCTCAAATGACACATTAAAGCAAAGGGAAACCCCACGGCTAAATCAGATAAAGGCCTGCTGTATTTACAGTGTGATGACACACCGGACTCTGCGGATGCAGTGCGTGCTTACGGACATGCTCACAAGACTTTCAGCACTCATCTCCACTGATTCAATGCCTTGTTGATCTAGGGCTGTATTCTGAGCTGGTGATGTGAGCCAGTCACTTTAGTTGTCTTTGTATATTTGTCTCAGTTGTGCAATTTAAGTTTCACTTACAACACCTACCGATCAGCGTATTAAATAATACCACTGTTTCAAGTGTCATATATGTTTAATTTTGTCCTCAGTACTCTCTATTTATGAACTATTGTGTTACCATTGTGGTTGGGTACAAGTTCTATTTTGTGTTTGGTTTAAAAATGTATATGCATAGACATCCTATGTAAAGCGTAAACCTCATAGAAAGTCACCCAAATCCATTAAAATTGAAGAAAAAAATAATAATATATGCAAATGTTAGCATCTGCATAACATGAGATTTGGAGAAAGCCTAGGCATGGTCAGAAACCTAATTAAAATATTTCCATATTGATTTAGTGAAATATATTTATGATTTCTTAAAGTTGCGATGTCAGAGTAAGTATATCCCAGTGGCAATCGCTTTGAGACTACATGGGAATCCCGGAATTTCATTAGAATTAAGCAATGAAATTATTATTCATTTTGTCTAAATAAAAAAAAACTTGGTGTAATTCAAAATTTTAGTGAATCAATCTCACTGCAATATCATGTAGTTTGTTCATTAAACTCAAACTGTTTTCTGGTGAACAGCGCAGCGTGAGGGAAAATCTCCTTTGAAACCCCCAACAAAGAGCTAACAGACACCCATAGAAGCCTCTCCATCTATTAGTGTCTTTGAGTGGTTTGTGTACTCGCTGTTTTGGGACAACAGGCTTTTAACGCACCTGAGTCCTGCCTGGATCAATGTTTATTGGACAATGCACTTTTTGTTTGTCCCGCCTGGACACACAGTTTCTGCATATGATGACTGGTAGATCTCTCACAGAGGGGGAACCTTGTAACAAATTGTCAATCAGTAACTTGGGAATAAACCGGCGCAAGTCGGTGATTTGCTTGGAGCCTGCAGTGATGGTATAACTTGTAAATATTGTAAATATAAAGTTCTGTTTGATTATTTGCATTCGTTTCTGAAATTTGTTGTTTATAAGTCTAACTAGCTTGCTGTCACTTCCTTCTTAATCTAGCCAGAAATGGCAGAAAATGCTAATGTTGGTATGATTTTAGAAAAGACTTTTGATTCTCATACTTATGAGGATAAGAAAATGAAACAAGAAGTTAGAATAATAATCAAAAGTCAGGGAGAAAAAAGTTCCACTTTAATTCAATGTTTTTTGTTTTTATAAGTTAAAAGGTACTTCATGTCTTAATGATGGCCTGTCATTTCTCTTCACTTGAGTGATTCTTGCCATAATATGGATTACTACAGAAGTAGAATAGGGCTATTTACTGTATACCAACACCACCTCGACCCAACACAGCTGATGATCTCAAACATGAAACGCAAACGCATTAAGAAGGCAAGAAATTCATTTTTGGCAGCATGTACAATGTTAGAATTTGAATCAAATTAATCTGGTACTTTTAAAGTGTGCTTTTCTTTTAACCCCTTGTTGTTTTTAGGAAAACAAACTGCCTTTTTTCATTTGAATTTTATACATACATACCCGCACATCTGTAACTGTACTGCTTTAAGAACTGAAAAATATCTGGTATTTATCCAGAATATAATTGTTCTAGAAAAGATATCCAGCCCATATCCTATATAACATTCTCCACATCAACTTTCTGCACTCCACAGACCGACAGCCTTGTGGCTTTTTACACCACAAACATCTGAGTTAAAAACTGACCAAATCTTGAAGAACACAGCAGACATCAATCTGAACATGAACATTTATTTGCGCAATGGTTTTATTATCCTCAATTTTTCTGGATAATCCTACGAAGTTCAGAGGTTTAAACCACAGTTTACACTTTGAAAAAAAGCCTGACCCTGGCCAGCCCACCAGGCCACACACCAAGAGCAGCGCCTGATTCAGCAAGAACCCCAACGAGCCACAGCGATCAGCTGACACTGGACAAAAGATCAGGGGAGAACAGAGGGGACAGCATATCAAGCTGGACCTGGATGTTTCCAACCAGGTGGGAGAAGAAGAGAAAAGACTGCATTCACAGTCTGAGCAGGGGGTCGTTCCCTGACCTGGTAAGAAGTGGGTGGCTAAGCCTTGAGACTCATGAGCTCATCACTTCCTCATCAGAGTGAAGGGTTAGATAACAGGGGGGTGGCTGAAGCAGCACCACAGGTCCTTATAGTACAGTGATTCTGGAAACAAAAAGGCCTGAAGGAATTTTGCAACAATGATCCTATGGTATCAAAGCTCTTTTGGTTTCCTTAAGGTATTGACGTGATTACAAAGTCAGAACAAAAAAACACAAACGCTTCAAAATCGGCCAACATTCATCACACATCCTCTCACTACGCTGAAATCATTACACTATGGGACACTATTTATTTATGTTCCTAACACTGCAGTTATATTCAGATGAGACTGCAGCTGTTGAGTTTAGCTGGAAATAAATAAAACAATCGCTGATGGAAGTGTCCAGAAATCTTCTTCTCAACACCGTTCAAATGCTCAAAGTATGGAATAAAACACAGCCCTGTATGCTGTTATAGGAAAATAATCAATAACAGACAATTATGAAGTTGATTATTTTTCAATAACAACACATCCTGAAGTGATTTATAACTTTTAAACCACATCAGATGAAAAATGCAGCTTGTCATGTTACTTAGAAACAGATCTCTGTCTAGTTGTTACTGTAAAAATGAAATATACTGAAACAAGCACTTTAATATAAACCAACTTTACAACTGGAACTACTGTCAGAGCATATTATTCAGTAACCGGTGAGTGAACTAATAAAAAAATGTTAAATTTTTTTGTGAAAATGTGTAAATGTTTAGTTAACGAAAGTGTTTGGAAGTGATTGGAAGTCCAGACCCACCTATGGATTCTGGGATTTTTAGCATTAAATGTATTTACCCATCATAAGATGTTTACAAAAGTTTCATTTCAAGATTGAAATGATCAGTGATGTCTGCAGAGCCAAATGAATGCATGAAAAGAATCCCTGTGTGTCTAAACACCACACTAACTGAACACTAACTGTTTTTTTTATTACTAGACAAGTGAAGTCTGTCCTTCTGCCTGTTGTTCAGCTTGTAGCACTGCTTCATTATGTTATAATGAAAGCCTAACAATGATAATGCAACAGTCGCACCATTATAAGGAAGCTCATAGATAGTTATAGATGATTTATGGCTCTGTAGATATGATGTGAGAATTTGTCCTGGCTGTGGGCATTTCCTTAATAAGCATAGTAAACATGAATGACAAAAATATGTTCAAATATGACTTAAGTAAAATATAACTTGCAGTTTGAGTGAGTGAGTGAGTGAGTGAGTGAAGGAGGGAACGAGTGAGGACTGAGTGAGTGAGTGAACAAGTAAGGAAGGGAGGAAGTAAGTGCAGGGAGTAAGTGTGGCTGAGTAAGTGAATTAGTGTGACTGAATATGACTGAAGGAGTGAGGGAGAGGGATCGAGTGAGTGAGTGAGTTAGGAAAGACTAAGCTAGAGATAGCTTTCAGTTCTTTGCTCTAAGCTACAGCAGCAGTAAGAAGAGTTAGTACATTTAATCTATATCATTAGATTCTCTGGTGCTTATCTAGTAAAATCATCACATTTCTCGGTAATCCTCACCTCTGCAATCATGCGATTGGTGTCGCCCAGGAAAAGCAGATTCAGAGCCTCTTCTTCATTGGCTGATGGTTGTAATGACAGATTCTTGAGGTGAATGTTCCGCTCAGGATCTTCCAGTATTGTCACCTTCCTGTCCAAGGACAAAACACAGAACGCATAATGGTGTGAGTCATCAAGTACACATTGCACAATTAAAGCAAATAGTCTTTCTTGTTCAACTGAATGAAGTGTGCGACATACAACACACATGCGTCAAACATATGACTCATGGTGCCATGGGGTGACTTTGTAACTCTTGAAAAAAATGTAGCCATGTATGAAAACATTCTGTTTATTTAGTTAAAATGTTTTTTCCTTTCTTCATTTACGTTCTTCCATTAGTCCGTCCGTCATTCCATACTTAATTTACTTCTAGTATCACGATCTTACTGATATTTTCTTCGTCTCATGATCTCCTGGAAATTTGGCTGGTGCAACTTCCTGTTGAACAAGTGTCTTGTGGAACATTCAAATATTTTACAGGGCTGAATGTGTTTATTCATAAACTATAACGGGTGATGCACGGGGAAGAACGGCTCAGGCATGAGATGTTACATGGATTTACACATTAATGCAAAAATAATATGATTTTTGTGTAATTTTTATTCAAAGTTAAGTGTACATTAAGTGCAAACAAAAATGCTGCAGAAAAAAGTGCTGTAAAGGTTTTAATAATGCTATTTATCTGAGACATGCACATATGTTGTTGCGAAGCCTATTTTTAAAATATCTTTGACCTTATTTGTAAAAAGTAATATCAATATCACACAAATGGCACCTGAATCATGGAATCACCTATATGTATCAAGTGGAAGGCTTATACAATTTGATAATAAACTGACTAGCTTTGTCAAAACAGGCAAAAAAAATGCAGAGAGATATTTTGGTATATTGATGACATCATTATATAATTACATTGATATATTAGTGGCTTTGACTTTATGGATTCAGTGGCATCCAACTTGAAAAATGGCAAATGGCCTGAATGTTTGCAGATTGATCAGAATTGCATTGGTTTACCAATGAATGTTGAGCCTTTCTGGAAAGCTGGAATAGGAAAGCACAAATATGAGTTAAACCTATATAACAATATATATATGTATGTACCTGCTTTTTAACAGCGAGTGATAAAATGCACCACTACTGCTCAATTTCTGTAAGGAGATTGTCATTGAGTCAATCCAAACTGTAGTCTAAACTGTTGACACCCACAGCTTTTGATGGCTCAACAGCAGTATGAATAAGGACATGGAGAGAAAAGGGAGAAAAGGAGAAAACAGTCTACTTGTGACGGCGAATTTCAAATAGCTCCTTGAAAGTTTAGCTTGTGTGGTCAGGAGTGGGCATTGTCTATTTTCAGCAGTGTGTAATTAGCGGGACGCAAGGCCTTGAGCTGGATCTCCAACGAGAGAAGACAGCGAGACGGATGAGAGTTAAAATGAAAGACGGATAGAGGACCAACAGAAACACACATGGATCCAAGTTAACTACAAAAAGGTCTGTGTTTATTAACTAATAAATCAAAAAGATAAATTAAGGCCAAACGAAAATAAGAGACATAGAGTGGGAAAATAAAGAGCTACAGTAAAGAGGTAACATAACTCAGAGAAATTTCAATAAAAGGAATACGAGACAGCAGATATACATAGAAGTAGCTCTTGCTATGTGTGCTGTGGCCTACAGCCACAACTAAATGAAATTTTCTGACCTATATTTGACACAGGTATCATCTCTTTCAGTCCCTGAAGCTTGGTGTTATTCTACAGTCCTGTTTAAGGATGTGACTTCACTCGAATATTTTATATGATGAAGTAATAAAGCAACTATTGCAATTTACTCTTCATTTGGGCCACTTGTAAAATCCAAAGGTAAAATACATACGCAAAAACAAAAAATATGTTTCCTTTAGTAAAACAGTTGAGGTCCTTAGGGCAACCACTGCTATAAGTAAAGTATGAAAGGAAAACGATCAGTGATAGGGTGGTATGAAGCAGCACAATGTGTAATGGAGCTGCTGTTATCACCTGGATGTTGATAATTTCCTGAAGTGTTTGACTCCACTTATACTGCAGCAATTTGCCAACGATTATATTTTCTTATTTATTAAAGAATGACATCATACTATTTTTTAATCGGGTTATATTTCATGTCATAAAACAAGTCATTTGCTGTTATCACATATTGTACATTACGGCAGCTATCAACAGTTAATATCGACTTATTGAAGCTAATAACACAGACAAAATGCAGCTTGTTATGGTACAGAGAGACCATGAAGCACAGAGTCCTCTGTCCTGGCAGACTTAAAGGACAAGCTTTACATCTGGAGACACTAGAGGCTCTTTGAAGGAAGCTCTAATGAAGAAAGCATCGCCATCTCAGCAATATATTTTTCTTTAAATAACAAAATAATCTGCTTATAATTTGGCTTAGAGTTCCTGTGTCCCAGGGAATCAGTTGTTATAGAAATGATGATGTGTTAGAACATATATATTAATAGATACCTATGATTTGTCAGAGCTGCTTTTATAGAAAATCAATTAGATTGGAGTGTCAGGTTAAGAAAGCAGCAGCTGCAAGTGCAGATCTCTTTATTAATAGAAATGAACAAAAACACATAAAACAAATGAAGCAAGACTATGAGAATGAGCATGGACTGTAAATTGTTTTGCTATGTTTATACGAGTTTTCCAAACTCCGTACTAGTGTTCTACACACTGCATATGGCCCAGTATACACTGTATACCGCACACTATTCCTGATCCTAGTACACAATATAGTATGCAGGTATGACATCTTCCATGTACTGTACTTGACCAGTATATCCATAAAATGAAGAAAAAAGAAAGAAAGAAAGAAAGGAAAAAGTACATCCAGGTCGTCACATCTGCGTCACACAGGGGGCTGGTGGCAGTAAATCAGAAAGCCGGCTATTGCTATTAGCGAATGCTAGCTAGTGACCGCTTAACTAGCAAGCATGAAATTGCAAATTTCCCACTTGTGGGAATAATAAAGGTTTATCTTATCTTATCTTAGTTACATTAGCAAGCTTGTTAGCTCGAATTCGCTATCGGTTGGGATATTTGTTCTGTTAAAAAACAAGAAAACATATGAAAATACACCAAAGTATGCAATTTATTTATTATTTATTTTACATTTATAATCGGAGCTGGATTCAAAGCCGTACTACTTAATACTTTTCCATCAGGGTTAGTATACAAGCAGTATCCAGTACGACGTTTCGGACACAGCCTGGAACTAAAATAGTGTGCTGAATGGTGCTCAAACAAGGTGATTATAGACACGTACCTTGTCCTTGTGACGTGCAGGGGCTGATTCGTAACAACACTGGCAGAATTCAACATTGCTGTGATATAATGGATTTTAACCCACCGATCGAAATGACATACAATGTGAAGCAGTGGGCCAATGTGACTGCAGGTTTTTATTCCATCCACCACACAGGAGCCACCTGTTTCTAACTATTTCATCAGCTGATCTTGGTCTTCAGTCAAGTGTTAACCATAGATCCTGCCAGTTGGAATAAAAACCTGTGCCACAACGGCCCTTTGTGTTAAGACTGGTTGATAAATACTGATGTACAGTAACTATCCTGTGTGGTATGTGTATAAAGTGAAACACAGGGAGATACTAACGGTAAGTCCTCCAGATTGGATGCTTCATGTCGTGGATCCAGAAGGTCATATCCCACCTCATTGTAGATCTCCAGGTAAGATATGTGCGTAGTATACACCATGCTGCTGTCCTGAAAACAAGGACCAAAATTTATCAGTAAGGTTTCAAGCTTTATGATACCTGTAATAACATACGAATGTAGTAACTCAAACATATAAAAAGACAAAAAGTTTATACCAGGGCTTTATATTTGCTTTGCAGACGTCTAACTCAAATATTGCCACCACAAATGTGTACAGCTGAATGAAAAATGTTTGTATCTCCTGTGGTTTCTGGATGAAAAATGAAAATCCAAATCATATGGCAAAATCAACAGTAAATTATTCTGACAAGACATTTTTTCCATGTCCCTTTCAGTCACCAGATCTGATCTGAAGAAAGCGGGACATTTGTATGACATCTGGCCAAGTTTTAACAGACTTGTCAAGAAAAATGGGCACTGGTTTGCCAAGCAATCTGGCAGATATAGTACAGAAATGGCAGGAAGAAAAGGGGATTTTTACAACCGAAAGAACGAAAAAGCTGTTGAGCTTTTCAGAAGTTGGAAGCAGTTAGGCAAGGGCTTAATATACAAGTTATTAGAGAAGATTTATATCACATTCAGAAAGGGAGATACAAATTTTACACTATGCATCTTTTAACATACACTACGTTTCATATAGGTGACACATTGAATGCATTATTGCCATAAAAGTGACTTTTTGTCTTAATAAATCATGTTGTTAATTATCTATCATTACACTACACAGCTGCTGAATTCTCAAAGCTGATTGGTCAGAATTTGTCTTCTGTAACAGCTACGGATGCTTGGATTCGATTAACACGCTTTCTAATACATTATTGTTTCTATGGTAAACGTATTCACAGGGAATTGTATGACAGATGCGTCACATAATCTAAGCTTAATGATAAACAGATTTAAAAACGTTATTTAAGAAAGATATTTTTATGTAATTGTTGATCTGGTGAACTGTAAGGAGAGGTTTAACATTTTGAGCAGTGGTGGCTCAATGGTTAAGGCTCTGGGTTATCAATCAGAAGGTTGGGGGTTCCACCAAGATGCCACTGGTTGGCCGTTGAGCAAGGCCTTTAACGCTGTCTGCTCCAGGGATACCGTATCATGGCTGACCTTGCACTCCTAACAAGCTGGGATATGAGGAAAAAAGATTTCCCTGTGCTGTAATGTATATGCGACAAATAAAAACTTCTATTTTGGAAGGAGTCTCCAGTGTCAGCACTTTGCAACTCTCAGAGGTAAAATTAAAAAAAACTTTATGTTTTCTGCCAAGGGAAGCTTTACGTTTTGCAAATTCTTGGTCATAAGCTGCATGATTTATTCAAGTGAAAGTGATGGAACAACTGTTATATTGTAAAGAAATAATTTGTTTCAACTATAAATGGATCCAAAGTATAACATGTTGCTCTTTAATAAATGAAAAAATATATCATTGTTATCAAATTGCTGTGGTATAAGGAATAAAACACTTCCAGATGTGCATTCATACAAAAATAATCAACTGTAGGGGACTAACAGCAACTCTGCTTTGCTTTGGGCCGCATCACCTCACCCTGTCAGTGATTATTTTCCAATAACACCACACCCCATTGTGTTGTATTCCTTACATAATTTATTATGTGTCATTGGAACAAACATGGAGCACTTAATTACTGTAAGGATTATTTGCAATGTTCAGTTTTGCTAAACTGGATTATTTTTTCCAAAAGCACAGGAACAAAAAGATTGTTATATAATAGTGGAGAAAGCATCACAGAGAAGACTTTCTCTGCCAGTTAAAACAATTTAAACTTCACAATGTTTCTAGAAAACTGGTCATGGCCCTGGATGTTAAATAAATTCTAGTTAAATAATTTAGTTTTTTTCTTTATATTAATAGTTTAGTTAAATAATCACAAGTGTGAGAAATTGATAAAAACAGAGCATAACTGGCAATTTGTCTCTAGCTAATCCATACACATCAGCTACACTATATGCTTTCCACAAAATTGCATAGAATTGCATCCATGAAGTGAGAACGGACAAACTGAATTTAAATCAGGTTTAAATATCTAGGAGTGAGATAAACCAAGGCAGAATGGTAGAAAGCGAAGTACAAATTATGTAGACCTAGCTTCATCGGTGGCTTCATCCAAAGTCCATTTTCTAAACCTTGGATATAACTCTAAAAGTTAAAATGTCTGGAGTCTAGAAAACTGTTGACAGTTGACTGATGAAAACATATAACATTGCTGATGTAGTCACTAACCTGGCTGAAATGCTGATACAGGTAGGACAGCGTTCTGGGGATGATTCCTCTGTCACTGTAATGCTCAGCACCACCCGTGATGGTGAACGTCTTTCCACTTCCAGTCTGTCCATAGGCGAAGATTGTACCATTGTACCCTGCCAGCACACTGAAACAAACAGTATGGAACATTTCAAATAAAAAAAAGATAATCAGTTTTCAATCAGCCCAAAAATCCAGTGTTTTCCATGGCTAGCTGACATGGACCACGGAAATTGCTTACAACATCGCACAGTGTCTGTAAACCTTGACTGAATGAAAGCTGACATTCCAAATGACCCGAAAAATGGAAAAGAGCCTGAGCTCACAGATATACACGTGTGACCGTAAGCAGAAGCCATCACGTCAGAAACGATCATGGATTGGACAGAGCGGTTTTCGCTTTGCCACAGCAACAGCCATTCTGGAAATCTGAACTGCACGTGATGGCAGGCTGCTGAAAAATTACAAACAGTCACACTTTTTCCCAGAGCACCAAACATCCCTTCCAACATACTGTGAGTTCTCTCAAACAATGTGGCAAAAAAAAAAAAACATTTTATGATTTTCATGATTAGTATCTGCATAGGTGGTGTAACGGTTACTTTGTGGGTGAGAGAATATGGTTTTGGATCACACAGTGACTCTTGGTTACCTTGAAACCTCTATTACAAAACAAATCATCACATCTTATTGATTATGAATGACATGAAACCAATATAGACAGAATGACATTTGGAAATAAATATGCTATTTCCTTAGAGGAAAAAATAGCATACCTTGTTTGAATCATCATATTACTAACTGTCTTAAATTATATCACCCTTAAAACACTTCTTTCTCATTATGAAACAAATGAATTCCTTTATGTCACAGGTGTCAAACATTCAACCCATGGAATAAAACTGGCCTGATGAAAGTTGTAATCTAATCCACCAAATGAATTTAGAATCTGTGTGTGAAATGAATATTTTCTTACGGACTGTAATCGAATTGCAAAAGATCTAGTCACTATTCCACTAGGGGGCAAAATAGAGCAATAAACAGAGGGACAGCTATTAAGAAAATGTGCTAATTAGCAAGCTAAAAACTGAGCTCGTAATTGAGGGTGTTTCAGAGCAATGGGGGTAAATATTTATGCAATCATACATTTAAATGTTCTTTTACTTGTAAATAATTTGGAAAAGTATATTGATTTATTATATTATATTATTCTATATATTAACTACAGCCCATTTCAGTATTATGGGCTGTTTTGTGTAGATTTATAATGCCCACTTTGAAAACCATGGTTTTAGAATACATTAATGCGTTTTTGCTCTGGACTACAGAATACGTGTAATGAGACTGGTGTTACCTAAAATGAATTTGACACCCCTGCTCTATATATCGCCATTCCAGCCACTGCTACTGTGGTGCTGGGAGGCTTCATTGTGGAACTAAATACAGCGAGAATGATGTGTTTTGTTTTTTAAAATGACCTACTGTATGTCAAACATGCTATTTTTCACCAAATCCCATTAAAGGTCATAATGTGGTTTGGCAATTTGGAAGTTAGCACTATTTTAGTGAGACTGATTCACAGAACCATCATCTTTGGTTTAATGTCAAACAGATTGGAAGAACCTGACACAAGTGGAAAAACTAAACCCAGGAATGTCTAATGTTTTGCAAGTATTCCTCATAAACAGCCACTTGGAAGCTTAATGGAAGCTGTTTGTCTTTATGAACCAAATGGTCATCATGTTACTCATCCACAAATCACTGAATCCAGCTAGTCTGAGCCATAAAGAATAAATAAGTGGGGTAATCAGACTGACATCCTGAATTCCATGAAGATTTTAAGAGTTTACAAATGCCATGTGCTTGATATTTTAAGGCCAGAGATAATGCATACCACGAATCAGCAAATATGAGTCACATAAATTTTACATTTACGGCATTTAAATGTAAAAACTCATGTCCATATCCACAGAGGCTTACATAAGTGCTTTCTACTCTCTACCAAAAGCATATAATCCTGTTAGTAGAATTAGATCAGGGTCTAAGAATTCTGTCAAGTTGAAACCCTGAGTCAGTACACCAAGAGAACAGAAAACAAGTCTTCGTCTAGGTAGGTCTTGTCCTAGTGCTTCATAGACAGAGTACATGGGAGCCAGGGAAACAGGAGGCAATAATCATAGCAGGAGCTGGGACTGATGACAGGAAATGGCAAAAAGACTTTGCACTGGCCTCAAGAAACAACTAGTACAGCGTTCAGACCAGGGTGAGGCTCTATCTCATGCAGACTTGAACACAGCCTTCCCAAGTTCTCCCACATCATACCATTGCTGCGTTCCCTCCACTGGCTCCTTATAGCTGCGTACTTCAGATTTAAAACACAGAGCCTACAAAGGCTAAAAAATATACTGGAGCCCACCACTCTGAAATCACTCATCATCGCCCAAGCCACAAGCATGGCTCAACTGGAATCGCCATCCCTCAAGACACACAGAAGATATTGATCAAGATTCTTGCTTTGTCCTGGCAACCAGATGGTGGACTGAACTTCACCAGGCTGTCCAGCTGAGTCACTGGAATACCTTCCTCTTCACCAAGAACTTCACCAAATGAGTCTTACTTATTTTAAAATATCTTCTTTGATGTACTATTCCTTCCATTGTAACAGGGTTTATGGTATGGTATTCTTAGACAAAAGCCTATTTGCAGAGTGTTATCGTTACATATCATAGAAGTAAATCTCTTATTATGGCAATGTCTAGCTATAAAACAAACTCAAGAATTAAAATGACTTAAATATCCAATATACTTGTTAAGGGAAGTTGTTCAATAACACCGCACAACAAAGTTTTTGCTTCTTGAACACTGTTGGGTTTTTCTGATAGATTTTTGGGTGCTGATCACGAATAGCACATCAAAATGTACCCATCATGTACCGTTTCAGAGAAATCTTCAGTTTTGTCATGATTTTTTCTTATATTTGTATC
>JAQQZR010000005.1:1050766-1082324 GCA_030068235.1 Notoglanidium macrostoma
CCCCCCCCCCCCCCCCCCCCCCCCCCCCCCCCCGGAGGAGAAAATCGGGATAACACTGAACATCTGGTAGTGCTTTTGCTCGATTTTGTCTGATGTAGTTTCTTGGTCTTTATGGGATTTTAATGTACCTGACAAGATCTTAACCTGCGGTACAGCGCTAGATCTCCGCCGAGCTACAACTCTGTAATCAGGTTGTTGAAACAAAACATAACCGAACATGGTTGTGTTTGGTTAAATAAACAATTTTTGTGTTTGGTGAAATTGATAGAGGGAAAAGTAGGTGGTTCAGTGGGTAACATTACCACCTCGTACAGCTGCAGGGTTGCCGGTTCGATCCTGAGCTTGGGGTATTGTCAGTGTGGAGTTTGATATGTTCTGTCTGTGTATGCATGTTTTGGCTTTTTTTGAGTTCTTCAGTTTCTTGCCACTGTTCATAAAACATACCAGTAGGTAAACTGGCCATGCTTAAATTCTTGTAGGTGTGAATGAGTGTGGTACCCTGCAATGGCCTGGTTTTCATCCAATTCAGTATGTATTCCTGCCTCACACCCAGTGTTCCCTGGGATAGACTCCAAAATCCTCCATGACCCTGACAAGGATAAAGCAGTTACTAAATCTGAATGAATGAAGTAAAAACTAATATGTTTGGATTAAAGGGATTTGGTGATTCACAATTTGGTGATTGTGATTAGAAAGCTTATGAGGATTATGTTGTGATATAACATTTTAATAAGATTAAGATTTTTTTTTTTTAAGCTGTAGGATTTTGCAACAATAGTCTGCATAAAAGCATTTTATGGAACCAAAGTCACTGTTTTTCCACATAGAAAGCTGATATGTGAGTGGCATATTATAGATCCGAACCTCCTTTCGCCTACGTTCTCTTGAAGGCAGGTCCAATCGAAACAGCAGAAATGCAGTCAGGCTTGTACTTTTACAGCCACACAATAATTGAACCAAACTGCCCTGCTGGATATTTTAACAAAGAGCCCTCTAGGTACTTTTAAAAACCCATGCATAGCTTTCATCCAAGACCAACAACACCACAGGGCTCGAATGTTTTCTCTATGGCTGGTGCCCATCACAGGCAGCAGACTGCTGATCAAGAGCTTGAGTAGGGAGAGCTACTCGGAAGCCATGCCCACGTGTGTGGGCACTGGGCTGGACGCTTGTCTGAGAGAGGATATATGGGTGGAGAAAGGCCATTGTTCAGTGGAAGTCGCTGAGGTAAGGCACTGTGACCAGATGTTGTGCTTGGCAGTCAGCAGGTAAAGCTAGCTGGTTTGAAAAAAACTGTGGAGTTTTGCACTCCGGTCCTGATTAACACTAATGGACCAGTGGGTGTTGGATAAGACACAAATGGTACACGTGAGGATACAATTTCGGCCCTTTATGTCCTGACTGTGGTGCATATATGGACCTGCTTGGGTCATAAACACCTAAAATGGATGTTGTAATTGAAGACTGGGGTTCCAGCCTTCAATTAATCTCCATGCAGTCAATTTAATTCTGAATTGAAGTCTAGATTAGCTTTCACTAATGCTGTGTGAAAGCTTGCCATTAGATTAGATTGCCAGCTCCATTGCTCACTGTGTGAGTGAAAGGACCACTTCCTTCCCTGTTGGCTTCTATTCCAAGCTTCTGTCTGTTTGGCTCATTCAGTGTTATGGAGAACTGCTGGAGCTCTGCAGCATGGATACTGCTGGCACAGCTTCTCTGAGGTCTGGCAATAATTAGCACCGTGGTACAGTATATACAGCGTGTCTGCATTGGGTCGCGGTCCGGGTCTCCCGTGCTCTGCTGGCCTGCGAGAGTTGACTGCATGCGGAAAGTGAGTGCTTATTAATGGGTTCCAAGCTGCTCTGCTACAGACACACTGGAAGCCTTTGTTTCCTCGCTCCTTCTTGCCTGTTTTAATGCTACGTTTGTTCTGTGTTGTGTGTAGACGGGCAGCCAGTCATGGTGTGTTACCGGTAGAGCTGGCACAGGAAGTGGTCCTGGTGTTTAGAGGTCTGGCGGGGTCTTCTAACATTGCTTAGGTTTATGTGCACTGTCTGGCACCTTGTAGCATTTATACAGTTACCATCACAGTGTTCAGGTGCACGTAACTGAAGCAAAGAAAAATTTCTGGCCCAAGTCTTACTCCGACATCTATCAAGCTGCCGTAGTTGGATAAAACACTAAGTAAACCATTATAGCTTGATGTTATCTTGATAGATCTAATATATAGCTTATTAACAAACTTTTGACATCCAACTGGATGGACAATGTAGGATAACCACCGCTTAAATTCTTAAATCTGATTGGTCAGAAGGTGTTGATTCAATTTCTGAACTCGTATTACAATGCAAAGTGTATTTCTTTGACCCAGTTGTAATTTGTCGTTTTGACATGAACTAATATGCCTAAGAAAACATGAGGTGTAATTCTCAAATAGGAATGGAAATAAAATATCAATAAAGTGATAGAAAAGAGAGATAACAGCTTTACCAGGCGTGATTTTTTTTTTTTCTAGGGATGGCATCTCCTCCCATCTCCTTTCAAAATGAGCTTTGGTTTTATTGCAAGCTGTGATCATCCTGACCAAATGTCAGACGCTCCAGATGAGTGTTTCTGGGGAGTTTGGATGGATCCCCACCTTCGCATATTCCAGCGAACGGAAATAAATCTGGTGAAAATAATGCAGACCCATCTTTAACTGTATTGCCAACATTTTTATTATATTCCAAAACCTTTTGAAAACATTTGAGTGACTTGTTTCAATTTGAGTCCACTTTTTTTGGCTGATGATGGGGAACATATCACCAAGTAAATTCGCAGTATAGAAACAAAGAATGCTAGAGTCATATTTCACTCAAGTATAAATGGCAATCTTGTCTGTATTCTCCCAGGGTCAACATCCTGGTGAATTTGGAGTAAGGAGAAGCCTCATAAGTAGTGCAGAGAAAAGATCGTAAGGCTTCAAGGCAATGCAAAATGCATGCTCATTGACAAGGATATTGTTAAGGCATGCATTTCACATTAAGGCACATTTGTTAAAAAAAGAATGAAAACAAAGGTACATAATTACCTCCGCCAAGGAGGTTATGGTTTTATTGTGATTTGTTTGCCTGTAAGCAGGATTGCACAAAAATTACTAGCCTAAATTTCATGAAACTTGGTGGAAGGGTAAAGCATAGGACAAGCAAGAACCCATTACATCTTGGAGTTTATCCACGTCACAGAGCGTTAGTTATGCTTTTGCTGACCTTGCAAGATATTGGCATTTGGGCTTGGTAATGCTGGAGGTCTGTGTAATGCCATAGATCTTAAAATCCAGAAGATGTCATAAAGTACAGTAGTGAAAAGACATGGCCAATGTATAAATACGATGAGTCCAATAGAAATAAAGCCAGACATATGCAAATCTGCAACCAAAACCACTTTATATCATAGTCGACTATTGTCCTTGGCAGAGGTCTGTGCTCTCCGAATGCCCTTCTTGTTATTGGACTGTATTTTATTGGGTGTGTAAGTTAATTAAAAATTAATCGGTCAGGATATATTAAAAGTAAGCAGCATTTCAGCTATGGTGCCATTTTGGAACCATTTCTTGGTAAATGGGTTAGGTTGGGTTAGTGTCTGCGCAGTTTTGCATGTTCTCCCTGTGGATTTCTTCCCACTGTCTGAAAACATGCTAAACTGCCCCAGGTATGAATGAGTGTTAATGTGTGTACATGATGTCCTGCGATGCACTGGCATCCCATCCAATGGTTTTCATCACATTCAACATGTATTCCAGCCTCAAACCCCATGTTCCCGGAATAGACTAGGGATCCACCATGACCCTGACCATTTACTGATTAGAAATGAATTAATAAATGAATAAATGGATTAGACTTGGCACAAATTGTCATGATGTAGCAATGGGGGTGGAGCTGCCATTGTTTTGGCCAGTGTACTGCTACATAAGGAGTCATCTGCATGGTCTTTTTTTTTATATTTTATACAGCATATAAGTTGATCTGGAAACTAAGACTAGATTAAAATGCGGCTAATGAAGCCAAGACAGTGACTAGTTATGACTTGTGGAATTATTCCTCACAAAAGAAAACACACTTTTAGTACAGGTTTCATTGGAGTTGTATGTCATAACATCAGCGTTGTAGGCTAAATGCCTGTTAATTAAGATCAAAATGTAGCTTCTGTATGAAACATTACGCAGAGATTTCCTTCCTAACACTGCTCCTGATTTTCTCCTTCACCCATGGCCATTCCTGTCATTCTGTCCTTCTAGCTGATCTTTCTGGCAAACCGATGGCAGACTTGATCACTAACCTGCCAGTCAATTTCAGAAGTAGGAAGCAGGGCAAGATTGGAGCTGAAGGAAAGGTCGCGTGTGGGTTTGTCATGGTTTGTGTCTCTGACAGTTCTGGATCGCTTCTGGGAAATACCTGTGTGAAGAGGAAGTGCTGCGTGTGAGGAATGCACCACTATGCCAGCCAGATCGGACACGTGTTCGGGACTAGCAGAAGCCGAGCATTCTGAGGTGATTGTCATGGCAGGAAGCTGTAGTAATGCTTTTCTCTATACAGTATTCTTATTTTTTTTTAATTGCTTTCTGTTAAATTAATCCTCTTGGCTTACAATGAAAGACTTATCCTCTTATATTTGTCCTTGAGCTCTTAATACTCCTTCTTTTGTGATCGGATTTCCCTGAAAGAAAGGAAAACCTTAAGCTCCCCTCCCTGCTCTGGTGTTTGCAACACCTCTCCCTGCGTTGTCTTTTACAGTCTTGTTTCCTACTCCATTTCATCAGGAACAGGATGCAGTCGCTCCGAGGAATAAAACCCGTTATGCTATGCAATGATTAATTCACAGTAACCCTCCTTAACCCAGACATCTAAATATTATAATAACTGGCTGGAGAGCTATTTTCTGTCCGGACCTGTTTCTTTTTTCCAGCACTTATAAACACAATGTTTCATTGTTTTCTTCCAGAACCACTCAAGTGCTGCATTAGTGGCATGAAGAACACTTTCCTGCTTCTCTGCTCTGTGTATGAATAACAAAGGACTGCTGTCTTGGCTACCTGTGAGGTGTTTTTTCAAAGCCGGATCACTGTGCAAACACTGGTGGAGTTATAGGATGTGGTGTAACTTGGCGATTTATTATGGAACGTCGGCTAATGAAGTTGGTGACTTGTGAATTGTCTAGACCAACATGTTGCCATGTCCTAAGGCAGGACTCAAAAAAGAACTCTATAATTTTTGCCTAGTATTAGGAGCAGGTGCATTTCTAAAATGTGTGGGTGGGTGAATCGTTGAGTCTTTAGTCGGGATGATTTAGTACCGGCGTAATGGCCTGTGTGACTTTTGCCCATTCATTTTGCTTTGCCTCATGGCCTCGTCTATTCTCCATAACCTTCCCCCTCTCAACCTCCACCCCTGAACTCAATAAGATGCTTGTCTCAGTCCCCATAACTCCCTCGCATTTACAGACAATTAGCTCCCGTCAAAACAGGCCACATGACCGGGCATGAAGCCGGAGGGGCACTACTTGTCGCACTACTTGCCCAGCCCCCTCTTGACTAATGTTACACAAAGCTACTGAAAATGAAGGGGGAGGTGAAAAGGCTGGTCATCTATTTTGTTTTCTGCTCATGCTCAGCACAAAGCTGTTCTTTCACTAGGGAGCTGAGGCACATATGGAAACATTTTTCCTTCCCGCCAGACATAAGTTTTCCCCTCACCTAATACTACCCTCCTCAGCTTCCATCGCTCCATCACTGAGTTGTGCAGCTGTGCTCTGCCTGGACAAATCTCTTCCAAAGTCCAGAACTTGCTCAAATACTGGCTGTGCAGTCGCTCATAGATTCATATCTGGAGAAACAATGGCACCGTGGTAGTTCTAGAGTAAAAATATCTAAAAGCAGCATTCAAGGTGCTGTGACTTCACAACATTAGTTGATTTCTGGTCTGATTACTCTCTGCAAACCAGCCATCTAGAGTTTGGCTTTTTACTCAACACCTTCCATTTTTTCCGCCCTTCTAATAAAAGCAAGTTCAGCTTGGGGAATATTTCTATAAAAGGCAGCATGACATATTTTAAGGACACAAAAAAGGTTTCAAGATAGAAACCCCACCGATTTCGAATGGAGGGACATCCATCATATGGCAGAATACTTAGGAGTTTGGCTGGATTTGGAGATGGAAAGATACATGATGAAGAGCAGCTACAAACTACAGTAAATTTTTTCGAAGGCAGCTGTTCAGCAGCTCATCTTAAATCATCTTTATGCCTTTGTTTGGACTCCTCTGAGATCAGCCGGACTTCGCTACATCTATGTGACGCTCTGAGAAATGATGTGCAGCATTTGGTATTTGAGGGAGTTAAAAATGGAAAAGCGCATGTCTAGCAGTTGGGGCCTTTCAAAAGAATAACGTCAAATTGACATTCTGTGTGACTGGCAACAAGTTTTCAGAACCTCCTGTAGTGAGCACAGCTTCATCAACTTTTCCCACATTGCTTATGAACAGAGATGTGTGTCTGACCCAGCTGCTTTCCGGGCGACCAAATCTTACAGTATTCAGTACACTTACGCTCCATTAAGGCCTGGAAGATGGGAAATGGAGAGTGAAATGGGTTGTTGCCTCTCAATGACCCTTTTACTTAAATGTACAGGAAACTTGGTGGTATTACAAATCTGGATCCTTGTCATTATTATCTACAAACTGCTTCTGACATTTTTTCAAGACCTTTGGATGAGAGAATAATGAGAAAAAGCGAAAGCCGTCCAGTAAATTATGTTTGACACCTGACTTCGGAATCTTGATCAGTTGGGAACAAAGCAAAATGAAAACACAAGTTTGACGATGATGTTGCATTCTTTGAATGACGTTCTATGGGGTCAACTGTGGAGTGTTATTGGATTCCTGCAGTCCCATGGATGGATATTTTACGACCGTAGCAGCCCTCCCCCAGTGTACTGAGGTCCTGACATTGCCCCGCACAGCACTCTGTTTATTTGTTTGATTGTGGGAAAATTCCTGCAATGTCCGTGAGAGAGCTTACCCCATTCCTTGACTCGTCTTTCCCACAGGGGCTCGGCACAGCTTCTCTCAGCAGCCCCACTGACTGGCAGAATGCACCGAGTTCAGCTTCGGAAACACAGAATTAGCACTTTTTTTAGCTCAAAATTATCATTGCTATTATTTTTCACGTCCTTGTGTGTGGATGTGCATTCATGGTCCCCTGCGAAGCACCGACGTCCTATTCAGGGTGCGTTCCCAACATGCACAGCCAGTGTTCTTTGGATAGGCTCTGGATCCACCACAACACTGATCAGGATAAAAATGGATACTGAAGATGAATGATTGAGTGAATGAATGTTTGTTTTTCTTTCACACCATCAAGTTTCAAGAAAAGAAGAAGGAAGAAGAAAAAAAAACAGGAAGCCCTGTGGCTTTTCGGGACCACTGTAGTGCTCTGGCAGAAAATTCCGGCCTCCTGAAAATCAGCCCAGATCAATGTCCAGGCGAAGGGGCCAAGGGGTAGATGGAGATCTTGATGCAGTGTAGAACTTTTGGGAACGTCTAAGCACCACAGGTTTACTTTGGCCTTTTTCGCCAGTTCAGGCATAAAAAAAGAAAGCAGGATGTTGAATGTAAGATATTTCGAGTTTGTAATTTCATTTCGAGCTGCCTTAGTGTTCCGGTTGAACGATTTGCCCTTTGGCTTTGGGAATAGACGGATTTGTTTTTAGCTTTAATATGACCTTCATATTATGTTCTTTTGTGGAATTTTATCATTTGAGAATCTGATGTTTAACTCCTTGGGAGAATTATGCTGAGACATGGTTATTCTCATATGTGCTGTTACTTTCACATTCAGTCTGTTGTATGTGTTTTAGAGGCATTTTCTTTTGAAACAAGGCACTGCACGGGCCATATGATGGCTTCATTCCACCATAAGGGAAATTCTTAATGTGCTTCCCCTTGTTAACACTATTCTTGATCATATCCATGGCACAGATCCAAACACTTGATATCATTACATTGTTCATACCTATTCTGCTCAGAAGTGCTACACCTGTTTTCTGTCAAAAAACGAAAGTAAAAGGGAACTTTAAAAGAACAGCTACCATATTTCACTTAAAAGCCGATGTTGCACAAAAAAAAATCCACGTACCACTTTTAAGCATTCTTCAGTTTGTCCAAGTGTACATCCTTACAACACAAAGTGCCCTTATATTAGAGGGAGTTCCAAGGAAAACCCCTTTACGCAGTCAAGATCCCTCAAGGAATCTTTCATTATTACCCAGAAATTTCACTTGTTCACATTTATCGTGTTTTGATGTCTTCTCGGAAAGACGCCTGGGTTGTCGATACAGCTGAATTATATGTTGATTTTGATTTAGATAATAATTCATGATAAATTACATCACAGTTTGCATTTCTAAAAATAGCTCAACAAAAAAAAAAAAAAAATTTGTATTGGCTGTACCATTGAACTCTTTTTCCTTATTAAATAGTTAATAGTTCTGGTGGTTAAATAGAAGTAAAATTGAAATCATATTTTAACGGCACCGATGCAATGCTTTGCGTAAGTATTCACCCCCTTTGAAGTTTTCCACATTTTTGTAGTGTTACAACCTGGAGCTGAAATGGCCGTACTTTGGGATTATATACACGACAATACACAAAATAACCCATGATATTGAAGTGGGGAAAAGTTAATTTGGTTTGCAAAATTATTTGCAAGTATACTACGTGCACTATTTGTGATTGCATAAGTTTTCACCCAATTACTGTAAAATCCCTAAATTAGTCCTGGTGCAACCAGCTGCCATCAGCAGTCATGTAATTAGTTGAATGGGGTCAACTTGTGGCAATTAAAGTGTCATGTGATGAATACACCTGTTCCTGGAAATCCCCAGAGAAAATACTTAAACAAGGGACAAAATAGGAACATCATGCAGAGATGTATTAAGTTTTTCTTTTGCTATGTGAATTGTTAAATAATATTTTTGCCACATCATTGAGGCCTAGTTCAAATCAACACAATACTTTGCAGAGGTCCATAGAAGCCCTCATCCAGGAATCTCCTTGCAAATGTCTAGAAGCACATTGCTCTGAAATAAGTGCAGATTATTTCGTAAATCATGTAGTGAAGACGGCAACTTTTATCTATCAAAATTTGAGGAATTTTATGGTGGATTATGTCATGCATATGGAGATATTAATTTTGCTGAATTACAGAAGTCAGATGTAGGTTTGAAAATGTACATAAAGCTACATAGATTGTTCTGCATGGCAGATTTGGCTCAGAAATGCAAAATCAAAGATACTTGAGGCCTGGAAAGCACATGGAGTATTTAGGGATGACAGGCTAAATACATTATATACAATAGATTACCAAAGACACTTTATTCATCACTGCGGTTTATAGCCTTTTCAGACTACTGTGCTTTACATGTGTGGATGAACATGATGACTAGATGTAGTGTAAATCATATAATAACTGTAGGATTGTATCCTGAAAAAACACAACAGTGCTTCTTTTCTTTTTCCTTCAGGCGTCAAATTGCTCTTCCAGAGTACCGCCATTCCTGCCGTCGTTAGGAAAGCTTGCTAGCTGAGTGACAAACCGCATCATTTGTAGCAAAGAAAGCATGTTAGCCATAAAAAGATGTCCTCCCTGGAGAGTTTGTGCAGCAAAATGAGGCCTATTTTAGCTTTCATCCCCACTGACTGACTTTGCACAGCTTTTGCCTCTTCGGCACTGTTGGCGTGCTGCAAATGGACTGTCGAGTGAAACGTACCATTCCTTTTGTGCAAAAGTTCTCAGACATTCCCACCTTGAAGACGTGTAGCAGCTGCCATCACACGTGGTTCAAAATGGCCGGAGCCCTTGAGAATTTCAAAACGCCATGCGGTTTTTTTCTTAGCGTTTCACCTGGGGTCACTCTTCAAAGCATGGGAATATAATTTTAGGGAGTAATTTGCTAAAATAATTTGATAAGTTACTGTTTGTAATTTGCTAGCATAAACATGGAAGTGCTCAGCGACTTGTGCGTGTGACCCAGGCCAAGCTTCTCGGCAGGAGGGTAGTTAGTTTGTAAATCCTCCCTGCAGCATTACGCCAGGACCTCACCGCATGCCTCTTGCTTCTCCTCGATGGTGCATAAATACAGAGTGATCTGTTATCTGTATCCAGGAAGACGGCCAATAAACAAGAGAGACGAGCCAAGAATTAGGTACAAATTGTATGCCTGTGTGTGTATATTAGCAACCAAATGACCTCTCTGTTTGTGGTGTAATGGGTTATGGATATGTTTGAGATTTAAATTGAGAGATTATGTCTTTTTGTTTGGTTGCCTATATGGAAAAGACGTCCACACGTTCCTTCCAGAAGTGAATCCAGTGATGCAACGTTTAAGGAATGTGGACCTCTCATCTCATTTCAGACCACAGAATTATAATTCTATAATGACTTGCCTCAAATAATGACAGTGGTATGAATTCTTTCACTGATAATAACGTGGTGGTCTCTTTAAGATGATCATGCAGCTTTCTCCACTGGAACATGCACGTTCTGATGATTTGCTGCCAGGTTGCCTGGGCAACAGGCTGCGGAACATAAACGGCGAGATGTTTCAGGGAGCGGCGGGCTTTGGAGCAGGAAATCTTATGCATTCTTTATCTCTGAGCTGCTGGACTTTAGGCAAAGCACGGAGCGAATCATGCTTGGCATTTCCTTTCTCCAGCTCACCTTCAGCCTTTCAGAAGAAGCCATTTAAATTAACCTCTCAAAACAGCTTGACCCAAGAGAGGGAGATGGAGAGAGATTTGGACTGAGAAATAATGAGCAAGGCGGCCTTTACTCACTGTGTAACTGTGTAAAGAAGGATAAAGCGAGGAAGTGTGAAGTGGGGTAAGGAAAATGGAAGGCAAAGCCTGCTCAGTTTGCCTGAGCTATAAAGCAAGGCACATTGATGGATAATAGCCATTAATGCCACTGAGTTTTCTCCTGGTTGTGGTGGGAGCAGGAGCCAGTCTAAACAACAGGGCCATGCTCAGTCTGGGCTTGAAGCCAAATAAGACCTAGATCATGCCAGAACACTGCGCCGGCATCACCATAATCCAGACTGCTAGCCTTGCCTTATCTAGATTTTGAGTGTGCTGTTATGATTGAGTGTTTCCCAGTGCTCCAAAAAATATTAAGTGTTGGGTTTGCTTTATGTGCAAGATATAGACCATGAGCTGCTGTTAATCATGAAATATTTGACATGGACCGATTACTGGAGAATCCAAAAAAAGCCCTGAGAATTTTCCAAACTACTCTCTTGTTCACTGGGGCTTTATCTTGCGTCTGAGTGGGTGGAAACACTTTTCACGCAATGATTATACATCAAATGGATGTACATATTTGGTCATGTTGTATACATTTAATACAGAATGTATCGAATGCCGTTTCTTAACTGTACATCCTCACATTTGCTGCTTGCCGTCCGACCAAGGGTACCCGAGAAGAAAAATACGGCTGAATAGGACTCCTACTCCTGTCTTTATTGCTCTTCCACCGAGCAATGGCTGGCTATTTTTTCTTCAGGACCCCTTTGAAGTATATGACTTCGAGCCTAGACTAGGAAACCGATAATGAAATCTAAAACGTGTAAAGAAAGTGCGATAGCTTTAAAGCAGTACACGGGCCGCATATCTCTTTCATGTTGTGTATGTTCTAAATGTCATTACATTACATTTATCCTTTCAAATCGTATCCTGGCATTTAAGAAATGTACAGTCAGCATAACATGTTTATCTGAAGTTTAGCAAGGATGCACCCGAAGGGTTTCCCTAACTTCAGCATTACTACCGGAAACCTCAGTTTGAGCTACTGATGATAAAGTTTTTGAATAATTAAACCTATTATTTTATAAAATCTCATTAAAAAAAAAAATAATAATAATCACCTCATTCATTTTTAAGTACTTCTTTTTAAGTGATCGCGTTAGCACATTCGTCAGTTTCTTCATTAGAGACTTGACTGCGAATGCTAGTCAGCTAGTGACCATTAGCTAAATTGACAGGACATGTAAGATCTAATAAAATGCAAGTTGTTCGCAAGATGCGCACAGAATTGAAATAATTAGTTTCAAGTCAGCAGCTGGTAAAATCTTTAGCAATGTCGCTCGTCTCCTATGAAATCTGGGAAGCTAGCTAGTTAACTAGATCATGCAGGGTAACTAAATATTAGCTCAGTTTAGCCATGTTGTTTTCTCATCTAGAAATAGATGTTATTGAACCAAATTTAGTGTGCACCGGTGTGACTACCGCAGTTGTGTGTGGATGAATATGAGCATATATATTTTAAAGTATAGCACAGCTATCCAGTATGAAGGTAAGGTGAGTGATGGGACACTGCAATCCTTTATAGTATACCTTTGTTTTGTCCTATTCTCTCTTTATTAAGTCTGGTGGGAAAGAAACAGTCCAGAGTCCAAGCCGGAGTGAGCCATATCTGTACGTAACCATCAGGTGTGTGTGTAATGTGTTGGCATTAGCGCTTTGTGCTATTGTTGTTGTGCACTTTTTTTTTCCCCCCTCATTGAGTCATTCCTTCTTTTATTAACCACACGTTAATATTACATTGAATTGTCACTGTAAGAGTCATACTTTGTGTCAATATTAAATGGTGATTTGTGATATAAATGCAGTAGCTGTGTCAGGGTGGTGCTATTGTTTCAGAGAGGCAATGCAAAACAAATTTGTTCAGTCCATTCATGCTAATGCGTCTCGACCTGGCCACATGCATATAAGCACTCTAATGGGAACAGTGTGTGCTGATTTGGTATTGAGTTGCTACTGTGGTGGACATGATTGACACAGTTTTATTTTTTGTGGTTAAATCTTTGATTATTATTTGTATCCGAGTCTGTAACGTGCCTATTAGAGTCGCTTGAAATGGGTAAAGCTGAACATGTTGGAGTAGTGCTGGGCAATATGACTAAAAATGTGTATCACAGTATTTTTCTTAATGATTTTGACAGTTTCATGGTATATTTCACACACAGTATTTGTTTATTTATTAATTTTTGCATGACTAGAACTTTATATAGGTTCGTGCCTTATTCTAGAGTCCGGAGTGAATAATACATTTTATCACGGATAATAATGTATAATGATATTATGTGTATAATGAAGGCTTACATTGCATGAAATATATGAAGGATTCAGTAAGCATGAAATAGTGACATAATGCAAAGAATTTTTTTTTAAATTTGTACAAATTGCAGCATAAAAACTCTTCAAGATTTTTCCCCCACCTGGCTCAATAACGTGAGCTGCACCTACTACTCAATATGCCACTTGGTTTGTGTAATTTTGTAGACGCGCTCACACTGTGCTAATCGATCAGCTCACGGGGGCACTTGCGTCATCATGTGACTTTTTTTGTATTGAAGAAAAGCCCTCTTGCTTTGCATGATTTGGAGTGAGATCACTGTCCTTTATATGGGAGCACAGATGTGATGTTAAACCGAGCAAATCAGACATTTCAAACTTGCAGGAATCAAGAAAACCGAGCAAAACCAGCGAGGACGAGTGCAAAATACACTGCGTCTTTGAAACGCAGCACTCATGAGAGGAGTGTGTGTGCTTCTCGCAGCTCTGCGCTCCATTCACGGTTTCCTGCGTGCTTGTCATTTTACCATTTTAAATTTCACTTAACGTTACTTATGTTTTGTCTCGATTCCCCTATATTGTAACGAACAGCAAACTTTTTCACCTTTCTGCACGCTTCTGTAAAAGTTAGCGGTTTGTTACAGTATAGGCCAAAGAATTTAGACATAATATAAGTAACATTAACTGTAATTTAGAACAGTAAACAGAAGCACACACAAAAGCAAACAGTGAATGGAGTGCAGGGCTGCGAGAAGCGAGCACAACTATCTCTGGTTTGCTGCATTTCAAAGGCGTAGTGTATTTTCTGTGCTTTTTTCTTCGCTGTTATTGCGTTGTTTAACCTCATAATTGCCTCCTGTCCAGAAATGGGACACTGTATATCGGGAGAACCGGTATACTGCCCAGCAGTACTGGAGAGTACGCTTCAGAAGTGCACAATGATCCCAAAATGTTGGGAAAAATGTAAAAATGGATCACTGGCTGTTGGATTAAAGGATGCTAAATGTACAATTATATTTACTGGTAATAACGGAGAAGAAATTCAAGGTGAATAGACCAGTATGATTATTTAAGTTGGTTTTAGATCGTGCACTTGCAGCGTTCCTTCCGTCAGATTGTCTGATGATCCTAATAAAACTTTGGTTGATTCTATATCGGACTTGCAGTAACGTTCTCCATGTTAATTATACAATGGAGACCCTCCAACAGTAGTCCTATGATTAAAGAAAATGACTACATTCTGCTTACATCATCAATCATCACAGTTTGGGCTCATGAAACAAGAGAAACAAGAAACAAGCCCTCTGTCTAGAGAAAATGTTTGACCAGATCATTTGCTTGCTAATTAGCTAGCTGTATGCCTGGACATTGTAATTCATTCTCTGTTTATTTCCATCCGATGTCCCATTTTGTGGTGTTGTGTTAGGATTGTGATGAGACATCAGGCATTCTGAGATTTTATGCTGCAGGAACTTGTCATCGTCCATCTTTGGTCCCCGTGGTACTAAATCAGCTGCTGAGCATATCACATTACATGTTATAAAACTTCCAATATCAAATATATTGGTATAATGTGTGATTTTTGTCAGCAAATGTGGGTCACAAATTGTATAGGGTAAACCAGTTTTAGTACCAGCTCTCTCCACCTGACACCACTATGAGGTGACTTGAATGCTTTTTGAAAAAAAGTTAAAAAATAAGTACCTCTTAGTGCACAAAAACATGGTCAGAATTATGTGCAATATTTTTCCATGGGTTGTACTTTAATGGTAATGACAAGTGCTTAAACAGTAATAAATATAATTTCACCATTATATAGCCAAACTAACAAACATCTGCAGTAGTGGTGTAATGTTAGTGACACACCGCTTACATGACCTGACCATGGGTGCTTTCAGGGTACATGTCTATTGGTTTCCTTCTAAATTAATTACAGAAGCGAGTTAAGGCATAACTGATCACATGATCATGCATCATTTTAAAATGATTTTTGCCTTTAATGCAGAGATCTTATTTGCCACATTATTGTGTGTTTGTATATAAAAGGATTCCCATACTGGCTTGTCTAGTTCTTAACTTATCATTTATTAAAACTTAATGTTTTTTTTTTTTTTTGCATCAACATGGCTATTCTTATGATCGATTATAGGACAACTTTTACATTACAGCTTGAGTCACTGCGTGTCCTTATGAAACAGATGCATGCAGGTGTTTGGGAAATTTGTATAGATTATATTTTACGGAACAAAGAGTGTTTGCTTCCCCAACGCAGAATTTTTTATTTATTTAATTTTTTCCAAAAGATGTCAAGTTTCCACAGCAGCACAAGCCTTATGAGGATTTTGTAAATTTTATTGGTGCAAATAGCAGAGTGTTTCTTGTTCCTGTTTCAGCCAGGGCACGGCATGTTGCCTAGCACCGAGAAGGCATGCGAGTTCTTGTTTTTCAAAAATCTGGAGAGACGGAACTGAATGTCTTGTAAGCACGATAGCTGAGGTGAAGAACCAACTGAATATAAATGTATTTTAGCTAGAGGATTGTCTGGTCTTGCCTTTTGATGGGTGCTGCTTGTTCATGCCGCGCTTACTCAACCCCACCCTGATTTGGATTAGTGCCTTCAGTGCAGTCATAAATGCATGAATATCCTCATATTCCTTCAAAAGATAATTTTTGTGTGTGCGTTTTTTTCGCAGTCTGTTTTGGAACGCTTGATATTGGCTGCAATTATAGATGGCTGGGGAGAAATTCTGCTCCCTGTCTCAATCCATTCACTCCATGAGTGTTTTACAGTATTGTTTTGCGTCTCAGAAAAGTGAGTCAAATTATGCATAACATCGGTTACAGCTACAGAGCAAATGCACCCGGTTCTCTCGGCTTAGTCATAAAAAATGATCTCCATAAATTTCTCACTGGCCCTGTTCGTTTTACTGTGGGATTTACTGTCGCATTAAAGTGCAATCCTGGCATTTCAGCAGTTTTGCTACGTTCTTGTGAGCTTTGCACGAAAAAAAAAAAAAAATGTTGAAAGCTTCTATTAATGCACGCTGTTTTAGTGATTGAGCTGCAGGGTTTAAATATAAGTTATTCACTCCTCACTGTTTTTGGTGGCGTGAGTGCTAGAGGTGGAGAGAGACGTGCCCAGTTTTAGCTGTGGAAGTCATGAATGCTGAATGAATGTTTAGAGCTGTGTTCGATAGAGGTGGAGGGGGGTGGAGCTAGGCTCTCCTGAAGCTTGCCTGCATAAGTGTCGCGTGGCTACGCTCGATGAATCTGGCAGCCACAGCTGCTTCAAATCAACACTCCCCAGAAATAAGCACAAAGAGCTCCCTCATCTTCAGGAGTGCAGACTCTTTTTCTCCTCTTCCATCATTGCATCGTTTACTCCCTCACTCCTGGTGAAGGGTGCAGTCACTGCTATTCCTCTGGCCTACTCGTGTACCCATCCTCATTTCCTTAGTTCACTTCAATTCAATTCAGCTCATTGACCACTTTTTCTTGGTCAGGATTGCAGATCCTTCCTTGTTAACCTTGGACATGAGACAGGAAAACACCCTGAATGGGCAAGTTTTTAACATAGGATTAGATAAACCAGCAGAGTCGAACAGTTTAAACGCTGTTTATTGATGCATCTTGGATGGGACCATGCACACCCACATTCAGCTCTAGAGCAATTTAACATAATCTGTCCACCTACCAGCATGTTTATGGGAGGAAGGAGGAAACCGAGTGATTTAGGAGCCAGATATGGGTAGGAAAATGTTGCGATTGCTTCAAGTAGTGGAAGTTGTTTTGCCATGGTCGCTCTGACCTTATCCACAGTGTGATCAGTTCACTTATTTTTGCTCATCCGTGTATGTATACATTGAATATATCAGCATCTGTTAGCAAAGTTGCTCTGTTCTGAAAATACGCAGATACATTGTTCATCGTATTTACACATGGTACGGACACCATAGTGGACCTAATGTTCATGTAAACATTTGCCTATATAACCAGTCCTTCTGGTCCACATCAGCAGCACTTGGACGTCAACGTCAAGGTCGAAGGTCAGTGCTTGGCTTGTTCTTGAGGAATGTGAGCATTGCAAAACTTGGCCAAGAAAGTGTGAGGAACATGCTGTCCTGTGTTGAGAGCCATAGTAAATCTGATAAAGTGCTCGACAAGCCGAGGCTGTTGCCCAGGAGGAGCAGGAGGCACGTGTGTCTGAGCAGTGCTGAGGGTCAGAGGCTTCCTCTATTTCATTAGAAGTGCTAGTAAAAAAAAAAGACAAAAATGTTCAGTATCAGGAGCATAAGGTTGTTCAAAATGACATCTCTGGATTGGTATGTCCTGTCTGTTTTATTTCTCACTTGATGGTTTTTTAAAAAAAAAAAAAAAAAAAAAAAAAAAGGATGGTAGGTAAATTAGGTTCTATGTGTTTATTGATACTAAACTTAAAGAAGTTGTCAGTGATTTTTTTTTTTTTTTTTTAAGATAAAAGATGTTTGTGTAATTTTGGACAAATTAAACTTAACATTCTAGCAGCTGTCATTAAAATATCTGTTTAAAGAAGAAAAAACACTCCGGTCTCTGGCACCCAAAGTCCTCTCAACAGGATTAAAAAAAAAAAAAGAAAAAGCATATAACCGACCAGGATAAGGTGTGTCTATTTGCTTGTCAGTCATGTTGTTTAGCCTAAGCAGTGGCTTGCAAGTATGTGGTTGGGGACATACTGTAGCTTTGGAGGAAACACTGAAGGAGTTTTAAAATGGCTAGCTACTAGTTGTTGCTATTCATAATTTTTTATGTTCTGAAATATGAAATTCATATGCATTTTGAATGGATTAAGAATTCATATGTTCTTGGTATGGGGACGGGACACGCTGTTGTTTTTGACTGTCGTAGATGTCTTGCATATTGTATTGAAGGTGAAACATCTTGTGATTGACTCAGGTAGTACAATCATTCTCCAAAAAATTCTCACAGTAAGCGAGTTCTCTACTGCTAATTCTTTAGGGATAAGATGACGTTGTAGCTGACTGAGTCGGAGCAGATTGTTCTTGGCATCTCCAAGAATAAACAGGAAGTGTTTGTTTCAACTTGGATGCATAGGGTTCAATTAGATTAGAAGTTACTGTTCAGTCTGTAAAGATGAAATCTTGCTATTCCACAGGCTGTTGCCTGATTTAGAAACAGGATCTGGATTGCGGCTCAAGTCACAAAAATTGGACTCCCACCGACGCTGTCTATAATGGCGTCATTAGAAGAATGTCAGTCTTTGATTTCACGATGATAACTATGTATTGTTACCTTCCTTTTTCTGCTGATTGCTAATTTCAGATGAACATGACGGCACTTAACTGTTTTTCTCCTTCTTGTAAACACATTGCTGAGATTTCTCCTGCTGACAGCTGTGTACACATGATATGCCTCCCTAGCAGAAGCTTCATGTAAACACTTCCTATTTGTCCATAGCCATGCGATTTAATCAAGTGGATACGCACGCAGCAGACTCATTAATCCCTGTGTCTTCAGACAAGGTCAAAGCATTTTGCATCAACAGGGCCCCAAGGTCATCCAGGAGGTCAATGGAGGTCACGATTTGAGACCTGCACCTGTTTCTTTGGACTCCATGTTATACAGAAGATGACTTGCAGATGTGGCATCAGAAGTGATGTAGTTCGCAGGTGTCTGCAGACATCCAGCCATTAACCAGGCTCAAGTTTCCAGTTGTCGTGTATCTGCAATGCAAATCTGCACTTTATGAACGTGTATGTGATGATTTATAGGCTTTGATGATTCTACACATGGAACATTTTAGAACATGTGATATTATTCTGCTTATAAAAGTAACCTTGGTAAAGTACACAGCCATCAAGTTGGTCCTTTGGTGTTTGTAAAAGTTCCGTTGATCAGTGGTATGAATTTCATGCCGTTTGACCTGTGTATATGGATTAAAAGTTTCTGTATAAGTGTAATGGCATTTAGTATATGGAAACAAGGTATGAGCTTCTGTACCAGGAAGAGAAATGCATTTCTGGTTTTGGTCCGCTTGCGTAGCACCACCCTAATGGAACCTGTAAAAGCACTCCAGCATTTTACTGTCGGATGAATTTATTAAGAGCTACAACATACAATTTTTACCCTAATTATAGCTTCATTGAGGCTGTGCTGGTCTAGTTTGCAGATTTTCGGGACGGCGAGAATCAATGGTTGGAAGTGGCTCAAAGTCTAATTTTTCTGCTTCCTGATGTAGTGTCAAGTTTGTTGTAACTGCAATCAAGTGTAGACGTTTAACTATTAGTGTATGGCTGTTGACAATCTATTCGAATTATTGGCCTGCAATGATTCTTGAGATTTGTGAAAATATCAATGTAAGTGACAAGTTGTGACAAGAGTAGCTCACGCTTTAAATAGGGGACAGACTAATTGGTTTGTGGCAGGAAGACGAGTTCCTGTACAACATAAATTTGTAAAACTACCACAACCACACACACAAGGAAAAAAGCTGGGTTGCAGATGCCAAAGGTTGGAACCAACCGGGCGTAATCGCTATGTTTGTTTGGATATTGCCGTCTCCAAGTAACAGGGAAGCACTTGTTTTTGTGCAAGTTTGGTCTTACAGCAAAGTTAGGTTGAGCAGTGTGTGAGCCCTAATCATTAGTGTGCAGTCCCCAATATTCCAGTTGCCATGGTCTGTAATAATTAATCAAAAGTATGTGAATCAAAGTCCTATTATTATCTGTTAGGATCTTAAATTTTGCATTGTGTATTCAAGGTTTGTGAGCTATTGACTTGACTCATTGATTCATAAATAGGAGATGAATTTTACGTTTTATGTCTTAGTAGTTTGTGTATACATCACATCGCATCCATATGTGGTTTTTGAAAGTGCCATGGCAGATTTAGTCCCTCTTTGCTGTTAAAATAACCTCCACTCTTCTGGGAAGGCTTTCCAATAGATTTTGGAGCGTGGCTGTGGTGTTTTTTTCCATTCAGCCATAACAGCAATAGTGAAGACAGTAATAATAATAATAATAATAATAATAATAATAATAATAATAATAACAATACCCACCTGACCATCTGATCATCTTAAGGCAATGATTGGTTGCTCAGGTTGGTAAAATTATCATTGGAGCTCAAGTCTTCAGGGAGGCTGATTTCCTGTTGGTGACCACTGCTCTAAACTCTGCATTGTCTGATGCAACAGTATTCCCTCTTCATTTTATACCATTTATAAATTGACATAGTCTGCCTTTTTTTTTTGTTGTTGGTAAATTATGCATCTGTAGCTAGGCCAAATGTCCTTGACCATGACCAACATGACCACCAGAACAGTATTCTATTCAGTAAATAGGAGGCAACCAGTAAATGACTCTGGGTCTATTTGGATGACCCTTTTGTCAACGCTGCCTATGTGTTCAACAATTAGCATGATTTTTTTTCTTCCCCATAAATGTGAATGATGGAGATTGGCAGGTAAAGGTCAAATCCATTTAACACCAGACCAGCAGTGGGCCCCTGCCTCCTGTTTTCACACATGCATTTACACAGTAAGCTAAACATATTTCTTGCAATTAGGTATGCCATTACACAGGCACACATACATGTTCTACTTCTGCCACAGACAAATAAAATATCACTTAACCTTCCTTTTGTTTTTATTGATTTAATTTACAATTATTACAGTCCAGGAGGGCAGGTCAATTTTGGTATGGCACTGCTCATTTTGGTGTGTGTTCATCCTAAATAGTTGAAATGGTGTACCACAGGGCTCCCTGCTGGGTCCTGAGAGAAAAGGCACAGACAAGAGAACGATGCGCTGTCTGTTAAAGCCATTTTGGGCTTGGTGATAAATAGAGGTTAGAGGAGGTTCATGGCTCTTGAGGTCAGTCTGCGAATGCCAGTGATTTACTTATTCTGCAGTTTGAAAGAATGTTTCTGCCTTGCTTCCCATTTTCGGCACTCTAACACCTTTTGATTTGAACTGAATTAAAGGCGTGTTGATCCGTTGACTGCAGTGTGCCTTTTTTGCTGTATCCAGAACAGAAGCATGAATATAAAGTTGGGTGTTTCTCTGCAACTGACAGTATATTTGAGTGTACCATGCAGGAGCTAAGAATACTGTCCAGATCCTTACCAGCTTCCAGTAATTCCTACAATGCTGTCAGCCGTGCAGTTTGGATTGCTGTGTTACGGGTATTTGAAGTCATGGCGTCCAAGCCTACTATTATGCAAAGAAGCTCTGCCTTTTGTTGTATTTTATTGGGTTTGATTGCTGTAGATGTTTTTTTTTCGGGTTACGATAAAAAAAAAAAAGGGGTAAGAATGGTAGAAAACATGTGCACTGTTGTTTGGACCAGCACATGACACTTTATGTACACCACCCTTGAACAATTTGACTTTTTTGTCTTTTAAAGCAAATGTTTGGTTTTATACCGTTCAAAAATATTATCCAAGGATCTTTGGCTAGGGTTCTTATCTTCCTATATTTGGTACCCTTTCTGAAAGAGAAACCTTCTGCTCTACATACAATCTTTGAGGGGTCTAAAAAAATATTTCTTTAGGATGGTGTGTGATGATTAACCAGATTTTAAGTAGTCAACATGACTCTGACCCTCCCACCAAACGGAGGTTCATTACTGTGTACAGATTGCTAATCAGATTCCTCGGGTGCCAGTGATGGAGCACTGCTAAGTCTAGCATCTGTTTTCATTTCATAGAATTCTACTTTCCCTGTTTTTGCATGCTGCATGCTTTGGTGTTGGTGGCTACCCTGCTGTAAGAGTAAACTGTAATCATCTCCAGTATAGCATGAGTTCACCATGCTTGTTTGCAGATCTGTGACGAGCTCTGTTGCGGTGGAGTGTGACCACTTCTGCTGTGGTCTCCCCACCTAGCATCTTGGATAACATCATGGTGTCGAAGATGACTGCGTCTGCCCTGTCATTTTCTTTCACTGGAAAGTGCATGCTATAATAATGATGGATCAAAACAAAACACACCCGCGATGGGAGAGGATGGCTAGTGCCACACAAATAGATCTGAGTGGAATGGAATTTCTCACTTCATTAGGATTATATAATCGTGGAAGCCATATTTTCTTGCCTTATAAAATAAATATGATTATTTATATATCATGTTGGTTATTTCTGCAAGCAGCTTACAATTTAAGATCTACCTTTCCTATGTGCTGATTTACTCAAGCTCCAAACAAGGCAGTGAAATGACAGATGTGGCTTCCACTAAAGCAAAAGAGACGAGAACTAGAATAATAGATGTGTCCCTAGAGATGATGAACAATTAATTCATCCCAATTGTAACACTATTTCAGTATTGTGGCCTTTTGGCAGACAAGGCCATGGTTGAAAATTGGTTAAGATAATGTTTCTTAAGTGCCACACTACATTCAACATTTCCTTATTTCGTTTTTTTTTATATGCATTCACCTAATCATGTATGTTTTTGTTACAAAGAATAGTGAATGAATTGTTCTGTCCAGCTGCATTAGGAAAATGCATTTGTTTTCTGCACCTAGTAAAGGCATACTGGTCAATCTATTGATTTGGATCGCTGCTATCTGCCTTAGTGACCAAAGCTGAAACCTCAGCATAACTGAAAAGATCAACATGTTTACACAACAGCTTAGATGCTGACCAAATTATTTAAAAATGAATTTCAAGTGTTGAATTATATACACATCACATTAAATAAAATTTGCCTTTTTCCCCATTTTGTATTTAATAACTATACATTTTACCAATGTTTTAAAAATCTAATTTTGAAAGTATTGTTTACGATTTTGAGATTTAAAAAAAAAAAATCATAACCCTAAATACAAATCTCAAATATTCACATTTCAAAAATACAAACGTCACATATACACTCCTGGGCAAAAAACATGAGGCAAACCCAATATTGCAAAACATTTAAGCTTTTAACGGTCTCAACAAAAAGTAAAAAAAAAAAAAAAAAGGCGACGTCCTGAGACGTCGGCCTTCTGTTGCTCTTCAATGCTCGTTGCTGAAAGTGTTTGGGGGAAAAGCTGGAAACAGGGAAGTTCACTTACATAGTCTTCTGGTACGCAAAGAGAAAATCATGAAAATATTTCAATGTTTAAATGATATTAAATCGAAACTAACTTGTCTACTATTGGGTTTGCCTCATTTATTTTGCCCAGGAGTGAAGATTTTTTTTTAATTTATTTATTTATTTATTTATTTTTATTTTTTTATACATTTGGCCAAATGTGAAGAATCTGGATGGTGTATGCTTTCCAAGTAGTTAAACCCAGCATTTAGCCAATCATCGTCTTTTTCCACACTCATGCCAGTGAAGTGAAGTGAAGTGAGGGAACACAGGATGGAGTTAAGTGGAGTCTGAACATAAGATATGAACCATAATTCATATCTTAAGCTTTAAGGTTCTACTGAAACAGCTAAATTCCTGTTAAACAGCTAACTTGGGCTGTTAGCTGCTAACGGTTGCCAGTAAGCTAACATTAGCTGAGCCCACCTAGCCAGAACACCACTTAAATAGTTACCCTGGGAATAGTTTTCTCTGGTATCCATGGATGCAACATCTTTGGCCTAATGTGCATAAAACCAGTGGCAAAACATACATATATTAGAATTACTTCAAGTATTCAAGTTCAAATTTCGTTGTCTTTTAGGCACCATAAAAATTACAAAGCAGAATTCCTCATTTGTGGACCTTAACGGAAATCACTTAACTGCAGTGCTTGTAGCAGTAAAGTCAATTTCGTGTCAATATTGTTAACTAAAACGAATAAATGCAATATAATACCATACAGCAAATAATGATTTGACTCTTTCAACCTTAACTTATAACATTTGAAAGACCTGCCTTTGAACCAAACATGCTGTGTGTCAAGGTAGGTCAGAAGTCACTTAAGACATGCCAGATGTTTTTCTCCTTTGGATGAGCCTTTTTTTCCCCCTCTTTTTCTTACCCCCTTTAACCTGAGTTGCACTTTTGCAGTCTGTTCTGCGAGTCAGAGAAATAGTTTTTGGCAAAGTGTTAAAAAATGTCCAGTAATTGGCAGGTGTAAAACCCCATTCCCCATCGCATTGCAAAACTTTAGAATTTGTGCTCACTGCATTCAACATGAGTAGCAGAGATGCTCACAAAGGGAGTCTTTAATTACTGACAGCACCCTTCTGTCTCCCCAGACCTCCGTTTTATCATGATAAGGTAATTGCCTGTGGCCCTTGAGGAGATGATGTGGCGACACTTATCTGATTTCTGTCCTAATGCATGTGTAGTCAAATGGTGTGGATGTGGCATCTCAAAAAGAGCTTTGTTTGATCAACTCCTCTGATTTGCATTGATGCTTCCTGAATTCACAAGCCTGGTATTTGCTTAGTCATGCAAGTTATACAAAGCCGAGTCTGGATTTGAGCATGAATGTGTAGATGCGTCAGTGGGTGCGTATATATGTGTGAGTCTGAGGAAGACACTGGACAGGAAAGGAGTTCCTCTGGGTGTTCCATGATCCCCAGCCCACTTCCGCTATCGAGCTTGCTTGGGGAATGTGCTTGCTGAGGATTAGGGATGGTTATGGGAGGAGTGGGGGTTAGTGGGAAGTGCAAACTGCGAAAGGGTCATTTCCTTTCATCCTGCGCTCTTCCCATACAGGATAATATACACATGCATGCTGTTATATGCTGAGGTCAGTATACAGAAGAGGATGGGACTGAGAGAGAAACGGCACAAAAGCCTGAGTGAGAATGAGGGAGGGATAGAGAGTAGAAGAAGGAGGGAGTAATGTCAACAGCTCCAGTCCCTGAAATGCAGGCTCTGGCGCAGTAGCTCAGACAGAAGTGGCAGCTCAGGCTGGATCAGGAATGTCATTTTGTTTTCAAGTACTTTTGATATTCACTAGTTAGCAGAGGTAGAGCTGGACAAAAGGAGGGATTCAGTCAAGTAGGAACAGTATTGCTTTTAAAGGAACTTTTATAAGATCCTGGCGGCTCTGGGTATATATGAAGATGAAAGATCTTCAGGGGTTGCTTTCTGAAAGGGGTGAGTACACATTCTGTAATTTGATCATATTGTTGATGTCCATGGTTTGCTGTGCCTGTAAGATGATCTGGACCAGGCAGACACTTTAGAACAGGATCCAGATGCATTTGCAGCACGCAAAGCTTTAAATAGAACGAATGCCACTGTTTAAACTCCAGGTTGCCAAAGAGGACTTCTTCCAATAAAATGAGCATTTGGAAAGCTTTCCCTTTGGAGCTTTGCAAATATGAAAGTATAAACCTACTTTGCAGTAGATGGACTATGGTTGAGACACATCTGTCTCTGTTCTGTTGTTGCAAGTGGTATGAAATGTAAATCTCCTGCTATATCCTGTTCCTCAGAGTGTCGAGATTTAATAAATATTCCACGGAGTATACTGAACTGAGTGGCCTGAGCTCAACTGCATGGCAAAGACTGCGTTCAGGAATGATTTTGTCTGTAGCTGCTGATGAACTGACACATGGAAGCTGCTGATCACACTTGTTGGTCTCTGAGGCAGCATGGGTCGATTGGTGGCCTGTGGTAAAATTATGGAACATCATTCTCCAAATGGGAATTATGGGATTCTAGTTGGACCTGGGGAGAATTAAAGGATGCTAGGAACTGCATGGTGATGACTCTGGGAATGGGATTATTTTAAAATAATGGCATGTACCATTTAAATGCCATGCTGTGCACTGGGGCCAGTGTAATTCAGTGGATCTAAATTCCCCTCAGCCTCATATCCTCTCCCCTGTCACCCTAGCAGAGAGCCCAAAACCTCAGACTCTACACTCCACAATCCTCTGATTCCCTCCCCAGTGGCCCTACCAGAGAAGCCAGAGAGCCTGAAGCATAAACTCCGGGTCAACACTCCACCGGCCTTGATCTTTTCCTCTGAGTGCCTAAAACGTAAAACCAGGGCTTACACTTCACACCTGTTTGACCCAGTAACGCCATTGCAGATTCTAAAACTTTAACCTGAATTCAAACTCTACCAGCCTCTGATTATCATCCTAAAAGCAAAAACCCTGTCATGACAGACCAACCTACTTTTCTTTGTGCAGTGGTCGCTCAGTGCTTAAGGCATTATGCTACTAGGCTACTAATTGGAAGGTCTGGAGTTCAAATCACAGCACCAACAGTACATCACTGTTGGCCCCTTGAGCAAGACCCTTTACCATGAACTGCTCAATTATATCCTGACCAGTTGAGGGTTAAGGGCCTTGTCTATAGAAGTTGACTGACCGAAGCTGCTGATCACACTTGTTGGTCAGGGGTCTGCAGTATTATTATGAATGAAGCATCATTATCCAAGTGGGAATTATATAGCTGGACCTGGGGATGAATAAATTATGCTAGGAATGGTAATGTAATGCGTCCTGGAATGGTATCATATTTATATGCCAGGCTGTGCTCTGGGGGACCAATCAAATTCAACTAGTCTAAATCCCACTAGCCTCTAAAGCCCTAAACTGAAGGCCTACACTCTACCGTCCCGTTATCCTTTCCTCTAGGACCCTACCAGAGAGCCTAAAACCTAAATCCATAGCTTAAATCCCACCCCAGTCTGACTCGGCAATCACAGATCCTAAAGATTAAACTTGGATTTTAACTCCACCAGCCACTGATTTTCTCCCTAAAAACATAAAGACGGTCATGGCAGATCTGCCTACTAGTCTTTGGGCAGTAGTAGCCGAAAGCCACATCAGCAAGCTCTGACAGATGTTTCGTTTTTCTTGCATCTCATATGTTATGGATTTATGAAATACCATATGCTCACTAAAAGCACAAGCTCCATCAGCACTGTTAATGAAGACCTAATGTTTTGCGCGCATCATAGGCTATGGCGGTATTAGTCATTGCTAATAAAACAGCTTTATCATTAGCAGCCATTAGCAATTACCATGTGCCATTTTGTAAACATTTGTATCATTTAATAACCGGTAAAGTAAATAAATACATGTAGAATTTCAATTGATTGACATTATACGCTTTGTTTACTATGGATTGAGTAATTATGGGTTACTGCTTGATATATGTTTGGAGATATACAGTTTGGTCATCCAGTCATAAAATGTCAAAGGAAATGCTCAAGGGTTGAAATACTGTGGTTGTAATGCTGATGTCATCTGGAAGTCCCCAAGCAAATATGGAAAGAAGGAACTCCTTGTGCCACTTACAGCTTTGAGGCTTATAATATATAAGCTTATCATTGTGTCATACAGTGCAGCCAGTTTGACAAAAGAGCTTTGCTGAAACTCTTTTGAAGGCTGTCTCGTCTAGAGGTAGTCTACAAGGCATGCTATAAACGCCTAATGAGCACATTCCAGCCAATATGTGTAACCCCGTAGACCTCTGTTCTTCAGCATGCAGCTGTTGACCTTTCACCTTAAAGGAACGTGTCACAGCTTAGTAATATATGATGCTAAAATGCCAAGGCCACCCTTTGCCTGGGATGTCCGACTAGGGCAAGTTGTGGAAATCCTTCATGACCAGCCAGAAGAGTGGGTTTGTATCAACCTGTCACCGCTCTGGGTGAGCCAACATAACATACGCCTGGAAATACTAGAAAGAGGAGACGATGTGGTACTATTGGCCTGAGACCCTTTGGAAAATTATAACAATTGAGCAGCTGCTGAGTCAATGATTTGGTTATATTTTTAGTCAAAACATGGTCTTGGTCTTGGTCTTTGTTCAAGGTTGGGAGGTCGCTGAGGATATAAGCTCATAGTCAGTTTGGTTAAACACAAGTACAGAATAGTAATATGGAGTGCATACTATGGCTAACCTCACGTCACTTCCAGCTAGCCATATGACTGCGCAATAACTTAATTTTGACTGACCACAAAATGTGCGTCCAATGAAGCAGACACAAACTAACAAAAAGAAACCGGGTTACCTACTCCCGTATCTATGATGTTAGCAGATCTGATGGAGAGTGATGTGAGCGATCAGGTTCCACAAGAGCCTTGATGAAACATGAGAATGCACTGTGAAGGGCTCATGGAATGTAGATGCTAACATAAATAGCACCCATTTCATATTGGCCTCACACTATTTGCAAGTTCTCACAGCAACAGATGTATTTGCCAGCTTAAAAGTGGGTCAGTAGTACTATATTTTTAAGACTCTGTAATTTCACTCCCATCCTGCATACTTTAAACAGCATCTCTGATCGGGCATTTGTAATCTACCATGTTTTTTCCATGGGCACCAATAAATAATTTCAATTATTATCTCTGACTACCCACTTATGTGAACGCATTAAAGGTGGGATCAATGAATCTAGGGTTAGCAGAAATGAAATATAATATTAATAATGTTTTCATTAGCGTATAATTACCTGTAGCTACAAATAATTGTGTTTTTGTAAGCTTAGAATGAGCCCATTATGTCTACATAGGGAGCGGGTCCACTCCTACAGAGCTGCAATGTTTTTCCGCTACAGTAGCCCAAAATGGACAAACCTCTAGAGAGCGCCTTCTGCATTTCACGTTTTTACAGTTGGCAGCATGAATTCAGAAGGAAGCACCAGAAGGATGACAAAGAAGGAGAAAGGAAGACAAGGAAGAAGAAATGAGAGGAATTGGTGTTTGCTGGTGCTGGCTGACAAATTTGAGGACCCAAATTTTGAAAAATAGAGGATCGTTCTTATTATTTAGCATAGAAGAATGTAAACGTAAGTACTTGGAAGTACGCTATGGGCACCTGACTGCCATTGTACCTTCTACTACACACTTGGAAAAGGAGGGGTAAGGGAGGGGCGTTCAGTATCCTACGTAGTGGACCTTTAATTCAGTAAACCTTTGGTAGCATGTGCTTCATGTATTCTGCTCACAATCTGACAGCTTCGATGTCTGTTTGGAAGAGGAACTCGGGAGGGATCCTTCATGTTGGCTGCTCATTTGGAAAGCCAGGTCTTCTACAATACAGGAAACCTTGAAAGGAGGCATTGTATTTGTTTGTATTTTCAAAGCCGCTAACTTCTATCAGAATCACTGACTATCCTGTAAATGAGCATTTCAGGAAACATGTAATGCCAGATTCAGTAAAATACCTGCATGGCGGAAGTACTCTAGCTTCTGAAAACCAGCAAGAAAAACAAATCAAGTGAACCGTCAGCTTCCAACCAATCAGACAGTAAGACTTCTCCACTCAGACATGTTGCCTGTTCATTCAGAAACCATTCAGGTGGTTTGTTCCCATAATGTGTTTTTGGAGGAGCAGCTTTGGGGGGATTTACAGGTAGGGGTGGTTTTTGTTTAGATTTATAATTTAAAAATGGCTGTCTTCAAAACTGCTGAATACATGTTTAAGCAAATAGATTTTTTTTTTTGCAGTTTTTTCCCCCAGAATGTTTATTGTACAGCTGTAGCAAATTAAGCTATTTTAAGGAGGTTCATCCATTCCATGTATGAAGTTTGAATATGCTTTTTAAGACTGTGCTTTTATAAACATCACCATATATTTGATTTGTTTTTATTGCAAGGAGTCCTGTTAAAGCATATTAAAGGAACGCAGTTAGGGGGATATTTTTTTATTTTTTATTTTTTTCCCCCCTCCCCAACATTCTGGATTGCATGCAGGCTGAAATTGAGTTCTGGGCTCTGCAGCAGATGTGGACATGGCTTTAATTTTTAGTAGACAATGAGCGAATGAAATGGCTTTTACCGACATGCCTTGTGAATCCCCACTTTCCCTAGATTTAACTGAAATATTTACGCTCCCAGAGAGAAAAAAAAGTTAATGTAGCCCACAAGCCCTATAAGCTGTTTGTTAGGAATGAAGCCTAGAGCGAGCAGCCGGAATGTGGCAAGAAGATGTAGGACATAAAGCCTCTGATATGCAGATAGCGCATTTGCCGCAGACATGTAAAATAGATCTCGGATGCGCTATTAGATGAAGTAATTCACTTGGCTTCTGCGTGCGTGGCTTCAAAATACGAGTTCTTATGTAGTGAAATTTCCGCCGACTAAATCCTGACCTGCCTCCCTTCGCTAAAGTGTTGGCTGATTCAGAAGACCTTTTGGCACAGGGTTTCATGATGAAAAATCTGAATGTTCTCCCATCCGAGGCTTTTCCTCCTTTTCAGGCCAGGTCTTATCTGATGAAGGGATGAAGAGGAAATCATTTAGAGGGGCTGGAGGGGGTGAGGAGACAGACGGGGGGGGGGAATGGGAGGATGGCTGGGTTTGTCATTCCTAACAATCTTGCTCATCGTCTTGAGTGCACGTAGGCACAGTCTCTCACAGACTGCCACAGTAGGGTGTGTATATAAAATTACATAAGATTGGAGAATGAACATTGCTTAGATTTTAGTTTGTTCATGAACATACGTGTTCATGCCCCGTCTAGAGTCAAAGGACATTTTGGAACTGGGATCACCGAATGCCTTTTCGTTTTGTGTGTCTTTTGTGTCGCCCCACATGAGCATTCCCGTGTTACACAAGCCTACACTCTGTGCTAGACCAAACAGAGCTTGCTTTCAAACAAGAAGTGCAATGGTGGAATGTGTCCCCTGCAAATGCGCCATGAAATTATGCTAGACTCTCTATTACACGGTTAGTGATGGTCATTTATCAATTCAGACTGTAACACAGCTCTCATTCCTGTGTTTAAGGGGAAAATAGACGAGGCAGTAACGCGTTAGGAATGTGTGTGTGTGTGTGTGTGTGTGGGGGTGGATGAGCGAAATTGGCCTGGCATCCAGTGGGCCTTTACGCCAACACACTTATTTATTATCTTTGTTCCTAAATTAGGACTAAGTGTGCGTGAGTGTGTGTGTTTAAGAGGGCGCACATGTTTGTGTTCATCCTATCCATTCTCTCTTGCACAAGTACACAGATTATTCGATGGGAAATCATTTTTCATCGAAACCACTGACAGCTCTTCTTAAAAAAGACACTGATATATTGGTTTACAGGAGTATAAATTAAATTGACTATAATGGCTAAAAAATGATAGTTGACTAGCAAAGATAGACAGTGCTATTGAGTTCTCAGGTTTGATTGGTCAGAAGGAGTTGATTAATTTTCTCACTCCTATAGTAGCATCTAATTCAGGGTGACTTGTTTGGCAGACGCTCCATATAATGAAATCTAATAAAAAATGAATAATAATAATAATAATAAACATATTGTTTAGCAAAAATGGGGTGGAAAAGTCCAGCTGTTCATATGATGAAGCTTTTTGGGTGGAGATGTGGGTTGGTGCTTTGTAAGGGTAAACAAGTTTTCCACCATGTCTTCAGGATAAAGGACTCTGCACTTTCCTGTTTCTCTGTAATATGACAAGCTGCAGGGTTTTTGTTTTTGTCTTATTATTTATAACTGTTATATTGTAAGCAAAAACAGGAACTGACTTGTTTCATGGGTGTTCCACAACTT